>JALPQD010000687.1:194922-604922 GCA_023101885.1 Typhlomys cinereus | reverse complement strand
TGCTGGAGCACAGGGCATAGAGGTAGTGTCCATTCAAAACGGCAAAGCCGTGGCTGGTCTTCAGGTCCCAGCTCCATCTGTGTAGGGCTCTGTCCCCTGGGGACCAGGGAATCTGCAGGGTCTTCTCTAGCCACAGTCAAGCATTGATGTTGGGGACTTGGTTCAATGGAAGGCAGCCTAGAAATTCCATGTTCTGGGACAGAGAGAGAGAAGGGGGAGGGGAAGGAAGAAGAGAGGAGAAGGAGGAAGGGAGGGGAGGGGAGGGGAGGGAGGGAAGAGGAGAGGGGAGGGAAGGGAGGGGAGGGGTGGGAGGGGAAGGGAGGGTGGGGAGGGAGGGGAGGGAAAAGGTGGGGAAGGGAGGAGGGAAGGGAGGGAGGGGACAGGAGGGGGGAAGGGTAGGGAAAGGAGGGGAGGGAAGGGTGGGAAGGGGAGGGGAGGAGAGGGGTGGGGAGGAGTGGGGAAGGGAGGGGAGGGGAGGGGAAGGGAAGAGAAGGAAGGGGAGAAGAGGGAGGGGAGGGGAGGGGAGAGGAGAGGAGGGGAGGGGAGAGGAGGGGAGGGGAGGGAGGAGCTGCATACCACCATACACAGGTGGAGGTCAGAGGAGAATTTTCAGAAGTCAGTTCTCTCCTTCCATATGCGGGGCTCTGGGGATGGAACTCAAGTCACTAGGTTGCTTGCAAGTGTCTTTATTTGCTGAACTATCTCGCCAGCCTGAGCCTAGAGTTCTTGCAAAATCCATTTGGTTCGTATGTCACTGAAACTTTCAGTATTGGCAATATGTGCGTTCGTAATGTCCCCTCCCCCGCGACCCTGGCCCCTCCTTATACCAGCTAGTCTACTTTTCTACAAAAGAGCTTCCGGGTCACTGGGCCCCTAAGAACAACAGCAGAGGTTCATTGAGAAGGTGGGGGAACACTGGCCCTCCTTCCTTGGGTGGATCAGGAGACCCACAGCACTGCAGCTGTCTCCCACCCTCCTTCCACATCCTGACCAGGCCTCCCACACAGCCTCTGGCCGCAAGCCGGCTTGATGGGAAAGCTCCTAATGGCTTTAAGTTAATAAGTTGGAAATAAATTAGGTTTGTGTCCACAGAATGCAGATGGCCCAGGGCCCAGATCTGAAAGAACTTGAGGGTAGGTATGACTCTCTTGAGCTCTCTTGATTTTTCTTTGTTTGCCCCCTTCTGATCAATATTTTATAAACATTTTCTTGATTGGTTTGAAAGAGAATGCTCATTCACTATAGCACATAGATGGAGGTCAAAAGACAATTTTCTTTTTTTCAATTAATTTTGTGCGTGTTTGTGTGTGTGTATACTCATATGTGTTTGTGTGTATTAGAAATACTGGTGTGTGTGTGTGTGTGTGTGTGTGTGTGTGTTGTGTGTGTGTGTTTGTGTGTGTGTGTGTTATAGATTCCCTTGGGAATTACCCTGGGTTGCTCTGGGGTTTCTCAGACTCCACCTTCCGGGGCCAGAAGTGAAGGTCACTGCTATTTCTGCCCAGTGTTTTTACATGGACTGTGGGATTTGAACTTAGGTTTTGCTTCTGACGCAGAGACTTAACCCCTGAGCTATCTCTTCAGCCTCAGAGACAACTTTCAGAACACAGTCTAAACCGCCCAGTCCTCTACTTCATCCCGCCAAAGGTTGCACCCCTGACTCTCCCCTGTCCCCACTGTCAGCGTTCCTCCCTCCATTGGAAAAGCAACTTCCAGGGCCCCCCTACTAGAGAGCTGGTTATGAATGAACCAGAGTAGAGGGAGGGAAGCGCTAAAGGGAAGGAGATAATCAAGAGATAAAGAGACGTGATGAAGCGAGCCAAAGAGACAACTTTCACAGATGCGAACGTTGACTCGTCCTAGACACGACTAAGCGGGACAAGGATCACTACAGTCAGCATGTTCAAATGGGAATTGCTAAGACATAAGAAGAAGGGCACCTAGAAAGGAAGCTGAATACTGGTCTTTAGGAGAGGAAGGGAAGGGCTGATCCGAAGGGTGTCGCCCCACAAAGGAGCACATGCAGGAGAGTAGGGGAGCAGTCAGCTGTAATCTTTCTTTCAGACAAAGGATATTTTTTTACTTAATCAATACCCTCAAATATCGATATTTAGGGAGGACGAAAAGTTTTTTTTGTTACCGCTTTATTTTGATTGTTTTTGTGGGGGCAAATTTTTTTTTTTATTTTAGTGTGTGTGAGTGTGTGCGTGTGTGTCCCTGGATTCCTTCTACCTCCTTGCTTCGCTCTGGTATTTCCCAGGCTCTGCCTGCCAGGGTCAGAACTACAAGCCACTGCTGTTTCTGCCTAGGGTTTTTACATGGGACCTGGGATCCAAACTTAGGAACTGCTTTCGAAACAGAGTCTTAACCCCTGAGCCATCTGTGCAGCCCAGGGGGGAAATTTTTTTAGGCAGTAAAAATATTGTTTATGTATTTGTGTTTTTCTTTTTTAATTTAATTTTTTAAAACGTGTGTGTGTGTGTGTGTGTGTGTGTGTGTGTGTGTGTGTGTGTCAGAGAGTACTGTGTATGGTTCTGGAAGCCCAAAGGGGCTTGGGAATCACTCTGGATTGCTCTACCTCCTCTTTGCTTTGCTCTGGAGTTTCCCAGGCTCTGCCTTCCAAGACCAGAAGTATTGGCTGCAGCCATTGCTGCCTGGCATTTTTATGTGGTATCTGGGATCTGATCTCAGGACCTTCTGCTTGCAGGGCCAAGACTTAAACCCTGAGCCATCTTTCCAGTCCCTGTTTATATATTTTGAGACAGGGTCTCTCTCCTGTAGCCTGGTCTGGACTTCATATGAACTCCTAGCCCTCCTGTCTTCACCTCCCGAGTGCTGAGACCATCAGCAAGAGCCATCAGATCTGGTCAAATGTTTTGGTTTTTCCTGGGCTGGGAATGAAGCCTAGGGCCTGGAACATTCTAAACAAATCCTTTCCCATGTAACTACCCACATCCTGACATGTAAGTGATGATTTGCTGAGATTTTTGGGTTTGCTTTCTAGGGTGGAGGTTGTTCCGTGCTTTGAGGAAGGGTCTTTCTGTGTAGCCCAGGCTCCCTGGAACCCCCAATCCTTTGACTTCCTGTGAGCAGGGATTCGCGCATGCTGAGTTTTTACACACGTGCATATGCCTAGGACAATCTGGGATATTGAGCGTGACGATCCACGCCCATCCCTCCCTCGAGACCCCTCCCCAAGGGTAGCCACCACCTGATTGCTTTAGAGCCCTTGACCTGTTGTAGAGATTCACAGAAACGGGCCACACACGATCTTGTGTCTGGCTTGTTCACTACAATGTGTGTGCGGTGCGCAGGCGCGAGGCATGGGCAACCGTGCTGCCTGGGCGCTCGGGCGTAGGCGCTGCCTGTGAGCTCCCTCTCCACTTCTGAACACATGGGCTGCTTCCAGCTTGTTACTACTATGAATAAAACCGGGCACAGTTGTCCTCAGTCGCTGCAAGGGACTGAGCGCAACACTCAAATCTCAAGTCTTTCATTCAAATGGTGTTGTGTGGTGCATAGAACCTACACACGTCCACCTGGGGACTTTGAAATCAATTAATGCATTTGTTTATCTTTGCAGGGAGGGTCTCATGCAGGCTTGAGCTCTCTATGCAGCTGAGGATTCTAAACTTGGCCCTCCTGCGTCCACCTCCCAAGGGTCTGGGGATTCGAACCTTGGTCCTCACACTCTCATACTTTGTTCTCTGAGCCCTGCCCTCATTTCCAGCCCTGTGCCTGTCTTTCCTTCCGTCCTTCTCTTCCCTTCCCCTTCCCTCCTTCCCTCCTTCTCTTCCCTTTCTCTTCCTTTCTTTCTTTCTTTCCTTCCCTTCCCCTTCCCTCCTTCCCTCCTTCCCTTCCCTTTCCCTTCCTTTTATTTCTCTTTTCCCTTCTACTTCCCTCATTTCTTCCTTCTCTTCCCTTTCCTTCATCCACCTCTCTCCCTCCCTCCCTCCCTTCCTTCCTCCTTCCTTCCTTCGTTCCCTCCTTCTCTCCCTCCCGCCGTTCCTCCCTCTTTGCCTTCCTCCTTCCTTCCTTCCTTCCTTATCCCCTCTGTCTCTCTCTTTCTCTTTGTTCTTTTTCCCTCCCTTCCTCTTCCCATGCTCCTCCTCCATTCCTTTCTAGACAAAGGCCTCACTAATCCATCTTGTACTCCAGGATGGCCTCAAACTCTGTAATCCTCCTGCCTCAGCCTCCCAAGGACTAGGATGACAGGTGTGAGCCTTCCTGCTCAGCTGGCCTTGGCGAGTTAAAGTCCTCAGGGATGGGCCACAAGATGGCCCAGCAGGTAAAGGTGCTTGCAGCCAGGCCTGGTGACCCAAGTTCAGTCTCCAGAACCCACAGAGGGGAGAGGAGACATCTAACTCCATAGGTCCTGTGACCTTCACACATAGACCATGTGTGTGCGCACCCCCACTCCCCCAGCCCACACAGTAAATACAAGATTTTTAATTTTAATTTAATTTTAAAAAGTATCTTGTATTTACTGTGTGGGCTGGGGGAGTGGGGGTGACACACACATGGTCTATGTGTGAAGGTCACAGGACCTTCACTGGAAGATTCTAGGCTGGTGTTCTACCACTAAGCCACACTTCCAGCCCTTAGCTGGGGGACTGTCGACAGATGCCCTACCACTAGCCACACCCTCAGTCACCAGTCACCTTACCTCCCAGACCTCCATATTATTATTATTTATTAATTTTTTGAAATAAGGTCTCTCATTGTACCTGGGTTCTCCAGCTCGGCTAGGCTGGAAGCAAACAATCCCCAGGAATCCTCCTGCTCCCTTCCCTACCAATGCAGGAATTACATGTGTACACTTCCCACTTTCAATTTTTACATGGGATCTGAACTCAGGTCTTTGTGCCCTCTGAGCCATCTCCCCCAGTCCTGTCATTTTCAAAACTTGGAATGCGGTCATTCTTGTGAAACTTGGAGCAGGGACACAGGAGTTATCCATCAGATTCAGAGATTATTCTACATAAGTGTCTTTCTCTTCTGATAGCAGAATTTCTGCTCATTTATACAGAAAATAATTTTTACCCAGCTTCTCTCATTTTCCTTTCTTTTTCTTTTTCTGCACTGAGTAGAAGTTATCTTTTCGATCTCTTCCCACTTCCTATTTCTGTGTCAATTAGCACTCTCACGTGCAGGCTTTCTAAATTATTCTAAATCTTTCCTAACAGCATAGCCTGGTGACTTCAGATTTCTTTGCAGTTTCAACATGATCCCCCCCCCTTCACCTTGATGTTTCAGTGAAGCATCCATGTCGGATACTCCCCGCAGAGAGAAAGATGACTTCTGTTCTTTTCTTGAATAATGCGACCACCGACGGCGCTTACTATTGTGATGCACAGCTTTGGGTGTACAGTCATTCTATATTTAGAAATTTTTTCCTTGGGTTAGATTTTTCTGGACCAAAGGGTAAGCCTGTATTTTACAGGCAAATTTCCTTTCCACAAGAGTCCTTCCAATTGCACTTGAAATGGCAATTTGGTAAAGAGACTATTTGTCTGTCTGTCTATTTATTTTGTACTAGTGGGGTTTCGACCTTGCTGGACAGGTGCTCTACCACTGAGCCACGCCCCCAACCGTCACTGGGGATTCTAGGCAGGTGCTCTACCTCTCCAACTCCTCACTGGGAAATTCTAGGGGATTCTAGGGAGGTGGTCTACCACTGAGCTACGCCCCCAGCCCTCATTGGGTGTTCCCCAGTAGTCAGCGATGTCCCCTGTGCTTCTTCAAGGGTCCCTCTCAGATACGTATCATAAACAGCAAATGGAGGCTCAAACGCCTTTCCACTGGTGATCCTACCGAAAGACAATTCCATTCTATTGGGAGAGAACTTGGCTTGGTAACGGGACGTGACCTAGTCAGATTTATATCCCACGTTAAGGAGAGGGAATGGGTTGAGTGGGACAAAACTAGTCAGAACCGACTGGGAATCAGGTTTGGTAGGTGATGTTACTGGAGAACTATTCATCCTGCAAAACTTTTAGCGTGGTTACCTCTGATGGGGAGGAAGGAAAGAAAGTAGGCCGGAATGCAATGAACACGGAGTCATCAGAGCCAAGTCCTTCCTTAAAGTCAAGAGTCGGGACCTCTAAGGGAGGGAAAAGGAGCAATGAAAGGTCAGAGGGGAACAGAGAAGAAAGCGAGACTCGGAGGAGCCAAGTCGGGCGAGGGCAGGACATATGGAAGGGATAGAGTGACGCTGGACGAGGGCGGAGAATGGGCTGGGGAAAGGGGTGGGGCGTGTACGTTGGGGTGGGACTGAGGAAGGACCGTATAGGAAAAGAGGTGTGGGGTATGTGCCTCTGGAGACTGAGGGCGGAGCCTGATGAAAAGGGGAGGGGCGTGTGGGTCTGTTGGGGCGGGACTGGGGCAGAGCCATGGTGTCAAGGAGGGGAATAAGGGGCAGGGTATGGGGGAATTAAGGGTGGAACAGGAGCAGAGCTATGTGGGGCAGGAGGCAAAGCCATGCAGATGGGGTGGGGAAATAGGCGGGGCCTGGTGGAGAGGGGGCAGGGCATGTGAATCTTTCAGGGACAGAGCCATGCAAACAAGGTGACGGAGTAGGAGTCTGGTGGTGGAGACAGGGTGGAGCGTGTAGGGCTAATGGAACAGGGGAGAGCGAGGGACCGGTGGTGGAGAAGGGGTGGGGCACGCGTGTCTTTGAGGATGGAGAGGAGAGGTGGAGAGGGCGGTGCGTGTGGGTTTGGGAGGCGGTGACATGCAAATGAAGTAGGGGAGTGAGGAGACTTGGTGGAGGACAGGGGGTGGAGCATGTGGGTCCGCGGAGAGTGGGAGGTGGGGGAGAATCCTGGTAGTGGCGAGGGGGCGGGGACAGAGGCGGGGCCGCAAGGACGGGGCGGAGCGCGGGCCGGCTTGCTCCCCGCGGCTGCCGCCGCCGCTGCGCCCCTCGCACGCGCTAGCGGACCGGGGCCCGCGGACCCCGAGACATCCGCGTAGGACCCCGGGCGCGCCCGGCCGCGGAGAGTGGGGTGCGGCGCGCCAGGCCCGGGAGCGGGCAGGCAGGCGGCCGGGCAGCCACCGAGGATCCCAGCCTGGGGCCGACCGAGGTGAGTGTCGCCGCGGAGGTGGCGGGGAGACGCCGGCGGGGACCTGTCGGAGCCTTTGTCTGTGGCGCACGGCTCCGCTCTTCTTCCCTCCCCCTCCCACCCGTGCGCCGGATCCCCGCCGCACCCCTGACCCTAGGAAGAGGTGTCCCCCCGCGCTGTCCAGCCCTGCCGCGGGCCAGCACCCGTGCACTCCAGCGGCGAGCGCGGGACCCGGCAGACCCTAGCCGTGCCAGGTCTTGACGCACCGCTTCCCTTGGGCACACCCCAAGGGTCCTCGTACCCCAAGTTTCTCCCCGGACCCCCTCCATCCGTGTCTCTCTTCCCTCACAACTAATCACCTTCCAGTTCTTGGAAAAGCTTTCTGGAAGAGGCGGGGCCTGGGCGCAGGGGTCACCTCAGAGTTGCCCTAAGGGTCTCCCCCTTTGCCTAGGAGTGTGGGCCGGGGGGTCGACTTTGGTGTTACTGGGACGGCTTGCAGAAGGAAGACTTCAGACTGGAAGTATCCGGCAAGGTGCGGGAACCCAGGGCACTGGAACGAGGTGGGCCTGGATTAGCCCCGAGTCCACTGGCTACCCCAGGCCTTGATCAGTCTGTAGTCCCCGGACATTACATTCATCCGTCCCCTGCTGCATGGAGAAAGAGGGTGTTGTCCACAGGGGCTTGAAACCCACAATCCGGAAGCAGTGGGTGGAACTGCACGGCGAGTAGGGACCCTTCCTGAGCCCCACTTGAACACAGCGTGACAGGGCATCCAAGGGCATCTATTCCAGCAGGACTCGTGGCTGCAGCCAGAAGTTCAGGGCTGACAAAGGTACACAGGTTGGCTTCCCAAGTAGGATTTAGTTTTCCTGGCCCCTCTGCTGGCTGGGTGCTGGCTTGGTTTTGGGGGTTCAGACTCCCAGCACCCACCCATATAGCCCTGAGGACATGTCCCTTTCTGGAAGCAATATCAGCCAGGCCCGACTTCAGTTGGAGCTAGCCTTTCCCTGTCGGAGCTAGCCTTTCCCTATCTCACTGGTCAATCTTTGCATCCAGGGAAGTGGTTTTGCAGGTCCGTGAGGATGAGCATCCTTCTTTGTCCACACAGTGCTTAGAGGTAGCTCGGTACCCTTTCTGTAAAGTACTTTCTTGCCCCCAGATAGGTAAATTGAGGTCTAAGGTGGTATGAAAACCAAAGACAGGATCTATGTCATCCCAGTTGCTTGTGGAACAAGGACTTAAGGGGGGAGTCCTAGCAACCCAAGGAGAGAAGCAGGGAGCAGTATATAAAAGCTCCTCTAAGCCATAGGCATCCTTCAATTTTAATTAAAAGGGAGAGAGGAAAAGGGAAGTTTTGAGACTATGGGTGCTGGGGGGAAGGGGGAGGGACAGAGGGCCAAGGGAGGAGGAAATTGAAGGCCTTGGGGACAGGGACAGTGTGGGTAGCAAGCCACTCGACTGCTTACTACTACCACCTTACCGGATGGCATGGCTGGGACTAGGCAGAAACCTAGCATGCTGGCCAGGCACATCCTGGGAGTTGCATTTCAGGAGCCTCTGCTGAAACACGGGCAAGCCCCAGGGTTTGGGGGTTTTGTTTGTTTTGTTTTGTTTTATTGGGGAGTTGGTCCAGAGGTTCCTTTGAGGGTGAGTTTCCATCCTGAGTGGATTGGCAGCCAGGAAGAGTGTCTGATACAGCGAATTCTTCCAACCCTGTGCTCTTCCCTGGTGCTTCACGTCTAAGGAGGGAGGCTGGAAGGGTGGGCTGGCTAAACAAGGACTGTCACGCCTCCACTGACCCTGATACCTTTGGAAGTCAGGCGAGCGTGTGCCAACCTACAGGCGAGGTCAGGGTGTTGGCCCAAAGCTAACATTATTCTAACCCAGGTTATCTGTGTCCCAAGTCCTTCTTTGTCACTCCCAACTCCAGATGTGGCCGGATGACTAGGGTGGCTGGTGAAGTGCCTTCCAAAGAGAGCCTTCAAAGGGTGGGCAAGATGGCTGAGTTTGCTCGCAAACCTGGCAACTCAAGTCTGATCGTTGGAAGACCAAGGAGAAAACTGACTTCTGAAAGTTATCAGGGGGAGCAGTGGCGTCCCGTTCTGTGTGTGTCTCAAGTCTTTACAACAAGCATCGGACAAAGAAACCAGCGGTGTTAGAAGAATTAGCAGATAAAAGCCGCAGGGAGAAAAGCTAGATACTCATGCCCACTGGGCATCTCCCCACTGTGGATCATGCGGCCACTTTCCTTTTCCTTTTCCTCCAGGATAAGGGCTAGCAGATCTCAATGGAAGTTAAGAAACGGAAAGACCACAGGGGGCATGGCTCAGTGGTAGAACGCCTGCCTAGAATCCCCCAGTGAGAGGCTGCGGAGGTGGCTCATGATACAGCGCTTGCTTAGAATTCTCCAGTAAGGGGCTGGGGGTGCGGGTCAGTAGTAGAGCCAGAACAACGAGTGTGGAGCGAACAGAAGGGCCCCCAGGTGTCTTGCCTGTAAGCCGGTACTGGTTCAGGTGCTTCCTCCCCTTGCTCCAATAGCTGCCTCATCTTCTCCGCAGGGTCAGCTGCCATGGGCTCCATTGGCAGCCAGCGCCTCAAGGAGCCCAGCATGGCTGCCACTCCCACCCGGAGTGTCGTGACAAGCTTCAGTTTCGACAGCTTCCAGCTGGAGGCCTCCGCAGAGGCAACCCAGGGCAACAATATCAGGGTCAGGGGTGTCCCCATTTTCACAGACTCTGGTGAGTGACGGTGTATGCTGGGGGGGTGTACCAGGACAGAGACCGCACACGTGGTTCTTGGTTAGTCCTGGGGGTCGTGCGAGCCTCAGGTTGTCACAGAGAGGTGGTGTCTCTGTCAGGATGTGTTAGATCTGCTATGGTAACAAGCATGTCCAATACCGGGCTCTACCCTCTGTCACATGTCCTGTGTTACGGCTTCTGCATTCTTGGTTCCATAATATGTTCTGTGCATGAATGAAAAATAATTCATTAATATATCATACACAGATATGTCCACATCAAAATGCAGATGAAGGGATTGGAAAGCTGACTCGAGGGTCAAACCTTTACCTTGCAAGCAAAAGGACCCAAGTTCAGATCCTCACATCCCACGAAAAATGCCAGGCAGGGCTGGAGAAATGAGTCAAGGGTTCAGTATCTGCCTTGCAAGCAGAAGGTCCTGAATTTGGACCCCAGATCCTATGTTAAAAGACAAACAAACAAAAATCCAGGTAGAAATGGAGATGGCCCATACTTCTTTCCTGGAAAGAAAACTCTAGCGCAAAGCAAGGAGGAGGTAGCACAATCCAGGGTAACTCTTGAAGTCACCCTTGGGCCTTCATAGCTACACACACACAATGCCTTCTGATACATACACACACAGACACATACATGCAAAAATTGAAAAATTAAAAAAAAAAGTCAGGCAGCCTGTAATTCTGGCCCTGGAAGGCAGAGCCCCAGAGCAGAGGTATCTAAATAAATAAATAGATAGATAGATAAATAAATAGATAGATAGATAAGTAAAAGGGGGATGGATGGATGAATGGATGGATGGATAGGATAGATAGATAGATAGATAGATAGATAGATAGATAGATAGATAGATAGATAAGCCAGTCATGAGGTTGGCAAGATGGCTGAGCACTTTAAGTGCTTGTCACACAGGGAAAAATATCTGAGCTCAGATACCTGGATCTCACTTAAAATGCTGGTGGACATGATACCTGCTCTTTAATTCCAGTCCTGGAAAGCAGAGCCTGGGAATCTCCAAAGGAAGGTGATTAACCAGGGTAGCCTTACTACAAAGCTCTGAGTTTAGGTAGAGACCTAGCCTCAAAGATAGAAAGGTAGAAGAATGATCAAGAAAGGTTCTCAGCATAGACCTTGAGCCTCCACACTCAAGGCATGTATGCGCCTACCCACATGAAGATGGGAATTTATTTAAAAAGTCAGTCCTGGTAATGCACACTTGCAATTTCAGGCCTGGGGAGGTGGGCACAGGACACTGGGACCCTTTGGGCAGCCTATCATACTTGGTGAGTTCCAGACCCACTAGAGAGCCTGACTGAAAGGAAGAAGTTGGACAACCCGTAAGGAGTTATATAGAGGTTGACGATGAGCTGCCACATACTGAAGAAAAGAGAAAGTAAGAGAGCAAGGAATAGGGGAGGGAGAAAGGAAGAAGGGAGGAAGTGAGAGGGAAGAAAGAGAAAGAAAGGAACAAAGGGAGAGAGGAAGAAAGGAAGGAAGAAAGAAAGGAAGAAAGAAAAAGGAAGGGAGAGAAAAGAAAGAGGAAGAGAAAAAGAAACAAAGAGAAGGGAAGAGAGAGAGGGAGAGAGAGAGAGATCCCCGTGATCAGGAAGGCTTAAGTAAGAGGGAAGGAAGAAGTGCATTGTGCCCATGAATCATGGCGACCCTGAGAAGAGCCACTGCCGTAATCATCCTGGTTCCTGGACCCCAGCTTCCCAGCTGGAGAGACAGCTGACCACCCTGGACATTGCACTGGAACATAGAGTGAAACCTTGTAGCCCCACAAGACAGCACCATTGACTGGTCCCATCACGGGGTCTTCCAAAGACCCCCCACGACTGGAGAGATAACTCTGTGAATAGGAGTTCTTGCCTCACAAGTATAAGGACCGGGGCTCAGATTCACAAACTATTTTTTTAAATGCTGCCATACAAAGTTTCGTGTATCTGGACCCCCAGCACTGTGGGGGGAGGAGTGAGGACAGGAGGATAGCTGGGACTTGCTGGCAGCTGGCTTAGCCTCAGATTCAGTGAGAGTGACAGATGACACCAGTGTCATCCTTTGGCTTGCAGTGGCATGTGCAGGGGCATGCACACATACATATGCCACAGACAAGCATACACACACACGTGCAGGTGCGCTATAATAATAATAATAATAATGACAGATTAATCATCACAAGGGCTTGGTAGCTGTCGATACTAACTGTGTGGACAGTTACATCTCAGCCACACCGTGAATCGCTGAGTGAGCTCAAGGCGGCCGCTCCCCTCTCTTCGCAGTTAGAGTGAGGAGAAAGAGTCTGCAGGGACAGGTGCAGAGGATGCGGCTCTCGCCGGGCCCTGGGGATGGGTAGTGATGGGCAGGGAGGAGATGTGCTGTGACCTTCCCACGGCTTCTGCTGGTGTCTCCGGTGTAGCAGGGGAGGAGCCGGTGCCCGAGGACCGCTATCATGCCATTTACTTCGCTATGCTGCTGGCCGGCGTGGGCTTCCTCCTGCCGTATAACAGCTTCATCACGGACGTGGACTATCTGCACCACAAGTACCCAGGTGGGTCTCCGCGGGCAGCTCAGCACCCTCAGCCGGCGATGGGGCCTCCTGGGAACCTTGGAGGGCAGACCTGTGCTCAGGGACAAAGGATCGTCTTCCACAGGATAGATGAATGTGGTTCTGGGGGTGCAGAGTGAACCATCCATTGCTTGGCAGAAGGACTGCCTGGGCATAGCCTTTATCTGGGGATCGTAATAGTTCCTTTCTCGTTGCTTTGATAAAATGCATCACATGGGAGTGGGGGGTAAAGGGAGGATTTAGGGAGATGGCTTAGTGGTTAAAGCCTCAAAAGCAAAAAGACCTGAGTTCAGATTCCCCAATCCCACCTAAAAAGGCCAGGTGGGTGTGGAGACCAACCTATCATTCTGTTCCCGACAGGTGCATCTGGGGAGTTCTCATAGCCAGGCTAGCCCCAGTGACATGCCCTGAGTTGGATCAGACACGGGGCTCACAGCAATAAGTGATGGAGAATGATTCATGATATCACCCTTGGGCCTCCACAGGCGCCCGCACACTCAGGTGCACTCGTGCATGTACATTCACCTGTATCCACCCATATGCAAACATACATGATTGCGCACACACATACACGCTCGCACACACACACACACACATGCATGCAGATGCATGCCCCATATACACATACATGAAAGGGAAATACATGTGTATGTGTGTGTGTGTCAGAGGGCATTGTGTGTCCCTGTGGAGAATGAAGGGTGACTTCAGGAACCATCCTGGATTGCTTGTATCTCCTTTTTGCTTCCTTCTGGGATTTCCCAGGCTCCACCCACCAGGGCCAGAAGTGCAGCCCTCTGCTGGTTCAACCTGGCATTTTATGTTGGACCTCGCATCTGAACTCAGGACCTTCTACTTGAGAGGCAGAGTCTTAACCCCCGAGCTTTTACACATCCTGAAAAAAAAATATGGGAGGAAGGGTTTGTTCTGGAATGTTCCATCATGGCCGGGAAGGCAGGACAACAGGGACTGGGAAGCTGGCTGGTCACAATACATTCACCCTGAAGCAGCAGAGACAGAACAGGAAGTGGGGCTAGGCTGTGAGCCCTCAAGATGCACCCCCCAATTCATTTCCTCCATCAAGACTCCGCCCTAAAGTTCATCACACTTCCTGAACAGCGCCTCCTGCTGGGAGCAGAGCACTTAAACCCAAGAAGGGTTTTTTCCCATATAAGCCACAGCAAGGTGGTCTGTGAACATGGGCGCAGGAAGTGTACTGTCAAAGATGGGCTTGGAGGGTCCGTTTCGTGGACTAGCTGGGCCAGCTAAGGTATGTCCCTCAGGATGCCATGAATGGCTGAGTGACCTCAGAGAAGCCTCTCTGGGCAGTTAGAGGATGAAGAGAAAGCGCCCGCAGGGCTGGGCGCAGAGGGCGAGTACCACTGTTCCCCCTCCCTCCTGCCCCCAGGGACCTCCATCGTGTTCGACATGAGCCTCACCTACATCTTGGTCGCACTAGCAGCCGTGCTGCTCAACAATGTCGTGGTGGAGAGACTGAACCTGCACACCAGGATCACCGCAGGTATGTGGGGTCCGCCCCTCTCCCCCCATGTGCTCCTGTCTCCTGGGCCTCCCGGCACTTCCCAGAGATACTTCACCCACCCACCTCCCAGCCTTGCCCTGCTCACCTGCGAAATGGGTTCCTTTCCTAGGAGTGCCGAGGGTTTCTGGGTGGGAGGTCCCCTTTGGGCTGCAGCAGTTACACCATGGGTCACCTGCAGGGCCGGTACCCTCCTCGGGCCTCTGGTCAAGCGCTTCCCTTCATCCATTCCTCCCATGTCACCTCCTCTGGGAAGGCCTCCAGCAGCATTTCTCCCTAGACCTCCCTGGGGTCTCCTGCCCACCTGGCATTAGAGACAGTCTCTGAGACTTGGCTCCCCGGAGGGGGGGTGGGATGAGGGCTTTGGACCCCTGCGGTGCGCCACCTCTCATGGCCCCTCGCTCCTCACAGGTTACCTCCTCGCCCTGGGTCCTCTGCTTTTTGTCAGTATCTGTGACGTGTGGCTGCAGCTCTTCTCGCATGACCAGGCTTATGCCATCAACCTAGCTGCCGTGGGCACGGTGGCCTTTGGCTGCACAGGTAGGGATGGGCCTGAGAGTCCCGGGGCCCTGGTGCAGGGAGCACACAGCACATAGTGAGCCGGCCCAGGTGCTGGGTGCATCTGACCTCATGCGTCCATCTCCCGGGGGTCCATGGCTGGCACAGGTGCCCAGGCAGCCCCCCCCCCTGGCTCTCTGATACAAACAGGCTTTGAAAGACAACTCAGGCCCTTATCATGATGTCACTGGAGTCCTTGGGCCATGACCTTCAAGCTATTTTGGGGTTTGCTAGCCTAGAACTCATAAGCGTCCTCCCTCAGCCTTCTAAGTGCTGGGATTATAGGTGTGTGTGTGTGTGTGTGTGTGTGTGTGTGTGTGTGCATGCATGCACAGTAGCAGAGGAGATCCAATCCCGGGCTCTGTGCAGGCTGACGTTATAGCCCCAGCACCCCTCCTTCAACACACTTTTTCTTTTTGAGACATGTAGCCCAGGCTGGCCTTCAGCTGACTGTGGTTGATGTTGATGTTCAGCTTCTGATCCTCCCTCCTCCCCCTTCGAGTGCGGAGAGACGCATGCGTTACTAGCACACCCAGCTGCCTCTTGTTCCTGTTGCATGTCCGTGGGGCGTGGGGGATGGGGAGATGGCTCGGTGGGTAAACCTCACCAGGCACATGACGAAGACTTGAGTTCAGATCTCCAGAACCCATGTGAAGTCTAATCCCTCGCTCTAGGTCAAGGAGCCCTACCATAAGCTTGCTGACCAGTCAGTCGGCCTCATATACACAGCAATGGACGAGAGACCCCACTTCTCAGGGATATTCTCTGACCTGCCTGTTACCATGAATGTACTGGCATGAGCGCACACAGACACACGATAAAAATAGGGGTAGAGGGCTGGAGAGGTGGCTCAGGGGTTAAGCCTCCGCCTTGCAGGCGGAAGGTCCTGAGTTCGGATCCCAGATCCCACGTATAGACGCCAGGCGGAAGCGGGGGCGGCCTGCGCTTCTGGTCTTGGTAGGGCGGAGCCTGTGAATCCCGGGGCAGAAGGAGGTGGAGGCGGCCATGGTGGTTCACGAATTCGTCCGTGGTTCTACACATACACAGACACACACATGCGCGCGCACATACACACGCACATGCGCACAGTTGAATAAATAATAATAAAAAAAATTAAAAAAAATAGGGGTAGAGGCTGTGTTCCCTGTAGCCACTTTGAGACTCACATTGACAGCCCCCCATCTGTGCCCTTTTCTGTTGCAGCTGAGAAAATAGAAATGAATTTTGCCCCTTGTCTTCCCTGTGACTTCCCTTCACTGCGGTTAATCCATGACCCAAACACTTGGGGGAAAGGGGGGTTTTGCTCATGGTCCTCAAGGTTCAGTCCAGTACAATGGCAGGAGAGGTTTTTTTTTTTATTATTTATTTATTCTTTATTTTGAGAGAGAGAGATAACATATATCATGCCATGGCACACAGCTGAAGGTCAAAGGACAACTTTCAGAAGTCAGTTCTCTCCCTCCATCACATGGGCTTCTGAGGATTGAACTCGGGTCACCAGGTTGCAGGCAGGAATCTTACTGCTGAGTCCCCTTGCCAGCCTGTGCAGGAGAGCTTATATCAATACCAGGAGCCAAGGTAACTGGCCACACGATATCCACAGGAAGAGTTGAGAAAGGGGACATATTCCTCACTTGTCAGGCTGCCAAATACAAGCCAGAGTGTGCTCTCTGTCTCTGTCTCTCTCTCTGTCTCTCTCTGTCTGTCTCTCTCTGTCTTATCCACCCGCATGCACAGGGAATGATCCCACCCACCAGGGGCTGGATCTTCCACATTTATTGGTTTCTCTCTCTCAGGCTTGCCTTGACTCTTTAGATGTGCCTAAAGACTTAGTTCTCGCCTGTCAAGTTGATCACATGTATCTAACGGGCATTCTCCACCTTACCCAGATCGATATGTTATTTCTTTCTTGTCCCTTCTGCCAGGGCTCCTTCGTGGCCTTGAGCCCCAAGGGCAGGGAATTGGCTGTCCTGGGTGTGTACTTTTTGGAGAAAGCGCTGTTCCTTCCCTGTACTGAGCAAGTTCTGAGTACCAATCCTTACCACCAGCACAGTGCTAGCGTTCTTTTGCCACCCTTGCTTGCCAATAAAGTATTGCGTGCTTGGTAACAAATGGTGTCTGACCATTCCTCCCTCTCTCTTAAGTGCAGCAATCCAGCTTCTATGGCTACACAGGATTGCTGCCCAAGAGGTACACACAAGGGGTGATGACCGGAGAAAGTGAGTACGGAATTCCCAGGAGACATTGCGCGGTGACCCTCCATTGCGCCTGGATGGGGAGGCCCGCCAGCTGTGGGTGTGCTGGGCCGGGGATGGTGGTCCTCGGTAGAGATAGGCTACCTCCTTTTCATATAGGAGGGACACATGTATGCGTATATGAGTTGTGTTCTACAGCATATCCAAAGCTGGCAGCAATTTTGTTGTTTCACTTTTTCATATAAATGTGTGTTTGTGTGTGCATGGTATGTGTGTGCCTGGTATATGTGTGCATGGTGTGTACATGGTGTGTGTGCATGCTGTGTGTGCATGCTGTGTGTATGCTGTGTGTGCATGGTGTATGTGCATGGTATGTGTGTGCACGTACGTGCACGTGTGTGTGCATGGTGTCTATGGTGGGTGGGCATGCACATCTGGGTTGGTATATGTACCAGCACACTTCAGTGTGTGTGTGTGTGCCTGTGGAAGCCCAAGGGTGATACTAGGGATCATCCTCCATCACTCGTCCACCTTACCGTTGTAAGCCTGGGTCTCTAGTTAAACCCACAGTAGCCATTAGTGCTAGTCTGGCCAGCCAGCTTGCTCTGGGGATTCCAGGCTCTGCCTTCTGGGGTTGGAATGACAGGCAGGCCACCACACCCACCAGCATTTTCCTACGGACTCTGGAGAGAATCAGATGTCAGGTCCTTTTGTTTGCAAGGCCAGGGCTTTAACCACGGAGCATGTTCCTACCCCACGGGTAGCTTTGGTGAATCAGTGTGGCTGACCCACCCAAGTAGGGTTGGGTGTGCTGACCTGGGGTGAGTGTAATGAACTTAGAGAAGCTGTGCTCACTCTGGATAGTTTGGAGTGACTGTTAGTCAGCCTACTCTGCCCAGTGACTTTGGTGAATTTGAGCAAAAATCTCAAGTGCTTTATGCGACAACTCTTCTTCGGAACTAGTGACCTGATCTGCAGGGACCAGGATGGGACATCTCTCCCTCCCTCCCCCTCCCCCCTCTCCTTCCCTCCCCCGTCTCTTTCTGATCCCCACATACCCTGGCACTTGAGCAGGCAGTGGGGAAGGGCTGTGAGACTGCCCAGCCCCTGGTGGGGAGGGGCTAGGATTGGCTGGTGCTTGGAGTTGGGGGGCTCTGGAGAAGTGATTGGACGTGAAAGAACTGACTGAGCAGGACTGGGGAGATCTGGGGCGTTAGACAGGATGGAGTGGTGGGACCAAGTCCCACAGGAGCCAGGACGGAGGGGGCAGGAAAGAGCTGGAACGTTGGCCCCGTGGAGTGGGTGGAGTCGAGGCCCTGGTGGTGGATGGGATGGATGGGACATCGGACCTACAGGATGGGCGGAGCTGGGAGGCTGGGCTTGATGGGGCGAGGCGCTCGTGTGGGTGGGGAGAGGGAAAGGGGGGAGTGAGGCTCGGTGGGTTGGGGGGGATGGAACTTAGCGAGGGTGGGACGGGACAGGCTCAGTGAGTAGGACAGACAGATCAGGCCGGTGTAGAGAGAGGCAGAGTTTGGGGCATTGGACCAGACAGGATGGTGGGGGGATCAGCAGAGTGGGACGGGCTGGGGGGGGGCTGGACCTGCAATGCTGGTGGCCGTCGCCCCTCCCCTGCCTCCAGGCACGGCAGGTGTGATGATCTCCCTGAGCCGCATCCTCACCAAGCTGCTGCTGCCGGACGAGCGGGCCAGCACGCTCATCTTCTTCCTGGTCTCCGTGGGCCTGGAGCTGCTGTGCTTCCTGCTGCACCTGCTTGTGCGCCGCAGCCGCTTTGTGCGCTACTACACCGCCCGGCCGCGCGACAGCCGCCCCGGCCGCGCTGGCTACCGAGTGCACCACGACGTCGCGGCCGGCGACATCCACTTTGTGAGTGCGGGAGGGACAGGGCGGCCTGGCTTCCTGCGCTGGTCTGCTGTGAATTTCCTGCCCCGATCCGGGCTGAAATCCCCCTCGCTGGTTCCCACGGTCTCAAGCTCAGCACTTGCTTCTGTGCCGTGTTTTCGTCCCCTTCCGTGGGAACCGGTGAGATCTGAGGCCCTCCACCAGCTGTGACACCCCACATCTGAGGTCCGTGCGCACAACAAAGGCTGCGTGTGTGTGATCTTTCCTAAGGTTCCAATTACCTGTAGATGAACATTCTCACCCCCGGCAGAGCAGGACACGGGGTTCCTTCCTGCGGGCTCAGTCTCTCGCCTCCCCTTACCCAGAGAGATGAACTCCAGGAAGGAAACCAGGGCTTGCTGCCACTGGTTTCAGTGTGGGCAGGGAGAAGTGCCCAGTGGGGTGCAGATGGATTCCCCAGATCCCCAAGCCAGTCTAGAAACGTGTGAGTTCTTTGAAAATCGCAACCTAACTTGGGGTGACCTTAATACTATGCTCTTCATAATACCATGGCAACACTTAGCTGGCCGGTTCTCTGGTGGCCACGGACCTCCAGCCTGCACTATAGCTTCATGCTAAAGGCAAGGGACGGGGGCGGGAGAGCGAGGACCCTAGGCTACCTTAAGTGTCCTCAGAAAACTGGAACTGGGAAAAGACTCCCTGTCTCAGAAGTCTGGGAGTTTTAATAAAGGAAAGAACTGTACACAGTGGGCGCTAACTAAATGCCCACCCGAGTGTGGCACTCTCCCATTTCTCCCCTCCATCCTCCCCTCATCCAGGAGCACCAAACCCCATCCCTGGCCAGCAGCAGTGGGTCCCCGAAAGACAGCCCAGCCCATGAAGCACCGGGCAGCTGCGGAGCAGCCTACATGCGATTTGACGTGCCTCGTTCCAAAGTCAGGCGGAGCTGGCCTACCTTCAGGGGTGAGGATGAGGACTCCCCCCCAGCAAGGGGATGCCCCTGGAGGCGCCGGCCTCTGATGCGTCTCTGTCTCCCCCCAGCGCTATTGCTGCACCGATACGTGGTGGCGCGTGTCATCTGGGCCGACATGCTGTCCATCGCGGTGACCTATTTCATCACGCTGTGCCTGTTTCCCGGCCTGGAGTCCGAAATCCGCCACTGTGTGCTGGGCGAATGGCTGCCCATCCTCGTCATGGCCGTGTTCAACCTGTCAGATTTCGTGGGCAAGGTGAGCCCCACCCCCACCCCCGGGAAGCCCCGACCCCTCCAGAGCATCACCAAGGAGAAGGCTGATGCTGGGGAGGATGAGGATGAGAGCTAAGAAGCTGAGAAGCTGGGCCGCCCATCCCCGTCCCATCTGCAGATGGAGCTGGCCATGAGGCTGGGGGAGAACCCAAATCTCTGTGCCCTGATTTGTGAGAGTGACACATGGGCGTGGTCTGAATGTGGCGACATCTCGCTGCTGCTGGTGGCTTTGCAGTGGTAGGGATGGAACCCAGGATTTTGCTGCATCTTGGTTCATCCTGCGAGATTCTAGGCACCTGTCTAGAATCCCCCAGGGAGGGGCTCGGGGTGTGGCTCAGGGGTAAGAGCACCTGCCTAGAACACTGCAGACTTGGGTTTGTACACCTACACACCCGTGTGTGCCCACCCATATGCAAAACACCCACGCATCGACCCGCATCCCATACACACACGTGTGAAAGAAGAAAAGTGAGGTTGGGTGAAGCCTGCAGTTGGCAGGACAGCGTCAGGGCCACAGGGGAAGAGGAGGCCTCAGGCCTGGGGCAGAGGGTGACCCACCCGCCTGGCTCCCCGCAGATCCTGGCGGCCTTGCCTGTGGACTGGCGGGGCACCCACCTGCTGGCCTGCTCCTGCCTGCGCGTGGTCTTCATCCCGCTCTTCATCCTCTGCGTCTACCCCACTGGCACCCCTGCCCTGCGCCACCCTGCCTGGCCCTGTGTCTTCTCGCTGCTCATGGGCATCAGCAACGGCTACTTCGGCAGTGTGCCTATGATTCTGGCGGCTGGCAAAGTGAGCCCCAAGCAGCGGGAGCTGGCAGGTGAGACCCGCCTCGGGGGTCCCAGGGTCCCCATGGCCACCACGTCGGTCCAGCACGGGGTGACCTGGTCTCCTGGGACTGCCCCACGCCTCCCTCTTGGGTCATTTTTATCCGCAGGGAACACCATGACCGTGTCCTACATGTCGGGGTTGACCCTGGGCTCTGCCGTGGCCTACTGTACCTACAGCCTCACTCGCGACGCCCACAGCACCTGCTTTCACGTGGCTGCAGCCAACACCTCCCTCTCCATTGGCCACTGAATGCAGCCGGTCCACCCGCCTGGTCTACCGATCCAGGGAGGGCTGCTTGGGCCGGCTGCCCCAAGGCCTGAGGACCCCTCCCACCATGCCTCAGTGCCTCCGGGGCCCCGGCCTCCTCCTAAGCCACTAAAGCCACCTCGGTCCAGTCACCCGGCAGCTAGAAC
This sequence comes from Typhlomys cinereus, assembly GCA_023101885.1. NCBI lineage: Eukaryota > Metazoa > Chordata > Mammalia > Rodentia > Platacanthomyidae > Typhlomys > Typhlomys cinereus. The sequence continues at coordinate 583,905 of JALPQD010000687.1, read as the reverse complement.
CCGTGTCTGCCGCCCAGGGCTCTGGCCAGCTCTGGGCCCCATGTCCGGTTACTCGCCTATCCCCTTCCTTCTCCACGTGTGTGCAGGGGCCCCAACATGAGCCAGGCCCACAGAATTGGGTGCAGACTCCAACCACCAGTTGTGGCAGGCCGCAACTCTGAGTGCCCCCGCTTCCCTGTGAACCTCCCCAACTTAGGACTCTGTTTTGAGGGTCTAAATGGTCTTTGTCAGTGTCAAAGCCACCAATCAGGGCAGGGAGAGACTGTTCCTTATGAGAGGACTTGGAGGAAAGGAGAGAGAGAGACAGAGAGAACCCACCTGTACTGTTCCCAGACCCTGGCTCTCTCCAATGTATGACATTGATTCTAGGAGGGTCACAGCCCTGGTTGCAGTTGACCTGAATGTGCCCACCCCTCAGGGGCATCTCTCCCCAACACAGGCCAAGAACTGCCCCTGATGACAAGGGGGGTCCCTCTAATGGCTGCCCTGGCTTCTCTCAACCTACGCATAAAGTAGGGAGAACTGTAGTCTCCGCTTATCTCTTCCACGCCCCCCCATCCCCACCGAGACTCCAAGGACATGCTCGAGCCCCGTGGCAGATAGTAAGGGAGCAGAGGTGGTGGTCGCCACATGGCCAGGTTAGCTCTGTGGCCTTTTGCCAAAGACAGTTGTCTCCGAGAAAGGCCACTGCCCGTCTGCACCCTCGGCCCCGGCCTTGACCGCCCTGACTGCTGTCCTGTCCACTCGTGTGTGTGTCCTCTAACTACCGCACTGGCCATTAAAGACATGGCAGAGATTGCCCACCAGTGTCCTCCAAGGAATGTTTGCGTGCAGAGGCCAGGGGCCAGCCACATGGCCCACTCGGGGGTGGGACAGTGAAGCCGGAGCCCACCCTCCACGGCACTGGGACCTCTGTGCTTGGTCTGTACTGTACCTGGTGGGTGGATTAGGGACCATCTGGCTACACGGCAAGGGTTCTGAGAGCCTGAGGCTGCTACCAGTCGTCCTGATCTTCGTTTCCATGAGGATGGGAGGGAGGGAGAGAGAGCGCGCCACATACATGGGGCCAGAGGAGGACATCTGGTATTCTACTCTATCACACCTCACCTTGTTTTCTGAGATAAAATCTCTTGATAAATGTGGAGCCAGACTGGTGACCAGCAGTCCCTCCTATGCCCTGCCCCCCACACAAAGCATTGGGGCTACAGGCAGATGTGCAACCACGCTGAAATGTTCTTTATGTGGGTGCTGCGGATTTGAACTCCGCTCTCATTCTCTGAACCCCCTGAGTATTCTTTTTCTTTCATGCATATGTGGATGGTGTGTGTACATGTGTGAGAGGATGTGTGTATACAAGCACACTTGAGCATGAGTGTCTATAGGTGACATCAAGAATCACCCTTCATCACTCTTCTGCCTTATTGTTGTGAGCCTGGGCGTCTCATTAAACACAGGGCACACTGGTGGGGCTAGTCTGCCTAGTTGCCTTGCTCCGAGGATTTCTAGTTTCCACCTTCTAGGGATAGAATGGAAGGCGGGGGGGGGAGGTTAAGGGGGGGCAAAGGGAGGGGGCGATACCTACCTGCCTGGCATTTTTATGAATCTGAATTCAGGTGCTGGTAGGGCAGAGGTTTTAGCCACTAAGCCTTCTCCTCGGTTCCTTGAGTGCCATTCTTGCACTGTTCTCTGTGTCCCCCAAGGAGTGGGACTGAGATATGGGAGACCTTGGATGAGAACTGGGCATTCCTTGGGGGAGTGGGAGAAGCAACTGCACAGGCTGAGACGAAGACAGGGTGAGGGTGATGCCACCGGTGACCATGAGATGGCGCCAGAGCACTGCTCTTCCTGGGTCTCTGCATTGGAAGATTGCAAAGATCAGCTGCTGCCTTCCATGCATGAACAAATGCGTGTCTGGCTGAACTGTGAAACAGAAAAGCTCAGAATACAGCCTGCAGCTGGTGCATGCTTATGGTCAACGACTTCCCCAGGCCCCAGGAGTCATGGGGGACGGGAGATGTAGCTCTTCCAAACTGCAGTTATGTTACACTGCTCTGTCCAGGTGTATGCGGACTCCCAGCTTTTTGTATTGCACGGCCGGGAACTCTTAGCCCTTGAGTGTCCTGTCAGTGTGGTGTGTGTGTGTGTCCATGTGCATGTGTTTAGGTGTGGAAGCCCAAGTGGGACATGGGTGTTCTGTTTGAACTCAACGCTAGGACAGCAGCCAACCAACTCCAGGAATTCTGTCCCCGCCCCACTCCTACAATGCTGGGGTAAGGAGCACTCACGCAGACATATTCAACCACCTCTCTTAAAAAGAGAAAAGACAGTCCACTTTGGCTTCCAAAACTTCCTGGAATAGACACAGCCCATACCTGTGCATGATACAGCAGCCACAACCCATATCCCTGGACAACGAATACTTGGTATGTGGCTGTTGTCAATGTGAACCTCTCATGGCTCACCTTTTGGAATGCGTGTTTGTGTGCAGGTACGTAAGCACACGTATTGTGGGGCTTAGATCTTCAATCACTCTACACCTTGTATTTTTAAAAAATATTCTGTGTGTGTGTGTGTGAGAGAGAGACAAAGGGCACTGTGTGTACCTGTGGAGGATGACTAAGGATGACTTCGGGAATCATCCTGGATTGCTTCTATCTCCTTGCTTTGCTCTGGAATTTCCCAGATTCCACCCACTAGGGCCAGAAATGCAGGCCATCACCATTTCCACCTGGCGTTTTTATATGGGACCTGGGATCCGAACTCAGGACCTTCTGCTTGCAAGAGTCTAATCTCTGAGCCATCTCTCCATCCCTACACCTTGCTTTTTTAAATGTACATGTATGGGGTGTGTACGCGTGTTTTGCACTGTGGGTAGGTGTACGTGTGTGCAGAGGTGGGTGTATAAGGACTGCAGACGCGCTCCTGTACTTGCAGCTTTTTTGTATGTGTTGTGGGGAACCAACTCAGGTCCACCTGCTTGTACGACAACCACTTTACCAGTGGGGCTGGGGAGACTGGGCTCAACTTTAAATATTTTCATTTACTTTGCATATGCAGACAGTTCATTCTCTCCTTCCACCATGTGGATTCCAGGGATCCACCCTAAGTCATCAGGCACCTTTATCAAATTCACTCAAATTGGGGGGCTGGAGAGGTGGCTTAGGGGTTAAGCCTCTGCCTTGCAGATGGAAGGTCCTGAGTTCAGATGCTAGACCCCACATATAGATGTCAGCGGAAGCGGGGGCGGCCTGCGTTTCTGGTCCTGGTAGGGCAGAGCCTGTGAATCCTGGGGCAGAGCAAACGAGGTAGAGGTGGCCATGGTGGTTCCCGAATTCGTCCGTGGATCTACACACACACACACACATACATACATACACACACGCACACACACACATACACACATACATACACAACACACACGCATACATGCACAGTTGACTAAATAATAAAAAAAAATTTAAAAATTAAAAAAAAAAATTCACTCAAATTTAAGCAGCCACTTGCGGTCAGTAGCTATAGCAGGATCCAGACTCCCCGTCTCTTCCTAGGGGTACCCCTGACAAGGTCTTCCCCACCCCCACCCCAGATGCCGTCTCCTCCAACTCAGCCCTTGAAATAAGCCACTCTGAGTCACGGTATTTTTCCAATTAAATCTTTTTCTTTTTTCTTTTCTTTTCTTTTTTTTTTTTTTATGAAAAAGATCACACAGAATTTGCCAACAAACAAAATTTCAAAAGAAACTTTAAGAAGAAAACAAAATAGGAAAAACAATAATTCTCCTCCCCCCCAAAAAAAACCCCACAAAACCAAAGTCTGGCTTTTCCTTCCTTCAGGATTGTCTGCTTAAAACCTCCGGGGATCCGACGGGCCCGGCAGGCACAGGGGGCTGGCTAAGTGCTTTCGGGCCGAGCTGGGGCTAGACTCGGGTCCCCTTCCATCTGTCTGTCTCTCTCTCTTTCTCCATTTGGGGGCACATACAGTACACATGGGCAGCGTGGGGGATGTAGGGGATTGGGGGGGGCTGTGAAGCCAGGTGCTAGACGCTCACAATCTAACGGGAAATAAAAAATAATATTCTGCACGTCAGAATGTGTTTTTTTTTTATAATTTCATAGCTATTTTTTCACAGTTTTAAAAAGTTTATATTTATATATATTTATATATATTTATCTTTATATATAATTAAAAAGTTGAGTCCATTTAAAGGCGTATGATACAGGGGCAGGCCTTGGTACAATAAAACTGTACAGGTTAACCATGCGGACCCTCCTGGGGGAAGGGCCTGGCGAGCCGGGCGTGGGCGCCGGTTTCAGCACCATGGGGGGTTTCTGTAGTGTGAGGGTCTGAGCCAGGGGGCAGAGAGGCACCTGTCGATGCTCCTGGGTCGCCTTTCCTCCGGCTTGTTCCCCAAGTCCAGGCTGTCCTGAGAGGGTGGAGGCTGGGCGCAGCAGACGCCTGGCACTGGCGTTGAGGCTGTTGGCATGGGGAGGAGCCCCTGACCCACACGGGAAGGTCTTCTGTGGGTTGCTGTGCTAGGGTGTCAGTTTGGTTCTGTGGAGCACTCTCCCCACATTACCAGTCTGCGTCTGCACGGGCCTGGCTTCGCCAAGCACAGTAACGAGGTTCAGGGAGGGAGACTCCCCGTTGAAGCAACTGGACCGGCAGGGCTGGACCCTGGAAAGCTGAGCGAATCCCCAGCACAAGGCCCCAGAGGATTCGAAGGGGATTGGAGATGTGTGTGCACGTGCACACACAGGCATGCATACGGGCATACGCATGTACACACTCACACTCACCCGGAGGTGTCCACATGCGCACACCTGGTCACGCACACGGGCCCACGGGCGTACTGGCATGCACACAACACATGTGGTCCCGTGCCGTGGCAGTAGTGGGAAGGGGAGGCCCCGCAGGCTGCTCCCCCCCTCGATAGGGGTGGGCACTCAGCAGAGCACGGGCACCCCATCTGTGGAGAAGATCATGCCCGTGGTGGGCTCATAGGTGCCGGCGAGGTAGTACAGACCCTCACTGTCCTGGTACTTTTTGGTCTTGAGCATCTGCTCATACTGCTCCAAGCCCACCACGAGGCACTTGTGGGACACCGTCTGCACGTCGTTCTCATCCACGTGGGAGGACTGGTACAGGGCGCGCTGCGGGACGTGGGCAGGGGAGTGAGGGGCTGACCCGGAGGGACTGCCCTCCCCCTCGGATGCCTTCAAGGGAAGAGACCCAGAGACCAACACAGAGATAGAGGGGGAGAGAGACAGAAGCAGAGATCAAGAGACACAGAGACAAGGTGGGGAGATGGCTCAGGGGTTAAAGACTTTGCCTAGCAAGCAAAAGGACCCGCGTTCAGCCCCCAGATCCCATGTGAAAATGCCGGGTGGATAAGCAGGTGGCCTGTAATCTTGATCCTGGAAGACAGAGCCTGGGACGCCCCGGGGCAAAGCAACGCGGTGGAGGAGCGGTGCAGGATGACGGCCAACGTCACCCTTGGGCCTCGACAGACACACTCAATGCTGTCCACACACACACACATCATGTCAAGAGACACAGAGGGACAGAAAGATCACGAGAGAAGAGGACAGGGTGAGAGGAAGGAGTGGACAGAGCAGAAGTAGACCCCAGGAGGAGGAAGAGGAAGAAGAGGAGCAAGCTAGGGGACCCAACTCTGCTCGGGGGTGGGAAGCTTGAGGAAGCAATATCCCAATTTTCAGTCTCTTTCTTACCTCCATGAAGTCTTTCCTCTGACTGGAGGCCCGCAGGGTTGCAGGGAGGCTGCGCCCTGACTTCTGGTCCCAGTGCTAAGGGAAAGACGAGGGCCAAAGGGTGAGCGTCCCCCAGATCCTCCACTTGTAGGGGAGCGTCGACCCCTAGCACTAGGCTGGGGGGAGGGGGAAGCACAGGTCTTCCCTTATGGTTCCTGAGCTCTGTTCCCAACAAGGGGAGGGGGACTCACCTGGCCCTCGTGGAACTGATTGCCAGGGCTGGTCTCCTCGGGGTGGTAAAACCACTTGACGCGCACCACCATGTTGTTCCCCCAAGATTCCCACATGCTCTGGATGCGGCCAATGTAGGGCAGGTTGGGGCGGCCGGCCGACAAGAACACAGCGCAGTCCCCGATGCGGATCATCTCCTTGCCGCGCACGATGGCTTTGTAGAAGAGTTTGCGGGCTTTGCCCTTCATGCCGCGACGCTGCAGGGACACGCGAGTCAGGGAGCTTCCCCGGCAGCCCCAAGGCCTTGCACACCCTACCACCAGACCCTGACTGGACCCCCTCAATGTCTGATCCTCAGCCACCGGCCGTGGATCCCAGGAGTCTGCAAGGGAAGGGAATGGCTGATAGTGAGTTCCTGTCTAGAATGTTCCATGGTGGAAGACTCAATCACCAGTAGGTGGCGCTAGTTAAAAGGTAGGTGGGGCTGTCAGCGCTCCCCTCCCCCCAATGTTCTTGTCTCATCACAGGCCCAAGCTAAGGAGCCAGCGGACACAAACTGAAACCTCTGGAACCATGAGCCAAAATAAATCTCTTTTTCCCACCCTTTCTAGTCAAGTCAAGTTAGGGGCCACACAGGCAGGAAAGCGGGGGTATATCCTGGGACAGCTGTGGCTTTCTTCTTACTTTGGGAGTTTTCTTAATAGCCCCAAAGGCAGAGTAAGAGCTCTAAAAAGTGACTGAGGGGCAGAAAGTGGGTTTAGGATATGGTTCACAGCAGGGAGTTGCCTAGCACGTGCATAAGACCCTGGATTCCATCCCCACTAAAAACAAGAGATCATGAAAAAGCCTCCACAGGGCTGGAGAGATGACCCAAGCAGTTCGTCTTGCCCCGCAAAGAAAAGGGCTGGAGTTTGTGTTTTCAGATTCCATATAAAAAAGCCAGATGGGGCTGCGGAGATGGCATTGTGGCTAAAGTCTTTGCCTCCCAAGCAAAAGGACCTGAGTCCCCAAATCCCACATAAAAATGCTGGGTGAATACGGCAGTGGTCTGCAATTCTGGCCCTGGAAGGCAGAGTCTGGGAAACCCAAGAGCAAAGCAATAAGGAGGTGGAGCCATCCACGATGATTCCTGATGTCACCTTTGGACCTCCACAGGCACAGTCTGTACTCTTGTACACTCACCCACATGCAAGAAATAAGTAAATATATAAATCTGCCAGGTGGGCATGGTGCCCTCAGAAGGCAGCAACTGGGGATCCCCCAGAGGACACTGGCTAGCCGGATTAGCCCAGTTGGTGAACACTGGTTTTGATTATAGACCCTGCCTCAAAAGAATAAGATGAGAGAGCAATGGAGGGTGATTCCCCAAACCAACCTCGGACTTACATACATCCTTATGTCTACACACACACTTGCATGCATACCCCTAAAACATACATACATGTAAAAATAGAGGGAAGCCCCCCAAACCAGTCTGATCAGGGTATTCCTGTTTCCTGCCTCTTCTACCTGCCTCTGGATGACTAGCCAAGCCCCCCAATTGTCAGAGTGGACATCGGACCCCCAGGGGTCGTGGGCTGCCCACACACGTGTACTATGACACACTGTGTGTTCTTTCTCTCTCTCAAATAAATGCAAATATTACACAGTAGCTGACAGCTAGAGCAGTGGAAAGGGAAGTAAGTCAACTGTCCAGGGAGATCTAAGAGACTCTCTCCCCGAGTCACGAGCACCATGGGGGGGGCGTCCTCATGGTGTCCAGCCTGCGAGCAGGACGGATGGTCTTAGGCCCTGAGAACAGGGCGCAGGGCCACTCTGTGCAATAGGGCTTTGGATGAGGACAAGCTTTGAAAGCGGGGTTCTCACCCAGAACTCCCTTAGTTCCCCTTTCTAGGCAGCTTACCTGGGTGGGCTTGCCAAACCACTTCCACAGCTGCCGGGCGGGCAGAAAGGCAGCGATCTTGGGCCGGTTCTCCACGGACGGAAGGCGCTGCCGCTTGGCCAGCTCCTTGGTGGTGGGCAGGTGCACCCCCTCTCTCTTCTTGGGCCGGCTCTTGGCTCCGGCCTGTACCTTAGTCTGCAGAGGTGGCTGCTGGGCTTGGGGTGGGGGCTGAGGTGGGGGCTGGGTAGTGGGTGCTTTCTTGCCCGGGGAGTGGGCTGAGGCTCGGGCCTTGCTGGTAGGCTTGGCTGCCTTGGTGGGGAGCGCAGGCTGGGTGGAGGGGCTGGCAGTGGGCACAGGGGCAGACTCATCATCCGAGCTGCAGGAAGAGTCTTCGTCTGTGGTGGAGGAAGAGGAGGAGGAGGAAGAAGAGGAGGAGGAGGAAGAGGAGGAAGAGGAGGAGAGGAAGAGGAGGAAGAAGAGGAGGAGGAAGAAGAGGAAGAAGAGGAAGAGGAGGAGGAGGAGGCAGGGGAGGAGGCTCTGGAGCTGGCAGCACTGCAGGCCCGTCCTGCACTTCGACTGTCTTCCCCATTCTTCTCTGTCTCCTCCTCCCCTTCAGTCTCGGATCCGCTGACTGCTGCTGCTGCTGCTGCTGCTGCTACTGCTGCTGCTGCTGCTACTGCTGCTGCTGCTGCTGCTGCTGCTGCTGCTGCTGCTGCTGGTCTCCGACTCTTCCGCTCCGTCCTGCTCAGCCTGGGTCTTGTCCGGGCTCTTGGGGTTCCCGGGATCCTCCAGTGGAGGCCCCTGTGTGATGTCACCTTCCAGAGCCTTGGGCCAAGCGGTCTTGGGCTCGCCACTGCCCGCTGCTGGTGGGTAGCTGCTCAGACTCATGAGTCCCGTGGGCTCGGGCCAGCCTCCGGACCCGGGGTCCTCTCGTAGAAGCAAGGCCTCTTTGGCCTTCTTGCTTTTGGGGGACATGACCCCCTCATGGTCCAGTTTGACAAGCAACTCAACCTCCTCCCTCCGGGGGCCTTTGCCGCCCGACGCCTCAGCAGCCCGGGCCTTCTTGGGCTTGGGACGGGTGGCAGGCGTGGCGGTGGTGGGTGTGCTGAGGAGTGGGGGTGCAGCGGGGGTTGGTAGCTCCCCAAAGGACTCAGGACCTGAGCAGCTGGTGAAAGTGGGTGGCCCAGGGCTGGGCTGAGGGGGGGCTGCACGAGCCTTGGGGGTTTTGGCACGCTTATCCACAGCTTCTGGGGGGCTCTTCTTGGAACTCGTAGTGCTGAGGGGCTCCAGGGTCAAGGGGGCATTGGGGACCTCATCTGGGGTGGTCCCTTCCTCGATGACAGCAGTTCTGTCTAAAAGAGAAAGAAGTCAAAGGTGGGGGCTACATGCTGACCAAAAGGACTTTCCTCAGGAGAGAGCAGGTAAGCTGGAAAGCCAATTAGAGATGACGGTGAAATCTTAGCACTACTGATCCCTAGGTGGAGATGTGGGTAGAGGTGGGGCACTTCCCCCTCTTGACCCCAGAGTGGGCTCTCAGCTGATCTCAGCCCAGCATTCTTCCTGTCTCAATCCGTGAGGGAATCGCGGAGCAGGGATGTGGTCCCGACGGTTCACCTGTTTCCGAGGCAGCTGCTTACTGACAGGGCACCCTGAACCCATGATTCAGATCACTGCAGCAGCCCTACAGTTGCACTGCCCAGGTCGGGCAACCTTACCTCCCTTGGTCTTGGCACCGGGCTTCCGTCCACGGCCTCGAGCCTTGTTTCCTCCAGGGGTCTCCTCGGATCCTGCGGTGCCTGTTTCTTTGTTGCCATCCCCAGTGTCTTTGCTGGTCTTCCGGCTGCGGCGCTTGGCGCTGGGCACCAGCAGGGCTGGAGATGGCTCGGCACCTGGGGGAGGAGAGGGGGTGAGGATGAAGATTAGGCCTTCCTGAGGTCAGGCCTTCCTGATTGGGGCTTGTCATTGATAGGAGCTGGGCGATTCGGCAGGGGCCTCCGAATGGGCAGCCAAAGGCTCTGGGCATGGTTGGGAAATGTTTCAAGACCCCTGGAGTTGCCAACCCAAGATGTCAGGATTGTGGGAAGCCAAGTCCTGCCTCTGTTCTTGAGCCCTACTTTCATTCCTGAAACTGTACCAGCCACACACCGGGAGCCTGAGGGAAGACATCCGTGGCTGTGATAGGACTGGGAGGTGCTCAGCAGTGACGCTATCATGGTTTGAAAGGAAAGAGCCTTCACAAGTGTGTGTGTGTGTGTGTGTGTGTGTGTGTGTGTGTTTCTAACTCGTGATCTCCAGCAGGGGGCACTGTTTGGGGGAGGTTACAGAACCTTTAGGAGGCAGAGCCTTCCTGGATATTCATTCTCCCCCCTCTTTTTCTCTATCTCTCTCTCTCTTCCTCTTCCTTTCTTACCGAACTTGATTTGGTGAGAGTATTTTATCACAGCCATAGAAGCAAATCCAATACAAATGATTAGTCATTCCCCTGGGTCTCTAGAGAATCCTGAAGCCCATATGGAGGTGCAGAAGTGCCGTCTTCCCGCCTTATTCTGAGAACCGTCCAGCATTTCTACCATGAATGGTCCAGTTGGTAAAGAGGGAACTAGAAGTGTGGCTCAGTGGTAGAGCACCTGCCTAGAATCCCCCAGTGAGGGGCTGGGGGCGTGGCTCAGTGGTAGAGCACCTGCCTAGACCCCCAGTGAGGGCTGGGGGCGTGGCTCAGTGGTAGAGCGCCTGCCTAGACCCCCAGTGGACATGGCTGTGGCAGAGTGTTCTAGCAGTGGGAACTTCTACCCCCCCCCACACACAAAGAAGACAGGACCAAACGCTAAATAGCTCAGAGTAGCTGGAGAGAACCTGGGAGATGCGCAACAGGAGGCAGTGATGTTGGGGACCCAGGCAAAGGCCTGGTGTGGGGGTCATCCAGACCACGGCAGCAGGAACCCGGGGTACTGGTCATCACTCACACTGGATCTTGTAGTCAGGCGGCAGGAGCCGGATGTGGGACAGGGGAATCCTGCCCGTGTCGCCATCGTCAAACTCCACAGTGATCAGGTCTCCGTCATCCTCCAGGTCCATGAGCCCTGTTGCAGGAAGGCAGGTCAGAGAGAGCCCCAGGACTGCTCCCCAGGGCACAGGCACAGTCTGGAGACATTGGGGTACATAAACAGCAGTTCAGACGGGGGCCTTGGGAGTCACATGTGTCTAGGGTGGAGGATTTATTTGGAGCTGAGTTCTGTCCTAGACTTTAGAACACCTGAGTGGATGATCGTGAACACACACACACACACACACACACACACACACACACACCCCTCCCCCACACTAGTGTAATTACACCACCAGTGTATCAGTCTGAAGACAAATGTGTACATCCCAGAAGATGCTGTCAAAATGGACATACGAGAGCAATCTGCTCTTTGCTGTGGAGTAAACCCAGAGCTTACACGGGTCGGGCACACTGCTTGCATCCCTAATGCATCCTGAGCCTCTCTCTCTCTCTCTCTCTCAGCTGTGTGTGTACCACAAGGCGCTTGTGTGTGCCTGTGGAGGCCCAAGGGTGACATAAGGAACCATCCTGGATTGCTCTATCTCCTTATTGCTTTGCTCTTGGGTTTCCTAGGCATTGTCTCCCAGGGCTAGAAATAAAGGTACTTAAAGGTACCCCCATATCCTCCCAGGGGGTTTGCATGGGATCTGGGGATTGGAACTCAGATCCTCTTGCTTGAGAGGGAAAAGCTTTAAACACTAAGTCATCTCCCCAGCCCCATATTTGGTTACATAGTGAGCTTGAACCTAGTCTGTGCTACATGAAACCATGACTCAAAAATAGGAAGGGAGGGAGGGAGGAAGAGAAGGAGGGAAGAGGGGGGGGGAGAGGAGGGGAAGGGACGGAGAGAGGAAAAAAGGAAGGGAGGGAGTGAGAGAGCGAGGAAAGAAGGAAGGAAGGAAGGAAGGAAGGAAGGAAGGAAGGAAGGAAGGAAGGAGAGAGGGAGACAGGGAGGGAGGGAGACAGAGAGAGAGGGAGGGAGACAGGGAAGGAGGGAAGAAAAAAGGAAAGAAAGAAAAAAAGAGGAAGGAAACTACTAAGCTAAAGGAAGATTCTCTACTAAGATTAAGGATGAGCTAAGAAAGAAAGACATTAAATACAACCCAGGAAAAGTCAAGAGAGAGTCGGGATTACAGTGTGGGGGAAGGCCAGCAGTGCAGGAGACCCTACTCAGGGCAGGCTAGGGGCAGGCAGAACTCCATGCTGAGACGATGCTCCTATCATGTAGGAAAATATGGCCACGAGCCCAGAATCAAGGTCAGTGGACTGAGACCATGGGCCGAAATACGCCATTCCTCCCTTCGCTTTCTATTGGGTATTTTGCCTAATCTACGCTCAGTCCGTGTGGAAAAGGAGGCTGACCTCACCCTTAGCTTCACGGACAAGAACCTAAGGCATTCAGTCTCACTGCAATGGGCTTGACGAAGTTATGTGAACCCAGTCGGTTACCCTATGACATGTGAGAAAAGCAGGGCAGGGGGACGTCTTCCACTAACAGGATGTGGGAAGACATACAGAACATCCTCTGGCATCAGGACATGGGAAAACTCAAGAGACATTCTCTGAAAACGAGATGTGCTAAGGACGTAAATTAGCTTTCTGAGGAGCTAGTGTGCAGCCAGCCTGCAGAAGGGGTTTCTAGGTCAGACACCGAGGGTCTGAATTGATTGACCTGGTCTGGACAGCAGTCAGACCCGGATGTAACAGCAGGTTTTCCCTAGATCCATAGTTCCGCAAACCAGTTACATTCTTCCCAGCTCCCTCGGCGCAGCCGTCAGGAGTTTGTTTCACTGACCCCAGGAACCCAGATGGATTCCTTAGGGGGCATGGGTCAAACTGGGGAAGTGTCCTCTCACCTCGAACCACGGTGCCCGGGTAGAGACAGCGATACTGCTGGCTCCAGTAGGCAGCGATCCTGGTCCCTTGGGGCAAGAAGCGCGTGGAGGCTGGCCTCACATCGATGATCTAGCAGGGCACGGGATGAAATGCCACGAGGTGACCAGGAAGGCAGGAAGGGAGTTGGGGGGAAATGAAGCTGTGGTCACAGCTTGGAGCCACCCCCCCCTTCATTACCCTACCTAGCTCCTCCCCCTGTCCTTACTCACCGCTTCCTGTAGGAGCTGCTCCAGGCTGTAGATATGGGGCCGGTTCCCACGCTCACCCTCCACCACCACCCGATATCTAAGACGACAGACAGAGCGAACGTGTAAGGGAACAGTGGGCCAGAAGGCACCTGGTCCCAGAGACAGCCCGCACCCCGCCGCCTGCACCCCACCACGAGCCAGTACGGCGAGCCCGGCCTCATGGTCCGCAGTGATTCCGTACTAAGTTCTCCAAGTCTGCTACCTTGTTCTATAAAATTTGGGGCACATCTCTTCCTTCCTAGACTTGGCTTCCTCATAGACAGCTTGGGGGCCAGTGGGATGGCTCAGTGGAGAAGGCGCCTGCTCGCAAACCTGGTGACCCAAGTTCTGTCCCCTGAGGCCCAACTGGTGGAAGGAGAGACCTGACTTCTGAAAGTTGTCCTCTGACCTCCGCCCACACACCAGGACACATATGCATATCTGCCCCACCCCCTTCTCTCTCTCTCTCTCTCTCTCTCTCTCTCTCTCTCTCTCTCTGGCTCTCTGCCACTTTGCCTGTGACTCCCTGAATCACCTCCATCTTACCCACCATCACCAACTGGATGATCTCTTACAAGCTTGCTCGGGGCTTAACTCAACTATTGATTCTTCACCAAGGTACCCAGAACTCAGCCTTCAATTGTCAAACTGACACCTGCATCTAACTCTCTCTCTCTGTCCCATAAATACGATATCTTAAAAACTAAAACTAAGCTTATATAGCACCTCGAGCAAGGGCCCAGATTCTCAAGTTCCACACTCGCCCTCTCTGTTTTCTGCCATCAGGCCTGCTTAGTGGGATCCACCCTGGTGCACCGTCCAAAGAAAGCGGCCTTGCATTCTCAGAAACCCCCCCCCACACCCCCGCTCTCCCAGCTCCCAAGAGTAGACGCAACCTAACCAGGGGAGCGCACGGAAGTGGCCCAGGGACAGAACACGGGCAGCTGCCCACCACACCCACTCACATGTCAGGCGAGTGCACGGTCTGCACGTGCCCTGCATACAGCAGCTTGTCGTCCATGGGAATGAGCACACGCAGGCCATCTTTCAGCTCATCCTTGTCGATGATGCAGGAGCGGGGGGCTGCGTAAGGCAGGCGGGGAGGGCAGGTGGAGAGTCAGGGTACCTGGGGGAAACCACCCCAGGCTTTGCCTGGTGCACCCCAAATCACCTACTAGGAACAGGGATGGCCGGATGAGGTTGCAGGTTATACGTGTGTTTATCTGTGGCCATCTGGGTAAGAATATGTGGACAGTGGGTGAGACAGCTTAGTGCTAAGGTACAGCATCTGCCAGTGAGGTACAGTGAGGGGCTGGGGGCGTGGCTCAGGGGTAGAGCACCTGCTAGAATCCCCCAGTGAGGGCATGACTGGTACATAACATGTACAGCTCCTGGAGCCTGGGCACAGACCAAGACCCCTTCACCTCCTGCCAGCTCCTGCACACAGTCTGCCGCCTCCTCACAGGCTGAGGAAATATCTTAACACTGTGCTTAGCGGCGTCACCCGCGGTTAGACAGAGAGAAGTGCTAGTTCTGCATGAGGGTACCCAGGTTGTATTGCGCCTGCAAGGCCACCAACCAGCCCAGACCAGAATGGGGCAGCCCGTACCCCGGCAGCCCCATCGCCATGGGAGCCAGTCCGCTGAGGTCAGCAAAGCTTCCCACGTAACACATCTGGCCGTTCCACACCGGTGACCAGGCATGGCCCGGCTCCTTCTCAGGCCTTCTAGCCCTGGCTCCGATCCAGCACCCCTCCTCCCAGCCAGACTCCACGAGACCGTCACAGCATGCGCTCAAAGCAGCAGTCATGGAACCTAAGCATGGGGTCTTCCCGGCTCCCAGGGTGGACCTCAGCTAACAGTCCTCACCTCCCTGTCTCCTTCCTGGGGTGCCTCTGCTCACGTGACCTGCCCCCACATTCTATCCCTTCATCCTCCGAACCAGTCATGCTCAACCGCCCTGCCTCCTTCCTGTTCCTGGGACAGCCTCAGCTCACTCAGCCGGGGTGGTAGAAGCTTCCTGTTGGCCTCTTGCCTTCCCTCCGATGCGTTAGCTACGCAGCTCAGTGAAGCAACTCATTTGGAGGTATTGCTTCCCTACTCAGTCTGGGACATCAAGTCTCCATCTGGGTAGAGGGGACTGTGGAGACTCGACTGCGCCTCTAGGACACCCCAAGGCTTTGTTGAAAACCCCCTATCTCTTCCTCCACCAGCCCCTGAGATAGTTGCATGACTTCAGGGTTTTTGCACATGCCGTTTCCTTGCCTGTGTCTCAGGCTCCAGCTTAGACAAGCCACATCCAGGTGCAGCCCCTGCAGCCCCCTTTCTTCACATAGACTCACCTGGGGTGAGTGGCCGCTCCACGGCTCCACTGCGTGGCAAGTTCTCGTCCTCAGAGAAACTCGAGTCCTGGTTCGGTTCAAAGTCCTCCTCTGCGGCCATGCTCTCCATGAGCTTGCTAACGGCCCCGCCTTTCCCTCGGTTCTGTACAGAGCACAGGAGACAGGTGGACTGGGACGCGGCGTGGAGACCTTCCTCAGAAACCCAGGGCATGGTCAGGCCCCTGAGGCACCTGCCTGTGTGGACTCAGCACAGTGCTCGGTACTAAGTGCTCAGTGCTCTCCCTGGATTCGCTGTCGCAGCGGACACTTTGATACCCCCTTTGGAAACACTCAGCGTCTCTGGCCGTGTGCAGAGTGTCTTTGAAAGCACACAGCCTGGTAATGGACCAGGAGGCAGAAGGGGCGACATGCTTGGGCACGCCACGCCCCCTTCCTTCTACAGATAAAAGCACAAAGACCTAGAAGAAACCAGCACCGGGGTAGGTGCCCCCGTGGCCCCCACGGGTCTCTTGGTACTGGTTCAGGGGTCCCTAGTCTCCACTCAGGTTAGGTCCTGTTCAGGACAAACTAAAAGGGATCACAAAGCCTCGAAGGAGGTGGAGGGATAACAGAAAACTCTCAGGCCTGTCACACCCTCCACTGTAGGCCTCAGGAGACACTGAGGGGCTTTGGGGGATTCTCCATTCTTGGGACTGCGACCCTTCGCTGGACAGGTGGATAAGATGGAGGAGCTAGTTGGCATACTTTGCTATATACTGACAGACTTGCTATCCGGCAATGAGGTTTACCCCTCTCTCAGCCATCCCTTGATCCGGTGCAGTCAGCTCCCTCCGCCAGACATGAGCTCTCCAGCTGAGCTCTTGCTGAGAATCGCAAGCAAGAATACAACTCCCTTCTTTCCCTCAACCGTTTGACTGTGAATTTATCAGCAAGACGCTGATACGACACACAGTTCTCGCCTTCTACCCTGTGGGCTCTGGGGCTAGTGCTTAACCTAGCCTCATGCCCATGCCCACCTGCGTCCGTACCTCCTTCTTGACCTCCTTCCCTCTGGCCTTCGTCTTGTTCCTCTTGGCAGCGGCCAGGGAAGCAGCGTGAGCGGGCCTGGCCTCGGAGGACAGAGCGGGAACACGGGCTGGCGGCAGCGCAGCGGCTGAACCCGCCTCCTTTCCTTTCTTCCTCTGTAGAAGGGAGCCGCAAGTGAGATCCTCAGACAGCACGGACCACCCAGGCGACCCCCAGGGGTGGGGAGGCAGAGCACCCCAATCCTGCTGGCTTCATAGGAGGGTGCTTGCCTAGCATGTGCGAGGCCCTGTGCTCCGTGCCGAGCATTCGGAAAAAACAAAGCCCATGCCCCCATTTTTCCCCTGGTGAAAGGATGAGTTTCCCTACAGGTGAAAGCAGAATTTACAAAGCTCAATGCTGCCGACAGACCAACGGAGACGCTGCCACCCAGGGCCACCGCAGTCCCCAGCCCATGGCAGTCACCATAGAGACAGACCTTGGAAGACGGTCCAATAGTCAACAGTCCCTCCAACACTTCCCTTTGGCTCCTCCCACGGTTTGCCTGTGGATGCCCCACAGCTGTGGCAGGCTTGGTCCCTAGGGTGGGACTCCTGGAAGATGACAGAACTTTCCAGAAGTGGGGTCTAGCAAAAGGTCCTTGGATCATTTGGATCCTCAATGGGCACTCCGAGACTCCCGTCTCATCTCTGAAGTGGCTTTGGGGTATTCTTTGTGACAGCAACAGAAAAGTAACTAACGCAGTAGTCCAGACTACATTAAACTCACCACCTTCCTGCCTTCGTTTCCCCAATGCTGGCATCACAGATGTGGAGCCCAGTGTCACGGTATGAATGTGTCTGACTCCTTACTGGTGTTAAGTGTTTGGGAAGGTTGGGGCGCCTCTAAGAAATGGAGCCTTATTGGAGGATGGCATGACCCCAGGGGGGGGCTCTGAGGACTGGTAGCCCCGCCCTCCTTCCGCTCAGTTTGCTCTGGCTCTCTCTGCCTCCTAATGGCTGCAGTGACCTGCGCCAGCCTCCTGCTTCTGCCTCCAGCCACGCCTGCTGCTGCGTGATTCCTGCCACAGTGGACTCTGTCCCCTCTGGATCCGTAAGTCACATCTCCTTTAGGCTGCTGTGTCTGGTTTTTGTCTCAGAGCAGCAAAAGGAAAAGCCATCGTAAGACCCAGCAACCTTTTTTCTTTGGAAGTCTATTACCTCAGGTCCTTTGCCACAGCTGACACAAAGGAAGAGACTCAGGACTTCTGCCGGGCACAGCCCTCGGCTGCTGGGGCAGCGGGTGTCAGAAGAGCACCTCGCCCACACCTAAAGTCACCTCCCAAAGTGGGAACCCCAGGACCTCTGCCGCACCCTTACCTTCCTGGGGTCCTTCTTATCCTTGGCACGGCCTGCGTCCTTTCGTGGGCTGGGGGCTCCGCCCCTGCCGCAGCGGCCGGGCTTGGGGGCCGGCGTGGCGCTGCTGGGCGTGGGGACAGCGGCCGAGGCGACGTGCAGGAAGATGCGCTCGCTCCGGCGTCGCGTCCACAGGTCGTCGTCGCTGACCTCGGGCCCTACTTCGAAGCCAGGGTCCTTGGGCCCACGGAGCTTCCGAGCCTTGCGTCCCTTCTCAGCAGTCAGCTTGGTCTTGTCTGGACTGGTGGGGCCAGGGCCCCGGGCGCCAGGTGCCTGTGTGGCCAGGGACGCCGGTCCCGGCTCCCCGAGGACCTTCTTGGGCCGCAGCAGCCCGGCAGGCGACGGCTTGTGCACCTTGACCTCGCTCTCTGAGTCTGTGTACCCGAACTCTGAGCCTGGGGAAGGAGAGGTAGTGGCTGGTGGGCAGCATCTCTGTGGACCTTTCTTAGCCTGCCACACTCCACTGATCACGAATGGGAGGCTATAGACCTATCCCACTCCGAGTCCCCCTGGACTCTCCCCCATCTACCTGTTCCTCAGGTTCCACCAGCAAGAAGGTGACAGACCCCTTACACCTTGTCACTCACTCCTGGCCAGCTTTCCCTTCTGTTACTGAGGTCTAGAGAGACACAGTGGTTCTTCCAAATCCCCGACCCCGTGGCTGTTACCAACCCTTCACCCCAAACAGCGCGGCTAGAAATGTGTTAAGTCCCAAGCCCACCTGAGCCTGTCCACCAAGGCTCGGGAAACCCCAGACGCTGGCCAGGTGGAAGGCAAGGGCTGTGGGCAGGGGGGAGATGGGAAAATCCACAGGAAAGTCCCGAGCCCGGGGCCTCTCCTCCTCTGCCCTGATTGGCCGCCTTCTCAGGGCTGGGGAGGGGTTCCCAGGTCAACTGGGCTAACTCCCCATCTGACAGTACCGTCTTCCTTTTCTTTCTTCCTTTTCACTACCAGCACACAACACACATGCACGCACAGCGCAGAGACCCGTTCCCCCAGGGACCAGCGCCCTAGCCCTAGACTCTGGGACACAATGCTGAGTACAGACCACTGACTCTCACCCCAAATCACCTACCTTCACCTACCTTCTGTGTGTGTGTGTGTGTGTGTGTGTGTGTGTGTGTGTGTGTGTGTGTGTGCGCGCGTGCGCGCGCGCCAGAGAGCACTTGAGTATGTGTGCCTATGGTGGCCCAAGGGTGACATCAGGAATTTGCTGTACCTGCTTATTGCTTTGTTCTGGGGTTCTCAGGCTCTGCCTTCCAGGGTCAGAATTACGGGCAGCTGTTTTTCCATGGGATGTGTGATTTGAACTCAGGTCCTTTGCTTGAGCGTAAGCAAAGGCTTAATTAACCCTTGTGTCATTTCCCTAGCCCGACCTTCAAGCTCTGCTTTCACTGTTGTCACAATCTCACTGCAACCTTGACTTGCGAACCTGACTTGTGCTGTGACCAGACTGTCACCCTGTCCTCTGGGGTGTGGGCTCTGTCCACCACCTTCCTCTTGCCATCCCAGGGAAGCGCCTCCCCGTGAACCTGTCTGTCCATCTCCTTGGCCTGCTCCCAACAAGTGGCTCCTGAGTTCCACTGGGTTCTCTCCACTCCCAGTTTATGATTGGCACAGGACAAGGACCTAAGCAAAGCATTCGAGTCAGGGGGGTGCAGTGGTCAGTGGTGTGACACCTCCCCCACTAGGGTGTGGTTATCTTACAGGGCGAATGGCCTGCAGGATTAACAGCCACTTCCTGTGATATAGAACCCAAGACCCCAGAGCCCAATTCCAGCCCTACTAACCCCAGGCAGCTGCTCGTAGAGGCTCCCTTGGGAGGCAGAGCAGGAGGAATTTGGGGGGATGGGGGAGACCTGGTGGGAAGGTACGCTGGAGTCTTAGCGCTTGTTCATGCCTCAGAACTCAGCCTTAGGGGTCAGTGAGATGATCTTTGGAAGCCCCCCAGCTGAAAAGAAAGCTGTCCTCTGACTCCACTGGTGCACCGTGGCATGTGTCACCATTAGATACTGGTGCCAACTTGGCAACCGAAGGTTCTGAGCTCTGGGCACATTGTGAGAAACTAGTAGTTAAGTTATGCCCCGAGCAAAGCAAACCTACAGGAGATGGTTGAACTGATGGGGGAGACTCAACCCTTGGTGGGAGGAGCTAGTGCCTGGGCAGGTTAAGGAAGTGGGCATCCTTTGGTTTACCTGGACAGTCATGCTGGTCCCTCTCAGCAGTCCTGTGGATTTGATGTGGTCACTTCCCCCAACCCCTGATGTTGGTGTGGGCTCTCTTGCCACGCTGGACAATCGTAAGCCAAAATAAAACCTTTAAGCTGTTCTGTCATGAATTTATCGGCCACCATACAGAGTAACTGACACAGCATTCTCTCTCTCTCAAATAAAATAAATTTTAAAAAAAGCTAATTCTTGTTTAAGACGTGCTGTGGCGATCGGGAATGTGGCTCGGTGATTACAGTGATACCTAGGATACAGGAAGGCCCAGGATCTACCCCCCAGCATCACATAAACTGTGTGTGGTGTCACATCTGGCCATCCTGGAGTTTGGGAGGTGGAGGCAGGAGGATCAGAAGCTAAGCTCGTCCTTGGTTATGTGGCCCCAGATCACCTGGGCACAAAGGGGGTACATCACATGTGTGCGGAACGGCTATGGGGAGCAGAGGATGAGCTGGACAGAGAAGACTGGCTTGGATGGTAAATGCTCACTTCACACCACTGCTCTGGGGGTGAATGCAGACAGTGGTGTGGGGTTCACAAAGAAAAGACAGGAGTGCCTCTGCACTCAGAAAGTAGGGAAGAGGGCTGGCGAGATGGCTCAGGGGTTAAGACTCTATCTTGCATGCAGAAGGTCCTGAGTTCAAATCCCAGGTCCCAAGTCAAAACTCCAGGCAAAATGGTAGCAGCCTGTACTTCTGATCCTAGTGGGTAGAGCCTGGGAAATCCCAGAGTGAAGCAAGAAAGAGGAGAAACAATCCAGGATGATTCCTGAAGTCACTCTTGGTCCTCCACACAGTGCCCTCTGACACACACAATAAATAAATAAACAAAAAAAGAAAGAAGGGACGAGAAGCCTAGAACCACAATGGAGAGAGCAGAGCCAACCGAAACCTCCACCGACCTACTCGCATCGGTGAATGACCCATTGCCAGTTACACACAGGTGCTGACTTGAAAGCTGAGAAGTGAGTCTTGAGGCACACCTGGGAAGAGTTACTTAGTAAAGCAAGCGTCTGAGCAAGTCTGTGGGCACCCCGTCCAGAGCGGGTGGGACTGCGCCCACGGAGAGCTGATTGGCGTGGCCAGACCAGCAAACTAGAAAGTACGCCTTGCTCTCGGCTCTTCAAGTGGTGCGATCAGTCTCCTCAGCCTCCTGAAGTTGGTATGAGCTCTCCTGCCACTATAATGGCTGCTATGACCAGAAACGGTGAGCCAAGAAGAAACTCCTGATCTCCCCTAAATTATCTGGCCATATATATATATCAGCAAAAGAGGAGACACCGAAACAACCATGGGCCATCAATTCGCAGAACAGACCAAAAAGCAGCCCAATAACAGGAAACTCCGACAGGAAGCCTTGGAGAGCCGCTGCATGAGGCGCTTGCCTCACAAGCACAAGAGTTCAATTCCCAGGACCTATGCTGAAAAGCTGGGTGCTGCCGGGTGCCTAAAATCCCCCAGAACTTCAGAGCAGGAGGACTGCAAGTTTCAAGCCAGTCTGGGCTACAAAGTGAGCAAAAAACCCCCCAAAAAACCCCACTTTTTGGGGGGGGGTGGGGTGGGGTGTTATATTTTAAAGACTGGGTTTCAATTTACCCAGGAACCTGCAGCTCAAATTGGAAGAACACTCAGCACTCAGAAGTCTTCCTCTCAACACAAGCAGAGGATCTCAACGCCTTGAGAGGAAGCAGTCTAGGCCGGCAGCAGAGCAGTCCATGGACCACAACAGCCAATCAGAATGCAGAGTACCTATGACCTTGCAATGTTCCCCTGGAGTCAGGCCAACCATATCTCTCCCCATCCCAAGGCTGGGGAACCTTGCGGAAGAAGGGGTGGTAAGACTGTAAGAACCTAAAGATGGGAAGGTCCACTGCTGGACAAGACATTCCACTCAAGGCAGGACGGCTGCATCCACGACCTCGCTGGGGTGAGACTTGTCCTTGCCGGACCTGCACAATGGCTCACACGTGAGGATCTCAGGAGAGATAATTACATGCAGTGGAAACTCTGGGGGGCTAGAACTGGACGGCTGAAAGGGAGTGTTCCTGTCAGCGAGGTTGCCTGAAGAGGGGCCACTTGGTATGCCACAGAGGCCTGAACCCCACTAAAGCAGGTAATCCAGAGGGAACCTTGGGGCTCAGAAGCAGATGGGCAGGAAAGAGGGAGGGAGTAGGATGGGTTGATAAGGGAGGGGAGGGAAGGGGGAAAGAGGGAAAGGAAGGAGGGGGTAAGGATTAAGTACTCAATATGCTTATAAAACTAGGGGAAAATTTTTATTTATTTATTTTTTTAAAAAGGACAGGGTTTCACGTAGCCCAGGCTGCCTTCGAGTTCACTATGCAGCCGAGGATGACCGTGAACTCCCCATTCTTCTGCTCCTCTTCCGGGTGCCATCCAGCCTAGTTTGTGAGGTGATACGGATGGACCCAGCTCTGTGCGTTCTAGGCAAGCATTGTAGCCATTAAGTCACATCTCCAACCCCAAAAGTGGTGTTTGAAGCATGTTCATTTCACCCGGGGAGCAGGAAAGGAATAAAAGAAACTGAAAAAAATTCTTGAAGCAAAGAGAAAAAGAGAGGAAGGGAGGGAGAGAGGGAGGGAGGGAGGGAGGAAGGAAGGAAGGAAGGAGAGAGAAAGAGAGAAAGAAAGAAAGAAAGAAAGAAAGAAAGAAGAAAGAAAGAAAGAAAGAAAGAAAGAAAGAAAGAAAGAAAAAGGAAGGGAGAAAGAAGAAAGAGAGAGAGAAAGAGAGACAGGGAGACAGAGAAAGAAAGAAGAGACAGAGACAGAGAAAGAGAGAGAAAGAGACAGACAGAGAAAGAAAGAGAGAGAAAGAAAGAAGAAAAAGAAAGAAGAAGGAAGGAAAAAGAAAGAAGATTGCAACTCTGAAGATAAACTGGGTTGGAGTCTTTGCCTCACAACCAAAATGATGAGAATTCAGATCCCCAGATCCCATGTCAAAACGCCAGGCAGACATGACAGAGGCTTGTCATAGCGGTCCTGAAGGCAGACCCTGGAACACACCTGCCACAGCAGTGAGGAGGTAGAGCAATCCAGGATGATTCCTGTGTCACCCTTGGCCCTCTGCAGGGACACACACTCAAGTGCTCTTGTAAACACACATACCTACCTACACCTACACACAGACAGGAGTCTAAGAAAGGAATGATGTAAACTATAAGCCGGGGCATCTGACATGGATGCTCGGTGTTGTAAGAAACACAATTACAAAAGCCTTGAGGTATCAAAACAATCGGCAGCCCCTGCGGGCATAGGAGATGGGGGCCGTGGACAGAACTCTGGAAGGACAGACAGGTATCAGCCAGCCAGAAGATGCCAGGAGCTGTTCTGAGCGGAACATTGGCCTGGTCAAGCTGGAGCTGTAAGGAAATGTTCCAGAAGCTTCTCACAGAAGCCCAGAGCTTCCACGGCAAGACGGGGGAAGAGGGACCCACAGAACCCAAGGAATAAAAGTAGTTGAGTGGGGGCGGGTAGTAGGAGGAGGGAGGAAGAAAGCAAGGCAGGGGGCTGGATGCTCCTGGAGGTCGTGCAAGTTGCGGTGGGGCTTCCTGGTCCCTCAGCTTCAGACAGCAGATACAGTCCCCTGCCAGGAACACCCCATGTCTAATGCTCAGGGTTGGGGAAAAGGCATCCGTGGGTTATCAGGAACCTGGGACTTCGGACTCGACAGTTACAGAGAAAGGAAGGGAGGGTGCCCGCAAGTCTCCTGCCCCTGTGGATCTAATATGCAGACAGCTCAGACTAACTTTAATCCAGTATGCGCCTGAGCCTCCCCAACTCCTCCGGGCCAGAGCCCCAGGTCTGCACAGACCACCAGATGCTGGGCGTGCTGACCACACCCCTCCAGCGCGTTCCCTTCCTCACTCTCCGTCTCACCCAGCCTGGCCTCCCCAAGGTTTCACCACTGTGGGGTTCTTTTAATTCCTAGGGTTAACCCACTGTCATAGTTAGACACGGGTGTCAATTTGACAGCTGATTTAAGCTTCAGGCACTTTTGTAAAGCAATCAGTGACTGAGTGATGTTGAGTTATGCAGGATATTGATCGTTCGGGAGGGCCAACCCATGGTGGGTGGTGAATAAAACAGAATTGCTTAAGGACCTTGGCATCCTTTGGTAAACTTGGTCAGCTCAGACATGCAGCCCCTGGTGTTAGTATGGGTTCTTCTGCCACGCTGGACAAGGAACTGTAACTAGACAATCATAAGCCAAAATAAAAACCTTTGCTCCCTTAAGCCTTTTGGTCATGAATTTATTGGTGGCCACGCAGAGTATCTGCAAGGCCGACTTAGGCCTGCATTTCATGGGCGCATCCGAGTAGAGAAAGCCACCACGGGGCGAACGGACCAGCTGTGCACCAGCAAATGCTGCACTCAGGACCAGCCCGCATGATGGGGTACAGGGGAGAGGACTGGACCCAGTCTGCTCCAACCATCTGTAAGCAGCACCCACCTCCTCAGCCAGTGATACTTACCCACCAAGCTCTGCCGTTCCTTCTTCCGGGCCTTCTGCTTGGCCTCCAGTTGCACCACTGACAGAGGCGGCCCCACCGTGGGGCTGGGGAGGGCACTGGCCGCAAAGCGAGCCAGCAGGCCCAGCCCGCTCTCCTCCAGGCCCGGAGATGAGGCCCGCTCCTGGGAGCCCAGCCTATAGCCACCACCACCAGCCTCTTCATCTTCCTCCTCCTCCTCCTCCTCTTCCTCCTCCTCCAGCTCTTCTTCTTCTTCCTCCTCCTCCTCCTCTGAGCTCTCATCTGGTGTGCAGAAAACAGAGTACAAGTCAGGGCTCCAGCCTGGGCTCACACGGCCCCCTACCTCCTCCCACTGTCCACCCTGGGTAGAGTTCCCCCTTGGCTCCAAATCTCACTCTGTCTTTACCCAGGGCCTGGGGGAAGGAGGAGGAGAGGGGAGGTCCACAGAAGTCCCAACCCACCCACTGCTTCTGGCAATCACCCTCAAGGGGGTGGGAAGGCAGCCCAGACAGTCTAGGGGAAAGGGTGAGGGGGGCAGCTCTAGGTGGTGGAGGAGGGGCTTCTAGGAGGGGAGCACCAACATGCATCTGCCATGGGCGGGGGACAGACACACAGACCACCAGGACAGGAGCGAGCACTTGCTTGCCGCGGTCTCACACACACGAACACACCCATCCCGACACAGACACGGAGGCCGAGGAAAGAGGCAGGACAGCAAGCAGAAGAAGGGAGCTCAAGCTGGAGGGGGATCCAGGCAAGGAGAAGGGGGGGCAGGGGGCATGGGGGCTGTCTGCAGGAGAAGGTTGATTTTGGTTTCTTCCCAAAAAATGGAAGACCCCTCTCTGTGGTTTGTAGACCCTAAGAGGACCTCAGCCACCAAACACCCCCACGTTGGGGAGTTCTCTCACTGGGACATGTATTGACTTTTTTCCCATCCAACTGGCCCGGCCAAGGGCAGGGTCCATACAGGAATCCATGCAACCTACACTTGGGGACAGGCAAAAAAAACAAGATGGTTCATCTGATGTTAGGGGAGGACCCACAAGCCTTCCACAGAGCTCTGAATTCATAGGGGGACGGGGCAACGGGCAAGTCAGCCCATCCTGTCATCAGTGAAGTGAGCCCCCTGTTCCAAGTTCCAGAGGAGGCTGATGATGAAGGCCAGCGGGGTCTCTGGGTGACATAGGGCTTCACCTCAGTCACTGGTCCAACGTGGTTCTTCCAAAGGCTTGTATCCCCCGAGGCCAACCTGAGCTATATCAGGACCCTGGAAGGCTGGGTACCAAACGGGGCAGGAAGATTCAAAAAAAAAAAACAACAAAACCTTTCTAAGGGAGACAGTCCGGATGACCCTAGGGTGGGGTGTGTTGGGGGAACAAGCAGCAGCAGTGTTTAGGAGGCTGCTGTGTCTACCAAGAACTATCCGGACCCTCACAAATTAGGTGGAAGGATGGTTGAAGGACTCGTTCTCCTGCAGAAGCCCCCAAGCCGTCGCTTGGTTAGCTGGCACTGGCAGCTCTGGGGTCCCATTCTGAGCACAGAGCTCTCTCAGGAAACCCCGAGTTTTTGCAGAACCAGCTTGGGTTTGGGGGAGCTAAGTATTTGGGCAGGGGAGTGGAAGGGAGGCAAGCAGAGCGACAGAGAGAGAGGAAGTGGGTTAGGAGGAAGGTGGTCCCAGAGCGATGGATGAAACAGACCAGCGGGCAGGCAGAGGCAGGCAGGCAGGCAGTGCGCACTTGCGATCTGTTTACAATGCGACGTCATATGGTTCTGTCTCCGCCCCAGTGAGCCACAGCGGCAAAGTAGGCTAAGTGTAGGCAGACTTTTTTTTTCTCGACAGCGCCTAGGTACATACCCCAACATCAGACTCCCTGGGGGACTGGCCAATTTGCTTAGGGCTGGAGTTAAAGGGAGGGTGACTGGCTTGGGATGGGGACCAGAAATCTCTTCCCTTTTACAACCCCCTACCCTCTGTCCTGGCTCAGAGGGGTAAAGAAGTCTGCCGTTCTAGAATATTCCTTCCAGGATTCTCAGGCAATAAACATTGTTCAGTGGGGAGACAGGAAGGCCCCACTCAGAGGTTGCTGAGAGCCACCGTGACATCAGATCTTAGAAAGCCCACGAGCACGTTGGTCTCAGCATCTTGACACTGCAGAATATTCTAGAAGGCAGGCACTCAGAAAGTCCCCCCCACAACCCCAAAGGGTTAGAAACTGGATTCCTGGGCAAAGGGTGATTGATTGTCTCCTCTGATTCCCCCACTACAGTTCACAATGGGTGGGGGGACCAGGGGAGCCTGAGGAGGGAGATATATCCACTGAGTCACGGGCACAGGAAAAGGGGGAAAAAACCCTTATATAAAGAGGTGTGTTAAAAAAAAAAATCTGGGCCCAGTAGAAGGGGGAGGGGAGGCTAGCATCATTGGTTTGGGGTTCCCAAAATGTGATAAAAAGCCAAAGCGATCTGCTACTGCCAGACCTGGTGGGGGCGGACCCCGAGGAGGGGGCGACAGAGACAGAGAAGGAAAGGGGTTTTGCCTACCTACGGAGCAACGACCCAGGCTCTAGCTCAGTAACCCGCTGCGCCGTCTGCCCTACTACGCCTTCGCTTTGCGTCCAAGTGCAGCGTGGGAGCAAAGGCGAGAGACCGAAACAGACACTCAAAGCATCATGGGAAGGGGTCAAGGGTTGGAGGGATGGTCAAGCTGCTGGGAGGAGAAAGCAGACATACTAGAAAAGCCAAGCCAATTCCATGTTTTAGTACCAAAGGGCCAAGGAAGGTTCTGTTGCCCGATCCCTCTTTGGGAAATCTCACCAGCGGCCTTATAGGACATGCAGCAGTTGGGGCCAGGGGAGCCGAGCCCCCGCCCCTCACCCCTGCACACTCCTTCCTGTCTGGACTCTGGCCCCTGACAGTGCTGTGTTGATCCCTTGGGGTCTCCTTTCTAGAAGACCTTCTCCATAAGGAGTTTCTGGGGGAGGGGAGCAACTTTAAAACTCTGGAACCCATACCCTGACTTGTAAGGGTGTGTAGGGGGAGAAGGCAGGGATCAGGTCCAAGTCAGGGAGACTAGACGGGTCTGCTAGTTTCATCCTGTCTTCCTTGGGTTCAGGTGGTAGGTTTGTGGCAGCGGAACCTGAGCCCTGACGGGCAGGCTTGCCACCTCCTGGTCACCTCAGACGCACCTCTGATGATACAGAAGGTGGAGGGAGAGAGGAGGCGGACCAGGAGCCTGGAGGACAGGTTGCATGGGAGGAGGGGACTTCCAGCCTCTGGCCCCCAGAGGCTGGAGCAAAGTCATGTTTGGGTTTGCTCTGACTGACCCCCCACCCCCACCCAAGGCTCATCTTCCTCAGGAAGCAGGGAGCATGGGGAGGGGGTGGCTGACTCTTCTGGCATCCCTAAGCCCTAGGCCTGGAAGGGGCTCTCTCCTGAAGTTGACTCTGAGCCCAGGGTGAGGGGCAGACCCACTTTCCCTCTTCCCAGGCAACATTTCTGATTGAAGGGTCTGAAGGCTCAGACAGTTCAAACCACAGGTTGCAATTTTGAGATTGGAGAAATAGGAACCAGAAGGTTCTTTGGTGGTCCAGAATCAAAACCCAAATGCCCAAGGTCCTAAGGTTCTTTTCCTTTGAGGGAGGGGAGGAGGGAGAGAGGGAGGAAAAAAGGGAAGGAGGGAGGGAGAAGGAAGGAAGGAATGGGAGGGAAGGAGGGAGGGAGGAAGGAAGAAAGGAGGGGAGGAAAAGAAGGGAAGAAGGAAGGGAGGGATGGGGAAGGAAGGAATGGGAGGGAAGGAGGAAGGGAGGGAGGGAGGGAAGGGGAAGGAAGGAGGGAGAAGAGGAAAAGGAGGGAAGAGGGTAGGGAGAAAAGGAAAGAGGGAGGGAGGAAAGGAGGGAAGAGAGGGAGGAGGCAGGGAAGGAGGGAAGGAAGGAAAGAGGGAAGGGAGGAAAGAAAGGAGAGAGGCAAGGAGGGAGGCAGGGAAGGAGGGAAGGGGTCTTCCCAGCAAGACCTCAGGCTAAAGTGAGGTTAAACCAGGCCTGGGATCCAGACTCCAGTATAGCACACACACCTAAAAACCATTGGGCGTGGCAACCAAATTGATCATGGAAAAAAGAAAATCAGGTGGCCAATGGCCTTGTTAGATATTTTGCCTGCATGCCCTTCAAAGCAGAAATGGGTGTTAGAAGAAGAAAAGTGTTGGTAAGTTATTGATTTTTTTTTTTTCTTAACCGCTGGTAAGCATTAGCGGGGCTTTTAGAAAACAAAACACGGACAAGCAGCTTAAAACGAAACGAAAACAAAAACGAAAAGTAAACAGAGCAATGAAGCTGGGTACACCTGGAAAAAATGAAATGGAGACCAAAGCTACCGGGGATTTTCTTTTTTAAATAAAAGAGAGGACCATGAGTCTATGCCCTGTGGGGGGGGCGGCAGGAGGAGGGGAGGAGGAACAAATGAGGAGGAGAGGGAGGAGGGAGGGAAGCGTCCACCTGATGTCTAGTTAAGGACACAGCAAGAGAAGCGAGACACACGGTTTAGTTAAAAATGAACTTGGTATGTTTAATAAAGTTTGGTATTACCAAAATTGCGATACAAACAAATCACACGCCCACAACAACAGAAACCCAGTTATACAAAACACTTCTTGGGCAACCTCCACCAGGGAGCCCGCACTGAGAGAGAGAGAGAGCCCAGCCCGGCCTGGGGTCTGGGGGGGTAAAGGGAAGGCTTTGGGAGGGGGAGGGGGCTGCAGAGGGGAGGTGGGTGGAGAAAAGTGGAGACACCACCAGTCCAGGTAAAGAGCTCCTCAAAGAGCTACTAGCCGATGGTGTTATCGCAATGATACAATACAAATTAAAACCAAAAAATAATAATAAAATAAGAAAATGAAAAAAACTTGGTGGATAGGGCAGACTACGCTGCCAAGAAGAAAGACAGCCACAGCCATCTCTGCAGTGTGCACACAAGCTCCCACGTGCTCTCTCTCTCTCTCTCTCTCTCTCACTCTCGCTCACGTTCTCTCGCTCGCTCTAAAACACACAAGGTTATTGTGTTTGGAGCTAGTAACCTTGGTCAAAGGAGTCTTCCTCCGAAGAGTCGCTGAAGGACGAGCGCGCCTCGGCCTCGCGGAGGAGCAGGCGGAAAGGCTGCTTACTGCTGGCGGCAGCCCCTCTGGGCTTCAGAGTCCTCGGGACCGCCAGGCCCCGCTTGGTGAGTTTGGGGCCCGAGGCCGCCTTGCTGTTCTTGGTCACCACACCGCACAGGAGGGACGATGTCAGTTTGGAGCCGGAGGAGCCTTGAGAAGACCACCGGTCCTTCAAGAAGTCCTCGTCATCTTCGGAGTCAGTATCTGTGGTCAAAGTAGGTTTGATTTTGTTTGTTTGTTCAACTGCGTGTGGACGCTGGAAGCCGACCAGGCGACGAGCCAGCCCGTCCACCTTGTTGGCTGAGAGTCGACCGCCAGGAGGCGGAGGTCACTCAGCAGGCTAGACTGGCTAGCCAGTGAGCCCCAGGGAGCGAGTTCCTGCCTGAGTGCTGGGACGGCAAGCACGTGCCATCCTGCCTGGCCTTCGAAGCCAGAGTGCTGGGACCCCCTCCCCAGACTCGAAGTCAAGAACCATCCCAACTGGGCCACACTCTGCCCAAGCCAGCCCGGGGAACAGGGAAGATCAAACTGGTGTGTGTGTGTGTGTGTGTGTGTGTGTGTGTGTGTGTGTTTTATTTCTCTAAATCAGCAAGTTTTGGGCTGGAGAGATGGCTCAGGGGTTAAGACTCTGCCTCAAAAGCAGAAGGTCTTGAGTTCAGATCTCAAGTCCCACGTAAAAACGGCAGGCTAAACCGGCGGGAGCCTGCACGTCCAGCTGTGGTGGGAGAAGCCTGGGGAAGCCTAGAGCGAAGCAAAAAGGAGGTAGAAGCAATCCAGGATGATTCCCAAAGTCACCCTTGGTCCTCCACAGGGACACACGGTGCCCTCTCTCTTTCTCTCTTTGTCTCTCTCTCTCACACACACACACACACACACACACACACACACACACACACACTAAATGAATGAATGAATGAATGAATGAATGAATAAATCGGCAACTCCTGAGAGCATACTGAGCTAAACCACAACCACGGCTAATGCCCGAGGCCTGCAGTCAGCATCTATCACGCCCCTGTTCTCCATTCTGCCTGGGGAGGCCTCCGAGTCTAGCATCTGACAACTAAGGTTCCTGCTGAGAGGGCAAACTGGGCCTCGTCACATTCTTTTCTAAGCTGCTGAGGACACGGGGAGGTGGACAGAGGGGTTCCTAGACTCTCTGTGTCCTGGTGTAGTCACAAGCATTTGTCTTCCACTCTACGGGTGGCGCCCAGCCCAGGGTCTCCCAGGAGGGGTGTGGCTCACCAAGGCCAATTCAACAACTCTTAATCTCATTGAAACAAGCTATGAGGACAGTACTCATACCTAAGGAAACTGACAAACCAGGGGTTCCCCCACACACCACTTTTCCATCACCACACCACCCACAGATTCTCCATCTCCGATCTAAATGCATATGGCTAGGGTTACCAAACGCCCCTGAGGGGCTGGGAAAGAGCCGTCTCCGAAGTGAAAGGACCTGAGTCCAGACCCCACGGAAAATGTCATATACGTATGGCGGTCGTCTAATTCCAGCCCTGGGAGAGTCTGGGAAACCCTAGTCCAGGGTGGTTCCTGATGTCACCCTCGAGTCTCCACACGCGCGCTTCCTGGGAGAAGAAGCCAGGAGCAGGACATAGGTGCGGCTCCTTCCAACCTCAACCCCAATATGAGCCATGTGGATCTATGAAGTAACAGAAGAAAGTGCCCACTGCCAAGACAGGAATCGCCTTGTCTGGTGAAAATCCACACCAACAACAGAAACATCAACGGACATGAACTGTCCCCTGGGCTTCAGTGACATCTGCACACACACACACACACACACACACACACACACACACACACACACAGGAGAAATGCAATCCAGGTAGAGGCACAGTGCACACCTTTCTGTTACATCCCAACACCTCTTTCCAGTCCAGTCACACCCAAACTTCAGATGGCACAGGACAAAGTCAGGTTCCATGCTCTGCCGCCATAGACTCCAGTCCTCACCGCAGACTCCAGTCCTCACCACAGACTCACCGCAGACTCCACAGTCCTCACCACAGACTCCACAGTCCTCACCGCAGACTCCACAGTCCTCACCACAGACTCACCGCAGACTCCACAGTCCTCACCAGACTCCACAGTCCTCACCACAGACTCACCACAGACTCCACAGTCCTCACCATAGTCTCCCTCTCAAGCACTCAACTCCGTTCTTCCAAGGCCAGAGGTCCTGGCAAGTGACGACCATCAACATGACTTCGTCCCAGAACCCACTAGCACATACTCATGCTCTACAACTCCAAATGGAGACGAGAAGCCTGTCACCGATCTCTTCCCCTATCTGTATACCATAGGAACCCGACCACCTCCACATGCTGAGACAGGTAGCAAAGTTATAACGACCCGGCTCTCTGCAAATATATGCAGAGTGTCTGTCTGGCAACCAAGGGAACATGGGTCCTGGAAACTGGGCTAGCCCAGGACACACACAGACAGACACGGAGAGAGAAATACGCAAGTGAGCATGTACATATGCACACACACACTCCCCAGCACAGTGCAGCACTAACCCTGCACCAGGCACTCTACCCAGCTCCACCTACCAACAGCCCTGGAATCCAATGGATTTCAACCCCAAGTCCAGAAACACAAACAGAAAAATGCATGTATTTTCTTTCCTTAAGAAAACATGAGGGCTGAAGAGGCAGTTCAGGGATTAAGACTCTTGCCTTATAAGCAGAAGGACCCAGGTCCCAGGCAAAAACACCAGGTGGAAATCACAGATCGTACTTCCTGTCCTAGTATACGGAGCTTTGGAAATCCCAGAGCCAAGCAAAAGGGAGGTAGAAGCAATCCAGGATGATTCCTGAAGTCACCCTCGGTCCTCACACAGTGCCCTCTGATACACACACACACACACACCATGCACACAAAATAAAGTTTAAAAAGAAAGCACATGAGGGCTGAAGGAAATGGCTCATAGGTTAAGCATTTGCCTCACAAGCAGAAGATCCTGAGTTCAGATCCCAGGTCCCACATAAAAAATACCAGGAGGAAATGGCAGCAACCTGCACTTCCGGCCCTGGTGGGTGGAGCCCAGAAAATTCCAGAGCGAAGCAAGGAGGAGGTAGAAACAATCCAGGATGATTCCCAAAGTCACCCTTGGCCCTCCACAGGGACACAGTGCTCTCTGATACACACACACAATAAAGAAAATATTTATATAAGAGGAAAGGAGGGGGAGGGGAAGGGGGAGAGCAGAGGAGAGGAATCGCATGAAAGCAGCTGGGTATGGGGGTGCAATCCAGCACTTGGGATATGGAGGATACAAAGTCAGCCTGGGCTACTTAAGAGACCCCATGTGGAGCTGGGAAGAAAGAAAGGGAAAGGGAAAATGGAGACAAGAAATGGGGCTAAGACAGAGGTCTTGGCGGGCAGGCAGTACACCGCAAAGGAAGGGAGAAAGGGAGAGAGGAAGGAGGGAAGAAGGGGAGGGAAGAGGAAAAAAAGGAAGAGGGACAGAAGGATGGAGGGAGGAAAGAAGGGAAGGAAGGAGGGAGGGAGAGAGGGAAGGAGAGGAAGGGAGAGAGAGAAAAGGAGAGAGGTAGGCAAGAAAGGAAGAAATAACGAATATGTCTGTTCTTTGCACTTGACATTCAAATCCACACATGCAATCCAGGAACCAGAGCCCAGCAAACACGTTAAGTCAAAAAACGTGGCAGAAACAGTGGAACCCCGAGGGTTCTGAGAGTAAACATCAGTGCCAGGGTCTGGAGGGGACTGGCCCCTGCCTTCCTCTTGAAGCAGCCACATCCTTCAGTGCCCGCTGCCCTGAATCCAGCACTGGCCCCTGAATAGGAGAGAGCACCCATTCCCCGTCAAACAGAGTCGCGGGAGGCTGCCAACTCGAGACACCAAGGCGCACACGCCTAGCTCGGTGTCACGGGCTGCCCCATTCAGGGCCTCTTTGGTCACATGCTGTGCTGGCCAGAGTGGGTGAGCTCCAAGTGGACACGCGTCCACCATGGCGCGGAGCTCTGGCGGGCAGGTGGGCGACGCAGCCTGGTTTACTCTACCATGTCCTTCCATCTAGGGGGAGGGGGCAGCGACAGAAGAGAGGGCTACAGCTAGGGCGCCGCTGCTGAAACCTCGCGTTCAGAGCCCAGTCCTAGGGCACATCTCCTGTCATGCCCTCCAGCACTCAAACTCAGGCCTGTCTGCAGGCTGCCTTGGCACCTCGGGACAATAAGCAACATCATCCACTACCACCTGCCAATCATTGTGCCCACCAATCTCAGACACTTGTCTAGCATCACGCTTGCCATTCAGAGGCAGCTCCTCTTCCTCCACTCACAGTCGCCTGCCAACACCTCGCCTACCATTTAGAGGCTCTTCTTCCGGCGCCCAGGGCATTCACAGTAACCCACATCCCACTTCGGGGTCAGCACAAAGCCCAAAAACAGTGCGGGGTCCCTGGAGCCCTTTGCAAGAAGGAAGTGAAAGGTCAGGCCCCCCCCCAGTGGTAGCAACAACAGCAGCCTCTACTTACTGTAAGAGTAACTGCTCACTTCGGATGCGAACGGAGACTTGGGTGGCTGGCCTCTGGCTTTGAACCCTACCTCCGTCTTTCTGGCTCGGGCAGCCCGCTTGTGTTTACCTCCTCGGGAGGGTTTCAAAGACAGACCAAGGCCCTTGGCCAGCGCTTTCCTGTCCTTGCCCAGCAGGCTGTCATACGGTGTCAAGAACCTGCCACTCTTAGATTTTCCCCCGGCACTGTCTGAGAACTTGAAGGGTGACTTCAGCTTGTCCTGCTTGGTGAGCGAAAGGGCTTTGTCCAGCTTGCTTGCCAGCTGCTCCTGGTCACTGGCCAGCTTCTTCTTCTTAATCTTCAGCTGCAGAGGAAGAAACGTTATAGACTGAGATGCTCATCTTCAGGGGCCGGCTCTATGGCTTGGTGGGTAAAGGCGCATAACCCTGGTGACAGGAGTTCGATCCCAGGAAGCTCGCGTAGTGGAAGGAGAGAACTAACTTCCAAGAGTTGTCCTCTGACCTCCACCCAAGCACCATAGCATGCACGCATCTCTCCCTCTCTCCCCTACTCTCTCCTCTCCCTACCACCGACCTCCCCAAAACACTGGTTTTCACTATGATGTTGGTAAGTCTAGGTTCCAATCCTGGACTTCCCGTGTCTCAGAACTTACATGAATCATGGAGCTTGGTATTAATCTGTCCACTCTACAGCAGGGATCTCTGTGTCTGAGGGCCACTTGCCAACATGAAAGGTCTACCAAAACGTCTTGGCCCAGGACCAACGCTGAGAAGGCTCAGTAGCAAAAGGCACTTGCGGTTATGCCTGAAGACCTGAACGTCAGCCCACTCCGGCCCCCAAACCCACACGGTGGAAGGAGAGAACAGATGGCCCTACATTGTCCTCTGACGTCCACACATGCCGCCAAGGTATACATGCGTGCATACATGCACACATGTATGTGACAAACAGATGCTTAAAAACACTGATGGGGGCTGGGGAGATGGCTCAGGGGTGGAAAGCCTTTGCCTCTAGAGCAAAAGAACCAGAGTTTAGAACCCGCGAAAAAATGCAAGAAGGAAATGTTAGCAGCCTGCAATTTCTCACTTGGAAAACCCCCAGAACAAAGCAATAAGGAGGTACAGCAATCCAGGATGGTTCTCAAAGTTACTTTGGGCCTCCATGGCCTCTACACACCGGAAGAAAGAGAAAGAGAGAAAGAGAGAGAGAAAGAGAAAGGGAAAGAGAGAAAGAAAAGAAAGGAAAGAACAAGAAAGAAAGAAAGAAAGAAAGAAAGAAAGAAAGAAAGAAAGAAAGAAAGAAAGAAAGAAAGAAAGAAGAAAGAAGAAAGAAAGAGAGAAAACACTGATGGCCCATAATAACCACTTATTTAAGAAGCTGTCATGGTGGTTACAATCCTCACCGGCCTTTTGCCTTTTGACCAGCTTTCCACGGCCAGGTCGGTACCTCCCAGAGAAGGGATTTAAGTGGCAGAGTTGCAGATGGCCAGAAGGCAGCTGGATTAACGGGGAAGGCAGAGAAGCAAGATTGGAAACAGATCAGAGCCGGCCCAGTCTGCTTATCTCTCAACCACCTACGGTGGCTGACGGGAACTGCCAGGCATTATAAGCCACCAGCCCGTCCAACAAAACGGGCTGGCACTGCCAAGAAACTGCCAGGAGTGAGTCTCGGGCGCCTGCAGCTGAGAGAATGATCGAGATATTTCACAGATAAAATTCCTGCTCTCCTGTCAATCGCCAGCCGCGGCCATGTGACGAAACAAAATGTGCAGCTTTGAAGTGACTCACAGCCCTCGGTTCAAGAGACTCGATCTGTTATGTGGAAACCGGGAGGTACTGACAGGAGGGGGAACTGGGGCAGCATCACCCAATAGGACCAAAAGCACCCCTCGCCTCGACTGTGTAAGAACCGCAACAATCCTGATGGTCCCAGATCCCTAATGTGAAGGCTTCGCTCTGGGCTGATGGAAGTTGTCCAAAACATGCCATTCACACAGGGCTTTGTGGGACAGGCCCACAAATAAACTAGCTTTGGGGGGGGAGAGAGAGAGAGGCGAGAGAGAGAAGATGCAATCACAGGCTCATCTATACCAGTCCAACATTAGCATTTAGAATCCATAACCTGAAGTGGACAGTCTCGGAGCTCTGCAGAACTAAGAACATTCAAGGAGAACCCCCAGAATTCCCAAAGCCACAGGCCTGGTTTCTTAGACCTATGCAAAAGTGGAGCTCTCATCAGACAATCAGATGGCTGAACAGCATAGTCTCTACTGCCTTGCCTGGCAAGCACTGGGCTTAACCCAAGAATCACCAGGGGTGGATGCTGCTTCTTACTCTCAGCTCTGCCTCCAGGTTGCTGCTGTTTGGCAGGACGCCCGATTCTTCTCATACAGTGCGACAGCCGTTGCTACAGTTTTCTTTCGTGTGTGTGTGTGTGTGTGTGTGTGTGTGTGTGTGTGTGTACCAGAGAACACGAGTGTGAGCTTTGTGGAGGTCCGGGGGTGAAATCAGGAATCATCCTGAATCGCTCCACCTCCTTATTGCTTTGCTGTAGGGTCTCCCAGTCTCTGCCTTCCAGGGCTGGAATTGAAGGACAACCATCATTTCCACCAAGAATTTTTACATGGGATTTGGAGGTACAAACTCAGGTTCTTCTTGCTTGGGAGACGGAGGCTTCTACCCTGAGCCACCTACCTAGCCCATAGCTCTCTCCTGAGACAGGGCCTCTCACTTGAAGCCAGAGCTCACCAATTTCAGCTAATCAGCCAGCCAACTTGCTCTGAAAACCCCGTCTTCCTGCAAAGGCTGTGATTACAAGCAAGCTGCCACATCACCACCTGGCATCTCCCTGGTTGCTGGAGATTCAAACTCTGGCCCTCAGGCTCACACAGCCAATGTACCCCCCAAGTCATCTTCCCAGCTCCAATACCCACAGTCAGAAGACTTTGGCCCACCATAGCACATCACATGGCAGCACGTACAAGAGACAGGGCTACTGACCTGGCTCATGAAGTCGGACGAGGTTTCGTGTTCGTCCCACCCCTGGTTCCGCCCGCGGGCTTTCCCCATTCCCAGCAGGGTTTCATGCTCATCCTCAGAGGCCTTATGTCGCTTCCGGATCCCCGTTCCCAGCTCGTAGTCATCAGATGCCAACAGGGACTTGCCACCCAGCCTGAAACCCAAACACAGCGGGGGTCAGCAGGTTGGCCTCCCCCAGCCCCTGAGGTTGATGACTGAGAGGTTAGAACTGTGATCAGGAAACACAGTAAGCGACAGCTGGGACGAAGAGTCCAGGGAGACAGAACCGGTGAAAAGTAGCTACGTCATTTAGAAAGGGCGGGATATCTGTGAATGAGACAGAATGAAGATTGACACAAAAGAAGGAAATTTAAAAAATAACACCTTCGACTCAGTGTCCCCCAACTAGCAGCTGTTTGATACAATGCACACGCGCACTCACACACATACACACGCACGCAAGTCCAACTCACACCGTGGAACCAATAAGAATCCTCTTTGCCAAATGCCCCGGGAACAAGAGTCATCTAACCAGAATGGGAGGAGAGCCACGCATTCAAGCCCAAGTATGAACGGGTAAAGGCACATAACCGGGGACTTGCTTATAACATTGTCCTAGATGGAAAAGTCCTTTTCTTTCTTCCTTCCTCAAGGATAAGGCAGAATGTATTAGAGGAGAGAAAGAACAGAACTCGCAGACATGGATTCTGGGAGGGGCAAGAGATCCATCTGATGGGCTGTGCAAAAATATGGTGTTCTTGTGTCCGGGCACTGAAGTGGGAGAGCAGCGTAAGAAGGTGAGAGGAGAGAAAGAAAAAGCTCATGGGGGCCCATGAGGGGCAAGGAAGCAGAAAGAAACAGGGACTCCAGACGTGGAGCAGCAAGGGGGCCGAACTCAGACATGGAGCCTGCGAGGGGCCAGCGAGAGAAGCCAGAAAGGAACTCCCAGATTCCAAATGTGGAACCCATGAGGAGCAAGGGAGACCCCCCATCCTCTCAATCACCAGGCTAGGTTCGAAGTTGTTATGAAGCTGAGGATGACCTTAATCGCCTCTTCCTCTTGCCTCCCCTTCCCAAGTGCTGGGAAATCAGGCGTGTGCCGCACAGTGCTGGGCTGGAACACAGTGCTTGGTGCTGCTAGGCCAGCTCTCTACCCACGGAGACACATCCCCAGAGCCCCTATGTCTGCCCCCACCCCCATTAGCAGATGAGGAAACTAAAGCTAAAAAAAAAAAAAAAAAAAAAAAGGCTGGAGATTAGAGGAGGAGCCGCGCTGGGGCAGGAAGGCCACTGCCGTCCTGCAAGGGGCAAGGGGATCCCAGCCCTGCGTTCTGCTGTGTGCGTGGTCCTGGGCTGGCTGAGTCCTCCCCACCCGCTCCTGAGGTTGACTGCAGGCAAGTCTTCCTCCCTGCCTCCCTCCTGGACAGGAACATCCAAGGGGGAGTCGAAGGCTGTGGGACAGGAAGGGGACTATTTCTTCGTGACTCCTCTGTAGTCTCTCCTGAGCCCTCTACAGGCTGTCCCACGATCCTTTGCCATCAAGACACTGGGTACCTAGCACCCCCCCCCAAAGTTCACACCAGCTTCTTTCCTCAGTGGGACTTACCTGGCCTGTCTACAGGTATTTTTTTTTTTCACCTATGAGGGTTTGGTATATCTGCATGTGTGTGCATACGTGTGCCTGCATGTAGTACACAAGGATGGGCATATTACTCAAGTGCGTCTGAGCATGTGTGTGTGTGTGCCTGTGGAGGCCTAAGGATCACATCAGGAATCATCCTAACTCTCTCTTCTACCTTATTGTTGTGAACCTGGGTTAAATTAAACCAAAGAAGCCACTGGGGCTTGTCTGGTTAGTCGGCTTGCTTTGGGGATTCCCAGGCTAGTCTACCTTCCAGTACTGGAGCAATAACAGGAAGGCTGCTGCTACGCTCCGCTGAAATCTTTGTGTAGGATCTGGGGATTCAAACTCAGGCCCCTATGCCTGTGAGGTAAAGGCGGTAACCCCTGAGCCATCTCCTCGGCCCTTGTTTGTTTTTTCTTTTCAATCTGGAGAGGAGCCTAACCCTGGAGAGAACATTCTAGTTCCAGCCAGCGTGCGCATGAAGCTGCTTCGATGCTACTCAAGACAACCTTGTAAAATGGACGCCAAGTAAAGCAGCCCTAGCCTCAGGCAGGATGTACCAGCGGGGGACGGTGAGCCCCAGCCTGTCCTCGCCGGCAGGCAGCTGTACCTAAGCAGGGAGGAGGTGGGGGACAGGGACAGGCCGGCAGGTCCTGGAATGAGGAAGTGGGCGGAGCCAGAACACGGGCTGAGCCCTGGGATTCTGCCACCGGAAACCTCTCTGGTCCTGAGTCGTACTGGCCGGGGCAGGGTGCTGGGCTTCCTGAGAGCTGCCTTTTAGGGAGCAGAGCCCAGGAACGCTGGGTCCTTGGTGCTCAGTCTTGGGGCCCTCACAAGAATTGGGTGCCATGGTCAGGCTTACTTTCCACTACTTTCTCTGGTGGGGGGATCTGGAGGGTGGGGGTCTGTTTCCATGGCCTGCCAAGCTCCGGGATGCCAAGCTCCTGTGGGGATTCTGGAACTTGTCCCATAAAAAGAATCACAGGCAGAGCAGTGAACTTGGAGGTGGGTAGGGTGCAAAGGAGGGGGTGCCGCGCGCGCACACACATGGCTTGGGTCCACAGCTGACCTACTGACCAGGCGCCCACCCACAGCTCACAGGCCCGCCCAGCAGCACATGGACAGGGCCGCAGGTCAGGACAGACACTAACCCGTTGTCCCGACTTCGCTCAAGTTTCACCAGTTCCCTCTGCTTCTCTTTGTACTGTCGCTGGACCTCGGCCAGCCGCATCCGGAAGTCCAGTTCCAGGGCGTCCATATCCTCTAGGGATGACTTCATGGCGTACATCTAGGGGAGAAGTGGGAAGACAGGTGCAGATGCTGATACGGACCAACAGACAGCTTTGGGAATCACAGAAAGACCCTGGCTCCAATTGCAACGATGCTTCCCCCGTCCTGATGCTCGTGAGAAAGGGTTCTATAAACCAGGCTAGTCCTAAACTCTCCTATGTGGCTAAGGACAGCCCTCAACTCCGGATCTTTCTGCCTCACCTCCAGAGTGCTGGGATGACAAGCTCGTGCAGTAATACACTCAATTTACACACTAGGTGTTGGATTGGAACCCAGGACTTTGTAAACGCTAGTCAAGCACTCCACCAACTGAGCCACATCCCCAGCCCTGTTTTTAGAGTGTGTGTGTGTGTGTGTGTGAGGACACTTCCTGTGGAAGAATGAAGGCGACGTCTGGAACCATCCTGGATTGCTCTACCTCCTGACTGTTTTGTTCTAGGATTTCCCAGACTCTGCCTTCCAGGGCTGGAATGACAGGGGGTTGCCATGTCCACCCAGCATCTTTTTTACATGGAGAGCATTATACACACAGGCTCACGTGGACTCTGCCGGCCAGGGGTCCACAGGCAGCGAAGGGCAAACCCGGGCCTTCCTCTCGTCATGTTTGCATGTGGGCGTCCCCCACAGGGTCATCCTTAGCTGGTGTTGACATTTGGGAAGGCATCTTTAAGTGGATCCTTTGCATGGCAGGGGAAGCTGGCCTTGAGGTTTGGGGGCCCAGCCCTGCTTCCTCTCCGTTTGCTCTTGCTCTCTGTCTCCAGGACCATAGCTGTGACCTGAGCCACGCTCTAACTTCTGCCACCCATCATGCCTTTCCCACCATGATGAGTAAACTATATATCTCCCCTCCTCTTTCTCCAGGAAACGCGACAACGGCTCCTCAGCAGCCCAGGACCATACAGGAAGTAAGTGGGACACGCTGACCACAGTCAGACCTCTCTGACTTCCAGAGCCAGCTGTGCTCCAGCACAGAGACACCCATGGGGGTGGGACCCCAACCATGGCCTCTACCAACAGGAGAGAGAGGCCAACAAGGCTCACCCGTTCCTCCTTCTTCTGCATCCAGCTGTATTTCTTGTTGGGGTTGAGCTCTCGAGGAAGCCGCAGGTTCTTGAGAGGGTCTGAGAAAGGACTCTCCAGGACTTCCTTCAACATCTGGCTGCTGGCCGCCAACAGGCTCTCCAGTGACGGTCTCACAGCTGGGCTCGGTTCTGGCCCTGTAGGTGTGGGAAAGAAAGATGAGTTTCTGCAGGAGTGGCAGGGGGAGGGAGGCAGCTGCCCTGGCTGGCGCCACAACCAGCCCCCTCAACGGACCCAGGCAGAGAGGAGATCCAAAATTATTGCAGGCACCAGGCAATGTGGTTGCACGGCACCGTGGAATACCTGGAGAGACAAGCCCAAGATGTAGGACGCAGTGCTGAGGGAGAACAGACTCGAACGCAGGACACAGAGCTGTCTCATCCTCACACTGAGCACCAAGCCCTGGAAAGCCTCAGGATTCATCAAAGGCACATCAGAGATGGGGAGATGGCTCAGGGTTAAAAAGGGCCAGGCAGATACAGCGGCAGCCTGCAATTCCAGCCCTGGAAGGTGGAGCCTGGGAAACCCCAGAGCAAAGCAACAAGGAGGTAGAGCCGTCCAGGACGATTCCCGGTGTCACCCTTGGGCCTCCACAGGCGCACAAGTGCCCTCTTGTACATATACACGTGAAGCATATTCACACTTAAAATTTCTCCTGGCTGAAGAAGGGTCTCTTGAGGAAGGTCACTGTTGTACAGCATGTGCCAGACGATTCCAGGATCGTCCAAGTGCGTCCAACATTTCTATCCTACCAAGCAGCCAATATACGCATTAAAATGGAGTCCAGGGCTCATCAGGTAGAGCAGCCACCCCTCACACACCAAGCCCTGGGTTCCATCCCCAGCACCCCACTAACTGAACGTGGAGGTAAATGCCTGTGATCCCAGTACCCCAGAGGTAAAGGCAGGAAGATCTGAAGTTCGAGCTCATGCTTGGGTACATAGGCGGTTAAAGGCCAGCCTGGGCGACGCTGACCCTCTCTCAGAACAAGAACAAGGTACAACCAGTCAACATGTATCAACATCTGGCATCGTTAATACCTTTGGTGAGGACAGCTGATAAGGACAAATGATGAGGACAGTGGTGTGCCTATTGGTTGTTTAACATTTTAACTTGTGGCTGGGTTTTTTTTTTCAGATTCAAGTGTATATGGGGTGCATGGATATGTTATTATGCATGTGTTTGCATGTGCTTGCATTCGGGTGGACTCAC
The DNA here is from genome assembly GCA_023101885.1 of Typhlomys cinereus. Taxonomy (NCBI): domain Eukaryota; kingdom Metazoa; phylum Chordata; class Mammalia; order Rodentia; family Platacanthomyidae; genus Typhlomys; species Typhlomys cinereus. The sequence goes on along the minus strand of JALPQD010000687.1, from coordinate 541,556 downwards.
GCGTATGCACAGGTGTAGGCACACAAGGACACTTGAGTGCGTGTGCCTGTGGAGGCTGAGGTGATCGTGGGAATCACCCTCCATTGCTCTTCTACCTTACTTGGGTCTCTCATATTGTGCCAGAGCAGCCATTAGGGCTAGTCTGGCTAGCCAGCTTGCTCTGGGGGATTCCCAGACTCCCGCTTCCCATGGCTAGACTACCATACCCACCCGGCATTTTTACATGGGATGAGGGAATTGGAATTCAGGTCTCTTTGCTTGCAATGAAAGGGCTTTAAGCACAAAGTTGTGTCCTCAGCCCTCTGCTCACTTTCTAAAAAATATTTTATGTAGTTATTACAGAAAGCAGGTGAGCACATGTCCTGATGGGCATGCAGAGGTCAGAGGTTAACTTTCAGAAGTCGGTTTTCTCCTTCCACTATGTGGGCTCCAAGGGGTCACACCCAGGTCTCTGGGTTTGCAGAGCTGTCTCAACCAGCCATTGTAATTTCCAAACTGACATTTTCCTTTGATCTAAAATATGGACAATGGGGCTGAAGAGATGGCTCAGGGGCTAAGACTCTGCCTTGTAAGCAGAAGGTCCTGAGTTTAGATCCCAGGTCCCACGTAAAAATGCCAGGAGAATCGGAAGTGACCCTGGTGGGCGGAGCTTGGGAAACCCAGAGCGAAGCAAAAAAAGAGGTAGAAACAATCCAGGATGATCCCTGAAGTCACTCTTGGTCCTCCACAGAGACACACAGTGTCCTCTGATACACACACACGCATACATGCACACACACGCTAAATAAAATTTAAAATATGGACAATGTTTACGATTGCTCCAAAATGTTTTTGAGGAAGAAAACAAAGTATCTGCTTGTTCAAAAGCCAAGAAGAGGAACATCAACAATGACTGCGTTTAGATCCTGGCTTCTCAGCCTGGGTCCCACTGCTGGGTGGAGCTTGCAGGAGTCCTTTACATTTCCCCCGCTAGATGGCAGCAAGGTTTCCCCTAAGCTGGGACAACAGGGACGTTACAGCTTATCTCCTAGGAGACCAAAAGCACAAGCAGACCCTGCTTGAGAATCATTGGTTTTGTTGCACGCTCTCTCTCTCTCTTTCTGTTTCTCTCTCTCCCTCTCTCTCTGGAATGATAGGCAAGCTGCTACACCCCGCCTGGCATTTTCGTCTGTGGAATCTGGGAATTTGAACTCAGGTCCCTTGGCTTGTGAGGCAAGGACTTGAACATCAAGCCATCTCCCCAGAGGAATGGTTTTAACTGCAAAAGTGATTGTATGTACAAATAGAAGAGAAAGATCTAAGGAAAACTTCCAAACCCAACTGAGATGATTTATGGCTGCAGCTGCCATAAGCCAGGCCTCTTCCACGATGAACTTCCTCATCGTCTGCAGCTCCTTAGCAGTGCTTCTGTGCCCAGACAAGGATGCGTACCCCACCCCCACTCTACCCCTGCGGAAAGTCCCTCTTTGTTCCTTTGTAATTGGAGGAGAGACGAGGCTCTGCTTATGTTGTTAGGCTCGCTGTGAACTCACTCTGTAGCCCAGGTTGGTTTGAAACTTTTGTTCCTTTGCTTGTCTGTGTGTGTGCACGTACACAAGACGGCACAGAGCGTGTGTGTCTGTGGAGACCCAGGAGCGACATCAGGAATCATCCCAGAGTGCTCCACCTCTTTATCGCTTTGCTCTGGAGTTTCCAGGCTTCACCTTCAGGGCCAGAATTGCAAGTTGCTGCCACATTCACCAGACATGTCTACATGAGATCTGGAAATCTGAACTCAGGTGCCTCTACTTGTCAAGGGGCAAAAGCCTTAACTAACATAACATCTTCCCGGCCTTAAGAGACGGTACTCTGATAGAATGAGGAGCCGAGCTGCCTACAGACCTGGGAGGAAGCCAGGCAGATGGGAGTCCAGGCGGACTGGGCACCTAGATGCAACATACCCACATCCTCATTACCTTGGTGCCAGGACCAGTAAAAGTCTCTCTCCTCCTTCCTTCCCTCCTTCCTCTTTTTCTTTTCCTTTCCTTTTATAAACAGGCTTTCAGTAGCCCAGGCTGGCCTCAGACTCACTACATAGCCAAGGATGACCTTGAACTTCTGATCCTCCCAAGTGGCAGGGTGACAGGCGGGCATCACCACAGTAGTGTATGCAGCGCTGGGGATGGCGCTCTGGGCTGCAGGCAAACCACATGGGCTCTACCCACTGAGCCAAACATTCTGAACATCAGTTTAAAAGGGAATGGGGGTCTCTTGCAACCCAAAGCGTGCTTCTCTTACATACCCTACCACTGGAGGAATGTAGAGAAAAATTCCATCACCCAGCATGTCGGGGATTGGACGGACAAATGCACCGCCTTGCATTTAGACTGGTTGCTGAAGAGCGAGTAAGTCTAAGTGAGATCTTGTTCCTGGGCATTTTTTCACTATTTTTTAGACTTTTGTTTCGGATACTAGGGATCAAACCCAAGGCGGTACGTACAGGGTGGGCCAGTGCTCTTCTACTGAGTCATACATTCCCGGTCCCCTCACCGGGGGATTCCAGGTAGATGCTCTACCACCGAGCCACGCACCCAGCCACCTTTCACTTTGTATTTTGAGACCCTAGTCTGCAATTCTGCCTCAGTGTCCCAGGTAGAGAAGGTGACAGGTCTGCATTCCCAGGCTTGATTTCCACAACTTAAAAGAAACTGGCCAGGAATAAACTATCTCAGGACTCTTCAGATTTAGGACACCAATCTTCAAACGCTTCACAGAAGAGTGCCCCCTCCCCTCGCACGTGCCCCAATTCTCCGTCCGGCTCACCTGCAGCCTCCTGACCCCTCCTGTCCAGCTCCAGTTCCGCGATCTCGCTGAGCAGGGTGATCCCCTGCAGGAAGCTTTGTTCTAACACCAAGCCAGGGGCTGCACCCAGCTTCTCTCCAGAAGGGACCCCAGCCCCCAGGGAGGGCAGAGGCCTGGCCTGGGGGAGTTCGGCCGCAGCCGCCAGCACGTTCATGCCCGCCAGCGGGTCTTCCAGTCCCGGGTGAAGCGGGTCAGTGCCCGACTCTTCCAGGTAGCAGGTGCCACCGGGAGCAGCCGTGGCCTCCTGGGTGGCGAGGTCGGGACACTGGCCTTCCCCGGCAGGCAGGTCACAGTCCGTCAGATCCAGGCCCGGCTGAGGCTGGCTCAGCGCCGGCTGGGTCAGGCCTTCCTCAGGCTCCATGTCCACCATGGGTACTTCCATAGGCACATCCAGGGGCACCTCCACTGGCTCTTCCTTCGTCTCCACCATCGGCTCGGGGCTCAGCCGCGCCCCCAACTCCAGGGTGGCCACGTGGGCTTCTGTTCTGCCCGGAAGATCGACTTGTGCTTCGGTGGCCTGTGTGAATTCGGGGCTCTCGGAGGGCTGCCCTCGGTCCTGCCCGGCAGCGCTCAGCGACTGGGCCTCCAGCAGGCCACTCCCGCAGCTGCCCGAGGGGCTGGCAGCCACCATGGTCTCAGGGACAGGCAGGACCAGCGGTGATTCCAGGGGAGGCAGCTCCGGAGAGACCACGTCCATGTCCTCCACCTCGGCCTTCACCTCCCGGTCGGCCAGCGCCTCCTCTTCTCGCGGTGGCTCCGGAATCTTGGAGGGTGACAGGCGAATGGGTTTGTCTTCGGGCGAGAGCGTCAGGCGCTCGGGCTCATCGGCAGGGAGCGGCACGTCGGGGGCCAGGCCATCGGCATCAGCGGCTGCAGTGGGCTGTAGCAGGAAGGGGTAGGGTCTTCCATAGTGCGGCGGCAGGGCCTGGAACGGGTACCTGGGGGGGATATCTGTGGAAAACAGCAGGCATCAGTGTGGGGACACCAAAACCATTGTCCTCATCACCCAGAACACAGCCACGCCACCGTCTGTTTGACCCACTGTGGGGCTGGGAGTCCTGCAGCTGATTCTGGGAAAGCTCAGACACCTTCCACACGCCCAGGCCATGGAGATCAGTATCGCCATCACATTATCCCCAGAGGACTTACAAAGTCCCAGACAGAGCGATCCGACCTGACCCAACTCAACACGAAGCTGGACAGGAAGCAAATGCTTAAATAAGGCCTGCGGGTCTGGGGAGATGGGTCATGGATTAAAGCCTTTGTCTCATAAGCCAAAAAAAAAATTGAGTTCAGATCCTCAGATCCCACACAGGACAGACAGGGTGGTGGCCTGTAATCCCAGTCCTGGAAGGCAGAGCCCAGGATATTTCAGAACAAGGAAGTAGAGCAATCCAGGATGATTCTCGATGTCACCCTTGGGTCTACACGGGCACATATACTCAGCTGTCCTCTTGTATGTACACACAAACACACAAGCATGCATACACAAAACAAACAAACAAACAAATGAATAGGTCTGCACCCGATCTAACCACCCAAACCCTGCAAAGCAGTTAGAAAGTCCCCGGCAATATAAATGCTCTTTCCGCTGCCCGAGGGTTTCTCTGGGAGTAAACTGTGCACAGAACTGTCTGCAAGAGGCAGAGACCCAAGCCAGAGATTGACTGTGCTTCAAAGGAAGTGGGATGAAGTATCAGAGCACCGCAGGCAGGCCAGCGTCAATTCTTAACCACACCGAACTGTCCCTGAGAAGGACAGACACCGGCCGCGCTCAAGAGGCACTGGGATTCCAGTGCTGGGTTTGAAGTTCAAACCCAAATCCTCCCAAACACAAGATCACAATCTTTAACCTTAGCTCACAAAGCCCCCTGTGGCCTGCTCGCCCTGGTAGACATGAGACATGGAGGAAAGAGAGAGAGAGAGAGAGAGAGAGTGTGTGTGTGTGTGTGTGTGTGTGTGTGTGTGTGTGTGAGTGCGTGCACACACGCCCCAGTACATGGGCTTGAGAATGCTGCTGCCAAGATGGGCACCTTTAGAATGTTGTTACCAGGGTCACTTAGTGGTGACTGGGCCTTCAGGCCTGGCTTTGATCCTGCTCAGCCCCCTGTGGAGTGTGCTATCACTACCCACCTCACAGGCACCACCCGAAGAGGGGCTGGGAGAGACTGTAGGTACGTTCATCCCAGAGTCTAGCAGCAGACTGTACACACAGTGCTCAACCAGGCTGCTCTCAACAAGAGTGAATGAATGAATGAGCCAGCAAACAAGAATGAATGGAGGAATGAGGAAATGAACAGAAGAAACAGGGAAGGATGGATGAACGAATGAGCCTTTAAACAGGCAGGAATGAAAGCATGAATGAGTTAGTGGACTGGAATGGATAAGTAGGCAAATGGATGAATGAGTAAATGAGTCAGGAAAGACAGGGATGGATGAATGTACAGGTGTTTGCTTATATAGATGGACGAATGTTTGGTGAGTGGGTGGATGGATAGGTGTATGATGATGGATGGATGAATAGGTGGGTGAATGAATGATAAATAGATATGAGTATATAGCTAGATGGTAGGTGAGTGGATGAGCGGATGGATGGATGGGTGAGTGGATAAGTGAGTGGATGGATAGAATGAATGGATGGGTGGGTGAGTGGATGGATGGATGGATGGATGGATGGATGGATGAGTGGGTAGATGGATGCATGGTAGATAAATGGATGAATGGGTTAGCCACAGCACAGAGACAGAAGGAAGGAAGGATGGAAGGAAAGAAGGAAGGATGGAAGGAAGGAGGGAGGAGGGAAGGAGGAGGGAGGGAAGGAAAAGGGAGGGAGGGAGAAGGGAGGAGGAGGGAGGGAGCCAGGCAACAACATTCGGTGCCCCATAGCCTGAACCAGAGGCGGCGAGGGGCAGCGCCCACCTGAGAACAGGGCTTGGAAGGGGCTGGGCGCCTCCTTCTCCAGCTCCAGGTCTTTCTTCTCCACCACGTTCTCAGGAGCCTCCTCCTTGCGCGCAAGGCCAGGGGTGGGTGGCGGGGAGGCAGGCGGCGGGCTGCTGGGGTGGGAGCTTGGCGTGGCAGGGTAGGCATAGGCTGGCGGCTTGGACACATCCTCCAGCTTCTGGATGACCTTGGCCTTCAGCGATGTCACAGGGGAGGCGTGGGGAGAGGGCAGCGGGCTCATGGCCTTGCCGTGGGTGCCTGAGGGGGCTGCGGCCAGTCCAGGTGGCTTTCGAGGCAGCAGCCCCGGGCCCGAGGGGGCCAGGCTGGCCTTGCCCGCTGCTTCCAGCCCTCGCTTGCTTGCTTTCTCCTCCATCTCCGCTCGATGCTCCTGTGCCTTCAGCCGCTCCTGCTGTGGAGGGGGCCGGAAGGCAGGGTCAGCGTGGCAGGAATCATCTCTAGCACCCACCTGGTCCCCAGGATCCCTAGCCCAGTCTTCCCCAGACATTCTAAGATGTACATTCCGCCTCGGCGTGCGTGTAACAAGGGTGGTGTGTTCTAAGGAACTCGAAGGGCAGACCCAGGGGCGGGGCATGGAACCCCAGTTGCTCCGAGGAGGGCCCCCTGCCATCGTGTGGGTGGGGACCCTGACCCAGCTTCCTCACAGCTTCCTCACAGCTGGCAATAAAGGAGTCCCACAGCGCTGCGCCTAGCACAGTGCTTGTGATGAGCACGCACTAGCGGCTCAGCACCTGACTGCAGCCTTACTCTAAGGAGACCTCAGGGGAGGGGCAGGGCCTACGGTGGCACTGGATGACACAACAAGGAAGGAACCAGTGATACAGGCCAGTGCTAGCAGGAGCAGGGAGCTAGTAGTCCTGATTTTTGACCATGAGCTGGAGTACCTCACATTGACTAGCACTGTTTCCTGGGAGCAGAAACTGGGAAGACCAGAGAGCTGAATTACTTGCCCACAACACACAGGGCCGGGGCCAGTGCTCCAGGAGCTCTGGGTAGTGCCCAGATGGGATTTTCCATGAGGCTGCTGCCTAGGAGGGGAAGTCAGACATTCCCAGAATGTTCCGGGCAGAGGGGAAGGTGGGGCTTTGGGAGTCCAATCACACACGAGAATCCCAGGTATTTCCAACTTGTGGGATCAGGCGAGATGACTACACTGTCGGGGGAGTTTCACACTAGGAGCACTATTCTGGGATCTGCCTAGGGAGAAGAGGAGCTGGGCTCCCTTGAACATCCACTGTAATGCCTCCACGTCTACAAGCCACTTTTGTGTGTTTTCCCAGTATCCATTGGACCCCGCCCTTCTTGCCTGGCTCCTCCTACTGACCCCTGGGTCTTTGCATAGTTTCTTCCCTCTGTTCAGATGACCTCCTACAGGAAGTCCTCCCTGATTGCCACTGTCTGGAGGTGGGGGGGAAGTGTCAGGGCATCTGCCTCCTGCGGACTCACCACCAGGTGGGCATTCCTCTGCAGCTCCAGGGCCTGGGCTGCCTGCTGCTGCAAGTACAGCAGCTCCTGCTGTCGGAGGAAGTGCTGCTGGGAGAACAGCTGCAACTGCTGGGCATGGTGCAGGGGGCTGCGGCCTGGGGGGTACAGGGCCGGCCAGAGTGGCGGTACAGTGGCACGCTCCATCAGCTCGGCTGCGGAGATGATTGACAGCATGGGGGGAGGCCGCACGTGCAACCCAGGCTCCCACACAGGTAACCCACCCCCAGTTTCCAGAGGGAGATGTAAGGTGGTCCTCGACGGCCTCTGCAAACAGGAACACTGTCTGCCATCTGACACGAAGGCACCACACAACCCGGGCTCAGAGAACACAGCTCTGACCACATACCCAGTTAGAACGCCCCGATATTTCCATCTTGAACACACCAACCTATGAGACTACACTCAGTGGTCAGCAAAGAGGGTCCCTCCAGGATAAGGTTACCAGTCCCTGAAAGTTACCCTTCTCGTCATACCTCTTCAAGACAACTGGGGTCTGATGGTTTCTTGATTGATTCTGTCTGTACCCAAGCACACCTGTGGGAAGCTGGCATGGCCACGCCCTGCGGCCGGCAGGGGTCCACTTACCGAAGTGAGGCAGGTGATCACTAGGGATGACCACCAGCTGGCCAGACTGGGGGTCTCTGACGAACTGGTAGGCTGATGGCAGAGAGCCCCCTAGACCGGGTGGGAAGGCAGGGGCCATGCCCTGGTGTAGAGAAGGAGGAGGCAGGCCTAGGGGAAGAAACCCAGATCCGTATTATTAGCTATCAGGAAGTTCCAGGTCCACCCCAATACCTGGTCTTCACCCTCTGTCATGAGCCCTGGGCTCATAAAATACAGGTGTCAGTTTGACATTTGCAGGCTGAGCTTTGGGTACCTCGGTGGAGAAGTGAAAGTTAAGGAAAGCCCTGAGCAGCCCTGCAGGTGACTGATCAATTGATGCAGGAAGACGCTGCTCATGGCGGGAGGGGCTAGTCCCCGGCAGGTGGGTAAGATGCAAGGAGCTGGTTAAAGAAGTTGGCATTCTTTGGCAGGCTTGAACAGTACTGTCTGGCAAGTGGCCTCCCCTCTCTTAGAAGTGCTGTGCACAGGGTGTGGCCCGTTTCCTCAGCCTCTGATTGGGTGTGAGCTCTCCTGTAAGCTGGACTGAGAACAGGAACCACACATTGTAAGCCGGAATGAAGCCCCTATTCCTGTAAGCCGTTTTGTTGTGGGTGTATCGGCAACAAGCGAGCTGCAACAGCCCCTAGATGAAGCCAAGAGGTCACCAAGACTGATTCCAGAGTGTTCCGTCCCCTCTGAGAAAAGACCGCCCCAGCCATCTCTAAGACAGGAGGGGATTCTGAGACCCAACATGGGGAGAAGTCCCCCTAGACTCCCACACTCACCATAGGGGTGTCCTGCAAGCCACATGGACGTGCTACCCGAACGGGGCACCCAGGGATGAGTGCCCAGATGGGCAGCAGGGTCGGCAGACCAGCGTCCCGAGCTCCCGAGTGCCGGGCCCCCCGTCACCATGAGGTTGGGGTTCAGGCCATTAGGAGCACAGCTGGTGGGGTGCAAGCGGGCAAGGTCAGCCAACTCTTTACTTTCTCTGCAAGGTGAAACAGAGGTATGGGAAGGGTCAGTCTGGTGGACCAGAGGCAGGGAGGCAAAGAAAGAAAGGAAGTTACACCCCGACGGACATCCTGGCCAAGTGTAGGGACGACCCTCAGCTGTCGTCCCCACTGACTGCATCCCTCAGGGTCACGTGGCCTGACAAGACCCAGGAGGATGAAATTGCAGCACCAGGGAGTTCAAAGGTCAAGGAGCCACCCAGTCACTCTTACCCCAGCGGTACCGTAGTCCTCACCGTAACAGCTTCTCCTGGTCCCGGTCCAGCCGTGCCCCTAGTAATCGGTCCTCCCGGTGTCTGGCACGATCGTCCACACAGTCTTCATCAGCCCGTACATGCCCTGTGGAAGCCAAGGTGGTAGTAAGTCCCCTACCAGCCCAGCAGTATAGACCACAGAGCCACGAGAAAGAGAGAGAGAGACAGAGAGACGGAGAGAGACAGACTACTCCCTGGAATGCATCTCCTATGACCCAGCATTCCGACACACATACAAGGTCCCACTGAGGAGTCCAGACACTTGAACATTTCCCCTCCAGTCCCTCCACCCCCAGAATCCTGCCTGCACTCATACAGATAGCTATGACCCAAAATGAACCAGCTCCAGCCGGAGGTTAGAGATGTTGCAGAGAACACGATCGTAGCTGGGCGTGGTGGCACATGCCTACAACCTCAGCACTTGGGAAGGTGAGGCAGAAGCAAAAAGACCCGAGTTCAGATCCTCAAGTCCCACGTAAAAATGCCAGGTGGACATGGCAGCGAGTGGCAATCCTGTCCCTGGAAGGCGGGGTCTGAGGAACCCCACAGTGAAGCAAGGAGCTATAAACATCCAGGATGATGTGCGATGTTGACCTTGCGCCCGCGCGCACACACACAAGTGTTCTCTTACACACACACACACACACACACACACACACACACACACACACGCGCGCGCGCGCGCGCGCGCGCGCAGAGGAAGCCACGAGAGTGTCAAGGCCTGAGCTAGAGAACACTGGTGGCATGTACCAGCTGACCCAATAGCCACAGGGTCCTGTAACGGCGTGCAGCCATTCCGGCACTACCGACTCAGAAAGAGGATTCCACTTCTCTTCAGACCAAGGAGACCAAATGATTCACACCTGCCCAGGTCCACTGTCAATATACAGGTGCAGGTGATAATGAATCTTTCTACTTACAATGGCCTCTGCTAAGAATGCTACCACATGGCCCAGCCTCAGCCCAGGGTCTGGGAGCAGAAAAGTATCACGTGGCAAAAGTCACCATCATCCCTGCCATTCCGTTCCTGTGTCACGCATCCCACACCTCTGCGACTACAGACCCGAGATGCAGGCTGAGGTCCGGTTGCCATGGTGATGCCATCCTGATGTCATGTGAGCATCTCTCCAACCTGTCACCCACACCGATTACATCAGTCATGGTCCCCATACCGCATCCTTGGGATGGGAAGGACGGGGACAACTTGGCAGCAACTTCTCTCTCCAACCTGGCTCCCTTAAGTCCTCCACCCTGGATCAAGGGTTCAAGCCCAGACCCATACCGTCTCCCATCAGTGAGATCCCCTCCTGCAGAGTGCGAGCACATTCAGGGGTCTGTCATCATGGGGGAGCTCACTGACTCATTTACAACGATGCTTGTTTGCTAGGCTTATGGATAGGGGGACAGCAGCTGCAGAGGGCCCCAGGACAGTCACACCCACATCAGTCCATCATGATGAGGGCACAAGACTCCCTGAAGGGCAGCTCTGATACGGCGCGAATGTCCAAGGAGGAAAGAGGACTAACGTGCCCTGACTTTCTAAACCTCCCTGGCTTAGTGACTGACACACACCTATGATCCTGGCAACTGGAAGGAACAGCCAAAACATCTGTGGTCTCGGGCCAACCTGGGCTACATAGCTAGATCCTACCTTCAAACACCAAAATGAAGTTCCAAGGTTCCAACGCGGGACTGGACAGAAAAGGAAGACTGGCTAGAGCAGTCCCTGCTGTGTGACCACTTGCTTGCCTTGGGCCAGCAGAATGAGGTGGCCTCAGGGACCCAAGGACAAGTCTCGCTCAAGGCCAGACAAGAGGTGGTCATCTCCCCAACCTGATAATGGGTGTTTTTAGGGACAGAAAAAAATCGAATCCAGGCACCCTGCTGTCAGCTGTCAGAACCAACAAAGATGAGTAAGTTGTCATCCCAGCTCAGGGGGCTGAGGCAGGAGAGTAGCAAGTATGCAGCCAGTCTGGGCTACTCAGAAGCTGTCTCCAAATGGACTGTGAAAACAAGTCTGGGGCCGTGGCCCAGTGGTAGAGCAACTGCCTAGAATCCCCCAGTGAGGGGCTGTGGACGTGGCTCAGTCACTGAGTGCTTGCCTAACATGTACGAGACCTTAGTTAGATTCCATCCCCAGGATTATAAAAATGAAAAGACAGGGAGGGAGAGAGAGAGAGAGAACTTCCAGCAAGTTCAAAAGCCTCAGTCTACCACACTCTCCTCTCATGACCCTCCCTGTGGACAGGTATCGACTACCATCCCATAGGACTGGAGAGAGCTCCTACCACCCAGGGGTTCCCACACTCCCAGACCTCCCAGCAGACAGCTTGTCCTCGGCATTCCACCCAGAGTCAGCAAGTGTTGCAGAGAATCCTCCAGGGGCAGCGGCGGACTTTCCTTGGCTCTCGTCTGCCTCAGAACCATGGGCTCTTCCAGTCAATCCACAAACATTCACTCAGCGCAACTCACTCATCCGGCTCTAAGCTGGAGAATTCAAAAGCAGAGCAGACGAGCCCTCAATATCCTGATTCAAAGTCCAAAGCTGAGGGGGTCTCTAAGAGGACCCAGGGACATCCAGAGATCAGCAAGAGGCAGTCAAACAAGGGGCGGGGGGTGGAGGGTCTTGACCAGTAAAAGACACAAGACAGGTGGGTTTGAAGATGATACTCTGAGAAACACAAGTGGAGCGCCCCAGGCTCTGTACCCCATCCCTGGATCAGGCAGGAAACGGCTGAGGCGGCAGAAGGCTTCTGTAACTAAGAGAAAAGAGACCTTGACAGAGGCGTTGGCCGAGAGAATGCGGGGACCCAGGTCAACGAAGGAAGCTGGGGACGGGGACAAAGGCTAACTTGAAAAATCCAGGTGTAAGGACCAATTGGAGGCGACCTCCCCCATCTTCACCCAGACTGTGAGCGCACGATGCAGCAAGTTCACAAGGTTTCGGTTCCCACGGCCTCTGCTCTCAGCTGACCAGGGGCAGAGATCACCACCTTGCTATGGACAGTAAGTCTCCAAAACACACTACCAACCTCACTAGCGATGGATGGGTGTGAGCCCAGCCCCAGGGAGACTAAGGGAGTTTGAGACTAGCTTGCACCTCGTAAGTTTAAGACCAGGCTAAGCTACAAAGAAACAAAGAAAGAAAAGTGTGTGTGGGGGGGTGAAGAACAAGAACTTGGATCCTTAAGAACCCACAAGAAGTCAGGTGCAGTAGCAGGAGGCCTCAATTCCAGCACTGCCAAAGTGAGAGCGTTTCCCGTAGCACACGGGCCAACCAGCTGATGTGCCCAGCGGCCAGCAACCCTGTTTCAAACAAGGTGAAAGGTCAGGGCCAACACCGGAAGCGTAGGCACTGTGACATGCGCACATCTGCACGCACACACAAGAATACACATAAATACATATATACATACCCACCACACCCACTACACACACACACCTAAACACCACACACAGCATAGATACATCACACACATACACATCACATACATCACACACAGATACATCACACACATACACACCACACACTAAGAAATTTGAAGAATTGGTTATAGGACCAGCAAGATGGCGCAGCAGGTAAGGTACCTACTCATAAACCTAGCAACCTGAGTTCCATCCCCAGAGCCCACATGGTAGAAGGAAAGAACTGACTTCTGAAAGTTGACCTCTGACCCCTACTTGTGTATCATGGCGTGACATGCTTACATATTCTCTCTCTCTCCTCTCTCGCTCTCTTTCATTCTCCCTATAGCTAAATAAATTTAAAAAATACAAAAACAAAAAGTAGTTCTAAATACTTAAGAACTCACTTAGCTATTGAATATGGAGATTTCCCTAAGAATATCAGGAACTTATTTCTACTTACCATTCGTAAACATTCACCCAGTTACCTGCTTACTTGCACCTACTACATGCCAGACCCCATGCACCTTCTTTCCTTCTCTCCCTCTCTCTCTCACTTTCTTTCTCTCTGTAAGTAAAGTATTTTTAAAAAAAAATGCCTATCAGGGAACAAAGACTTTAACTCCAGGACTTGCCAGTGCGTGCACTCCACAGAATATTAAAGGTAGCTAAAGATCTCCATAGCAGGGGAAAACTACCCACACTGTAGTTGAGCAGCTACACACAGTCTGGAGATCCTGCGCGCACGGGCAGCTTGGAGGTAAGCCATGAAATGCACGGGAAATAAATTCCGGGAAAGCAGTAGAAGGGTATGGAGGACTGAAAAACACAAGTCTTTGTTTTATTCTCTTTATTTCCTGTACTCTGTAAATCTACGTATAGAATGGCAAAGGCAGCAGGTTCGAGCCTAAGCTATAGTTCCCAAGCAGGGAGAGGGGCAAATGGTGTAGGAAGGCCAGAAGGGAGCATAATGGAATAAAGGAAAGGATGGTGGGAACTAAGAGCAGGGGAGGCGGGGGCCAGGGGGCTGGGGAGATGATTTAGGGATAAAAAAAAAGTCTTTGCCTCACAAAGGATCTGAGTTCAGATCCCCAGATCCCATGTGAAAAATGCTGAGTGGAAACGGGAGCTGCTTGCAATTCCTGCTCTAGAAAGAGGAGCTTGGGAAGCCCAGAGCAAAGCAATAAAAAGGCAAAGCAGTCCAGGGTGATTCCCAACGTCACCCTTGGGCCTTCACAAGCACAGACATACACACACACACACAGAGCACTTGTCTAGCATTCATGGAGCCCTGGGTTCCATCCCCGGCACTGGTGAATCAGGCAGCGGTGGTATACACCTGCCACCCCAGAACTCCGGAGGTGGAGGTCAAGAATTCAAGATCATCCTGGACCACAAAGCCAGCTTGAGGTCACACTGGGACTTGGGGAAAATGTGTATTTAAAACAGAGGGCGGCAATGAGATAGCTCAGGAGGTAAGGCAGTTGCTGGCAAACCTGGAGGCCTGTGTTCGAGCCCAGAAAGGCCACATGGTGAAAGGAGAGAACTAACTTCTGAGAATTGTCTCTGACATCTGCCCATGCATGCATACAATCGCACACACAGTTCTCCTCCCCCCACTCCTGTCTCATAATAAATAAAATATAAAACGAAAGGGCAGTGGCAAGATAATTCAGAGGGTAAAAGACTTGCATGCAAACCCGACTACCTGATTCCATTCCACATGATGGAAGGAGAGAACTGATTTCCAAAAGTTGTCCTCTGACTTCCACACAACTCGTGAACAAACAAAATGAAAGTCAATGAAAAATAAAACGAGAGCTGGAGAGATGGCTTAAGGTTAAGACTCTGCCCCACAAGTGGAAGGACCTGAGTTCTGATCCCAGATTTCACATAAGAACACCAGCCACAGAAGGCAGTGGCCTGAACTTGCAGCTCTGGAAGGTGGAACCTGGGAAATCCCAGAGGGAAGGAAAAAGAAGGCAGAAGCAATCCAGGATGATTCCCAAAGTCACTTGGTCCTCCACAGGCACACACGGTGCCCTCTGATACACACACACACACACACACAATAATGAATGAATGAGGTACCATGGTAGAGCACTTGCCTACCACACATGAGACCATAGGTTCAGACCCCCAGTACCAGAAGAAAAAAAGACAAGAAAAGGCAAATAGAACCTAGAACGTACCTTTGACGTTGCTCAGTGACAAAGATCGCTCCTGGTCAGTGAGTCCAGGTCCCAAGCGGCTACTGTCCTTCTGCCGGGCCACGGCCACAGCTATGCCCACGGGTGGGTGTCTCACTTCAGCCTCCCCCTGCACGCCAGAGCCCTCCCGCCCAAAGGTCTTGGCACTCTCGGGTCTCTCAGGATCCCGCTTCAGCTGCCGTCCCCCTCCGCTGGTAGGGACCCCAGGGTGGGTGAGTCGGGCCTGGGTCCGTGGGGTTCCTGTGGAGGCGGGTGCGGGTTCGGGTTTCATGGTGCCCAGGCCTCCGAAGGGGCTCTTCTTGCCGCAGCTACCAGGGCGCACCGCCACCGTCTCCCGGGGGAAGCTGCCGCTGTACTTGATGAGGCTCTGCATGGCCGAGGCCTCCCCGGGCCCGTGGGCTGCCGGGTGCAGGTCAGCTCCAGATCGGCCACAGGTGACCGGGGTCCGGGACATGGCGCCCCCGGGGTCCAGATAGGCCTTCTTGGAGGCGGCCTCCTCCTCCACGCGGCTAGCATGGTGGTGCTGCGCCGCCAGCACAGCCATCTGCGTGGTTGCGAAGTTGCCCAGTTCCAAGGGTTTCCACTTGTGATCGGGCCCAGTGGACACGGGTGGGCGAGAGGGGTCCAGGACAAAGAGCTTGGCAGCCTGCTGGGCTGCTGCGGTGCCCGGGCCTCGGGGTGCCCGCTCGCAAGGCCGCGGATCCACCTCGGGTTTGAGGAGTTCCTTGGGCGTCAGGTAGGCCCGGACATCTGGGGAGGCGAGGGAGGCGCGGGCTGGAGGCGCGTCGGAGGGAGGGGGGCGCTTGAGGGAGCGGATGACCGAGCTCTTCTCCCGCAGGACTTCTGGCCGCTCGGGTCGCGGAGATCCTGGGGGACCCTGCAGCACCCCAGGGCGACCCGGCTCGCGCTCCCGGACCCGGGCATCACGCGCCTGGGATGCAATCTGGATGGGCCCCACGCGTTCCTCAAAGGCCTCCACGGAAGGCACGAAGGTGGGGGCCACCACGCGGTGCTCACGCCCGGGCTCGCGGAACACGGTGTAGACACCAGTAGGGGCTGAGGCGGGGGGCGCAGGGGGACCCTTGGGTGGCGGCGGGGGTGGCGGCAGTGGGGATGCACAGGGTCTTGGCACAGGCAGCAGGGTCTCCGCCCGCCGCAGCAGTCTGGTGCTGTCCTCCTGCCTGGCCACCTCCTTCGCAGCGCCTCGGCCCACCTCGGCCACCAGCCCCGCGTCCAGGGTGCCGTTGCACATGCTCAGTGCGTTCTTGCCCTTGGCCTCCGTCAAGAAGGGGGGCAGGTGCTCGGCCAGGCGGGGCGGGGGCCCTCGGTCCTGGCGGCCCTCGGCCCGCGCCTCCTGAGTCAAGTCCACCACGCCTCTGGGCCCAGAGACCTCTTCACGAGCCCGAGGGTCTTTCTTGCCAAACAATGGGGGAGGCTCCCCGCCTCGGCCTGCTCGGTCCTTTGCCATGCCCTCCCGGGATGCGCCTTTGGCTGGAGCCCCTGAGGAGTGACCGCCCGGGGTCCGGGAGGAAGGTGCATGTGCGTGGAGGGCACCCGAGGGCCCCGGGGCCGGCAGGTAGAAGCCATCTGGGGAGAAGAACACATGTGAGCTGTGGCTACCCAGCCGTGGGCTCCTCCCTCCATCCCACCCAGCCGTGGGCCCCTCCCTCCATCCCACCCAGCCGTGGGCCCCTCCCTCCATCCCACCCAGCCGTGGGCCCCTCCCTCCATCCCACCCAGCCGTGGGCTCCTCCCTCCATCCCACCCAGCCGTGGGCTCCTCCCTCTACCCCAGGCTAGACCCTGGCCACGAGGAGCACACAAGCAGAGCCCCCGGAGGGCACACGGGGAAGGGCTGAACCCCACTCTAACTGGCTCACTGTCCTCCTGGCAGAAGTGGGAAGGACAGGAGCTGCTCAAGAACTGACTCCAGAGCCCACCCAGCTAGTCACCGAGCACTGTTTGAAGTCATGGGTGACCTAGGGAAGGGGCCCTTTAGAGGCTGGGTCTCCAAAAGGCATTTTCTTAGAGCCCAGCATGGTGGTCCATGCTTATAATCTCGGCGCCTGGAGGGAGGATGCAGGAAGGTCAGGAATTCAAGGTCAGTTCTGGCTACTTAAGACCCTCTTCCCAAAATGACAGGAAGGAAAGGGAATAAGGAGATAAAGAAAAGCCACAAGGGCGGACAAAGTTCTTGGAATACTTCTTAGGGCCTTAGGAAACACCTCCCCGTCCCCACAGCCCCACCCCTCCCCAGCCCCTGACCTTTCTGAGTGTCAAAGATGGTGGGCTGGCCCAATTGGCTGAGCAGAGGACTTCCGCTGCTGGGGGGCTCCAGGTGGTTCAGGTGGAGATAGGAAGGGTACAGCCCACTGGGCAGATGGGAGAAACCTGGGGAGAGAAGACAGAACTGGATGTACCATGCCAGCTCCACAGGAAGCTCCCTTCCAGCATCTTCTTTACCTTGGAAACAAACCAATGTCTAATACCAACTCCACCCCAGTTCCCAGGGCGAGGCCTGGCCCTCCCACAGCCTCTCCCAAGGCCCAGGAAGCCTCCTGGGCACTTGGGTTCAAATCCCCCAGGAACAGTATCGCAGTGGACCAGTGTAGGAAGGCACGAGGCAGCCAGCTCTAATCTCATTTAAGCCTCGAAAAACGCACTGGGGATGTGGCTCAGCTGAAGTAGCTGCTTGCCCAGCTCGCACGGAAGATCCTGATTCCATCCCCAGCGCCGGGGAAGGTCAGGGACACCTCCGAGATGCCAGAACTTGCAGGTACAGGAAAGAGGATTGATCGGAGTGCAAGGTTATCCTCAGCGACACAGCCAATCTGAGTCCGCCTGTGTCATGAGACCTTATCTCAAGAAAAAAAATTAACTAAAAAATAAGTTTGGAAAATCCTTGAGGGACCCAAGTACATCTTCTGCCCCTAGTTCTAGCTGTCTCTAAGGCCTGAGATATAGATAGGACCTGGCCATGGCCCGAGGCAGAGATCTTTCTCCCCAGCACCCCCTGATACATTAGCACTTGTAAAATGGGGTTAGGAATGTACCCCAGCTGGCACAGAGCCTTCCTGGCATGCCCAAGGCAGACACCAGCATAGATCCCCAGCCCCATCAGAAAGAAAGAAAAAAACAAAATCACAAAACAAACTGCGTCCTGATGACAGGCTGAGGAAAGAGGTGCAAGTCCAGGCCAGCCCGGAAGTCCACCAGAACCTACTTGAAAATGAAAACCACAGAAGAACGATGGCTTAGCGAGTAAAGATGGCCACACACAAATCCCTGGAAATCCACACGGTGCAGAGAACTGATTTCTGAAAGTTGTCTTCTGACCTCCACCCATGCCCACAGCATGCACTCTTTCTCTCCCCACCCTCTCAAATAAAATAATTAAAACATTTTTAAACACGCAACAATAGAAAAAAAACCCACAAAGCTATAATAAGAAGCACTTAGTTCCTAGCACCTCACATAATCCTCAAAGCTACATTCAGGATGCAAACTATTTTCTGCTCCCATCTGTAAAATGGGCACTCCAACCCCTTCCTTAGCCAGGCTGGGTTCTGGTAAGCCCGAGAAGGCAGCTGGAAGCCAAAGTCACATCGATGTCATATGCATTTGCTGTAGCGACTAGCACAGTTATTATTTACCAGGGCTCTTGAGCAAAAGAGAAAAAAGTAGGTCTCGGCAGCTCAGTCTCACAAGCTACCCTGGACTTTTTCCCTCACCCTGACTAGAGTCAGTAGGGAACTCGGGCAGACAAGGTGCTGCCATCCCAGTCCCGTGGCAAACACCAGCACTGGCAACACCTAGCCCCTTCCGTGCAGGCAGGGTCCACACAAGGGGAGCAGTCTGCCACCAACTCTGTCAAGGCTGGAGCTGGATAAATGCAGCACCCCACGACCCCATGCTGACGGGTTCAAGGTACTGGGGAACATTGGATCTGTTGCCCCCAGCCCACCTCAAGAGTCTGGGAATGATTCACATAGCCTACAGACCCTCAGTGGGCTCTCCCACAACTGCGACATCCCAGACTCCAGGAGCAAAGAGGTGGCCAGGCACCCGACATCCCCAAACCACTGGAGTCAAGGGCAGAAGAGGCGCTGAGGGGTGCTCTGGGTCTCGGTCTTCAGAAAAAAGGAGGAGGTGTTCCCAGACAGGAACACCAAGATGTGCTCTAAGCAGACCAAACACCAGAACCTGTCCAGACCCAAACCTCAGGACCTCATCTCCAAGCTTCGAAGAGGCCAAGGAAAGTGGTAGAGTTTGGGTTGCATGCACGAGGCTCTGGGCTCAATCCCCAGTAACAGGAAAAAAACAAAGGTCAGAGGATGCCAGGTTTGATGATGACTACTGAACACATCAACTGTTAGTTAAGAAGGCACCTGCTCTCAAAGATGACAGAAAACAGTGTCTAGTCACTGCACAGAAGAGTTCTTCCCCATTGTCCATGAAACAATAAGGAAGAGGAGAGAGTATTTCTCTAGCTCTTGAAGGAGATGGCCAGTGGGCTGGGGAGAGAGGCTGCAAGCAGAAGCATGGATGGCTTGTGCAAAGGCCCTGTGGCCGCCATCAAGACAATCACCAAGGTCTCGCAACAAGGACGCGACCGTGGTATCGGAGAAGACTTGGAAGAAGAGGGGAAATGTAAAAACCACCAGAGTGGTGTGGTGGGGACAACAGCCCAGCAGCCCTTCAGCCCCTCCCGGCCTGGCCCACTCCTTACCTTCTTGGGCATGGGTGGCCCACAGCTGCACCATGGGCAGGTTGCTGGGGACAGGGGAGCGGAAGGATAGATCAGAGGGCAGGGGCACCGGGCTCCCCTGGGACAAGGCCGAGGGCCCCATCCTGCTGGCCACAAAGCTGCCCAAGAAGGCCTCGCCTGCGGAGAAAAGCCAGGAGGAGGGGGTCCTGGTCAGGCAGCCAGCAAACTGAACTGTACCACTAGGACCACCACAACTGCAAGGCCCCCCCACCACATCAGGACCAAAGGGGGTTGGTTGCCCAAGGTGCTAAAGATGTCTAGCCCCACCGGAACCTCCCCAATCAACCCCAGTGCTGAGGAAAACTGTGAGACCAGAACAGGCATCCACTCTTCCCACCCACCCAACCGTGGGCTGCGGTTAAACAATCCATGATGCCCTGCAAGACGGGGCCCAAGAGCCCAGAGGCAAGTAGGAGAAAGGTTGAGGGGATCAATAACCTTCTGGGGCCAGAAGGCAAACGGAAGGAGTGGACATACTGGGGGCCTGGTGGAGCTTCAAGAGCAAGAAAGGGTCTGCGCCTTCGCTGAAGGAGCTCGGCGGTGTAGAAGTCTGCGCACAAACCTGGTGAGCTGAGTTCAATCCCCACAAGCCCACGTGGTGGGAGGAGAAAACTGACTTCCTGTAGCTGTCCTCTGACCTCTAACTGCACCGCGGGGCGTGCTCTCTCTCCTTCTCAAATAAATGATTCCTATAGCTGTCCTCTGACCCCCAGGCGTGCTCTCTCTCCTCAAGTAAATGAATAGCACACTGGGGGGAAAAACCCTCCGGGCTGGAATGTAGCTCAGTCGTTACAGCGCTTGCCTCGCATATCCAAAGCCTGGCTTCCATGCCAGTTCCACACAAACCACTCTTGGTGCTGCACAACACTCGGAGGTGGAGGCAGGAGGATTGGTTCATAGTCATCCTCCACTATATAACAATGCAGAGACTACCCCAAGCTCCATGAGACTGCCTCAAGACAAATGATAATAATAATACATATTTTAAAAGGCTGGAGTTGTAGCTCAATGGTAAAGTATTTGTCTAGCACACCATCCTGAACACGAAAAAATATTTATTTACACACTCGCACACATGTGTGTGTGTGTGTTCGTGCACACGCATTGGTGTGCATGTTTATGTATCAGATAACACTGTGTGTGCCTTCAGGAATCATTCTGGATTACTTCTATCTCCTTTTGGATTTGCTCTGGGATTTCCCAAACTCTGCCCACCAGGGCTGGAAGTACAGGCCATCGTTTCCACCTGGAGCTGGGATCTGAATTCAGGATCTTCTGCTTATGAAGCAGAGTCTTACCCCCTGAGCCATCTCTCCAGCCAACCCCCCCACACACACTTTAAAAATACAATTTTTTTTTAATTTAAAAATAAAAATACAGGGGCTGGAGAGGTGGCTCAGGGTTAAGCCTCTGCCTTGCAGGCGAAAGGTCCTGAGTTCGGATCTTAGACCCCACGTATAGACGCCAGGTAGATCCTGGTAGGGCGGAGGTGGAGGTGGTCAGGAGGCAGTTTCTGAGTTCACCCGTGGTTCTACACACTCACACACACACACACACATGCACACACACAACTGAATAAACAATAAAAAAAAATTAAAAAAATAAAATAAAATAAAAATACAAAATTAAATACTCTTTAAAAAGAAACACCAGGGAGACAGCTCAGAGGTTACAGCCTTTGCTTCCCAAACAAAATTACCTGAGCTCGGATCCCAGATCCCAAGGAAAAATGCCAGGTAGATATGGCAGCAACCTGAAATTCTGGCCCTGGAAGGCAGAGCCCGGAAAACCCAAGAGCAGACCAGTAAGAAGACAGAGCAAACCAGGATGAGTCCTAACGTCACCCTTGGGCCTCCACAGGTACACACGCTCAAATGCCCTCTACTACACACACACACACACACACACACACACACACACACACACACACACACACAGCAGAAGGTAATGCACTTGACAAGAATTATAAAAAATAAAAATTATCATTTTAATAACTAAGAATAAAAAGGCCAAGTAGTGTCCGGTTCAGCACCAGGTGCCCCACCAGACCCACCTTCCGAGAAAGGCCACCACAGTCCTGAATCCAGAGGCAGGCAGAGTGCTAACCGGCACCCAGTGGGTGCCAATCCTGGCCAACCCCTATGGAGGGCTTTCTGTGCCCCCTAGAGAACCTGCTATAGTCCCTGAAAAGTGGACACTGTTTTAGGTGATGCAGATGTGCCGAGTGACATGGTAAGAAACACACAAGACAGGATGTATATGACTCCAGTACTCAGAGGGTCCCAATCCAGCATACGGGGGCTCACGCGTCACCCCTCCATTCCAACCTCTGGCCTATGTATGGCAAACGTCTAATGACCCCCGCTCCAGGAAAACAGGCAACCCAATATATGCCACTAAAGGGAAATTGAGGTCAAGGGCAGGGATTCCAGCTCAACCCTTCCCAGGACGATAGTAAGACACACCCTCTGGCCACATGTCACCCGGACCTGGGTCCAGCCCCTGCCGCCCCAGCCCAGCACCTCACCGGCATCGAGGACCAAGCCCTCTGGCCCCAGGGCCATTGCAGAGGGTGACCCTCATCCATGCAGGCCGAGCCAGGACAGCAAGGGCCTCTGGTCCCTGCCAAGCCCCAAGCTTCCTCCTCAGCGTGGCTGACAGGCGGGTGGAAGGTTCCGGAAGCCAGTGGCCAGAAGTTTGCGCAAAGGGTTACATCAGCCACCAGCTCTTCCTGCCCAGGCTATGCGGAAGCGCAGAGCCCAAGCCTAGCCCTGCCCCGACTTATGAAACCCTCCCAGCAGCACCCCAAGCCTGCGGAGAGCGTTGGGACCCGGATGCCACCAACGGCTGCTGCCACCAACGGTTACTGCTCACAGCGCCCCAGTTCCCTTCACACGGCCTGGGCAAGGACAGCCAGGAACCGAAGTCACCAGCAAAGTAAAGTATCTGCCACACTCAGTCACAATAAGAGGTGACTGAAAAGCACCTGCAAAGCCAGGAGAGGGGACACAAGCCTGTCACTCAAGCTACTAAGGAGACCGAGGCAAGAGGATGACAAGTTTTAGACCAGCCTCCGTCATGAGACTGTTGCACAAGAAAGACTGGGTGGCTAGGAACATGGACCAATAGCAGCACCAGCCTAGGATCCCCCAGATCCCCAGTGAGGGGCTGGGGTGCGGCTCAGTGGTAGAGCACCTGCCTAGCACATACAAGACACAGGGTTGATCACATGTCCAGTAGTGCAAGAAGAAAGATGTAAGTCACATCCCTCCTTCACACATTGGAGTAACCTGGGTCACCTACAGAATGAGACATTCCACTTGGGTGTCTCTGTTTCTTGGGCAAAGATTTATTAGCATTAATAAAAATAATAAGGAACTTTCTAGAGTCCTCTTATTACACGCTGGGCTACATGCCAAGGACATACCTCATCAGCTCTTGTCACCCCCACACCCATGGGGGAAAGTGTTAGTCACAGTGCACCCGGTTACAAAGGAGCTATGTGGCTCTTGTCTGTGTTGTGGATGTGGCAGCGGTGAACCTTCTAGAAGATGGCCGTGTATAACGGCCCTCCCCCTTCTTCGTTTATGACTGTTGAGTTTCTCTTCATGTGGTTGAATGGACTACGTGACCCAAACAATTCTCCATTACATGTCATCAGTATGGAGTCTGGACCAATGTCAGGGGCCTGGACACCATATCACAGAAAGAGATGAGAGAGGAGTCTACATTCTCACTTGCCAGTCTGCTTGTATGCCAAAATACTAAACGGCTTTCTCCATCTCATCCATCTGCCCGGGTTAAGGGCGGACCCCTAAGTCTTTCCACATCCATTAGACAATCTCTCATAGGGTTGCTCAGCTTCCCTTCAATGAACAATTCTTCCAAAGGATGATCCAGGTACAATCCTAGACTGTCAAGCTGATACCTGTATCAATCACAGCCCAAAATTATGGGATGGAAAATTCCAGATAATAAATGATTTGATGGGCTGGAGAGATAGACAGCTCAGGGATTATTAAGCCTCTGTCTTGAAAGCAGAAGAAACTGAGTTCAGATCCCAGATCCCACCTTAAAAACTTCACAGGAAAATGGCAGCTTGCACTTCCGGCCCAGAAGATGGAGGCTGGGAAAACCCCAAGCAAAGCAGTAAGGAGGTAAAGCAATCTAGGATGATTCCCAAAGTCACCCACAGGCCTCCATAGGATCCAAACTCAGGACCTTCTGTTTGCAAGGTAGCCACAGTACACTTTTTATAACTGTTCTTTTTCCTTTTTTAAATATTTTAAATTTTTTAAAAGTTTTCTTTCATGGATGTGTGCATGTACACGCGGGTACTTGACTATGTGTGTCTGTGGAGACCCAAGGATGATATTAGGAATCATCCTCTATCGCTCTTCCACTTTATTGTTGTGAGCCTGGGTCTCTGGTGAAACCCAGAAGGAGCCATTAGGGCTGATGTAGCAGGACCATCTAGACCATCTTGCTCTGGAGATCCCATGGCTCCGCCTCTAAGAATGGAATGACAGGTGGGCTGCCATACTCTGCCAACATTCAAGCATGGGATCTGAATTCAGATCCCTTTGCTTTTTTGAGGCAAAGTCTTTATTTTTGAGAGAGTGCCATGTAGCCCAGGCTGGCCTTGAACACACTTTGTCCTTGAGCGTGACCTTGAACTTCCAATTGTCTAGACTTCACCTCCTGAGTTCTGGAATGACAGGCATGCACACCACACCCAGTTTATGGGGTGCTGGGAATGCAAGCCAATGCTACAAGCTGGGGGAGCACGCTGATTGTCCAACGGTGTTAATGATCTCATGTATCTCATAGTTTACTTACCTTTCAAGTTAGATATGAACATATTAAAAAAAAACAACAATAGATGCAGTTTGGTAGAGTTCTACCTATGGGCTCTGGAGTGCAATAGGTGGGGAGGGTCTTAGAACCACACCCCCAGGAAAGGGAAACTGCAACTGGAATCATCCCTGCCAAGAACAGAGGGAATGAAATTGTTCAGCTAAACAGCCAGCACCCCTTGGTCATGTGACTGCCAACCTTGGAGGATTTGAGTCTGAATCCATTGGGATACAGAAGAGCGCTCACATCTTCTACACATGCCCTCATGTCTCCCTTACCGCTCCTGGGACAAGGAGTGTGGCATCATGGTACAGTGCCAGCCTGGCATGCTTCAGGCCCTGGGAAGTGAGGGGGGCAGTTTGTAGCTTGTCGGGAGGATTGTGTGCCCGAGGGCAGCCTGAGCAGATAAAGCCTGTTGTGAAATCCAGGCTGGTCATTGAGAATACAGTTCCCACTGGAGTCCAGTGGTCCTAGGGCTGGCTCACTGTGTAGCTCAGACTGGCCTTGATGTCATTGGGGGGGGTCCCTCCTACCTCAGCCTCCCAAATGCTAGAGTAACACTACACTCAACTCCAAGAGAATTTTTCTTTTTAATAGAAATACAGAATGGACTGTATTCAAGACTCTGCCTTGAAAGAAAAAGGTCCTGAGTTCAAATCCCAGGTCCCACGTAAAAAAGGCAGCAGCCTGCACTTTCCACCCTGGTGGGCAGAGCAGAGCAATTCAGGATGATTCCTGAAGTCACCCTTGGTCTTCCAAAGGGACACACAATGGCCTCCGATACACACAGACACAGACAGACAGACAGACAGACACACTATGTGTATATATATATATATATGCAAATAGATAAAATATTTTTAAAAAAACAAATAAATAATGATAAAAAACAGCACTTAGAATTCAATCCCCAAGGTGCCCTATCCCTCCCTCAAAAAGGAAGAGGTATCCTAAGAAGCTGCGTCTTCTATCAGTAATTATCAAAACCAACAGAAACCACCCAAACAGACACCACCCAACAGGTAAAGAGACCGTGAACACACAACGTAATAGCTCCCCAACTACAAGAACATCCATCACCAGGGACAGAGGGAGTGAGACTCACCTTGACTTGGAGTCAAGACTTCGGGGACCAAGAGAACACACTGCACACTGCAGACACAAGAGCAAGGGGCTGGGGATGTAGCTTGTCAGATACGCAGGGCCCAAGCGGGGAGGGCAGAGAGGGAGAGAAAAGGGGGAGATGAAGAAGGAAAGAAAGAAAAGGAGGGAAGAAGGAAGGGAAGGAGCGAAGAGGAGAGGAAGGACAGGCAGTGCCGTGTTCCAGCACTGAAGTGGCTGAGAGAAGACTCGAAGGGCAAGACCTATCTGACCTACAAGGTGAGCTCAAGGTCAAGTCTGAACAATTTAGCAAGACCCTGCCTCAAAAAAAAAACTTTTTTTTAAATACCCTGTGCATTTAACTCAGTGTCCAAGCAAGTGAGGACCCAAGTTCCATCCCCCACTGAGAGGAACAGTCATGCAGAAGTTGGGGACAAAGGGGGAAGGGACCGACTAGAAGAGGGGTGGCCAAATAATTAATCTGAACAGAACCACCATGCATGCGAAATTCTGATTAATTCCCATGCACTCTGACCAAAGCGAGGGTACCAAGGACAAGTGAGCAAAGAAAGACGGTCACAAGAAAACTTCTTTCAGCACCCACCCAAGCTTTCCCAGCAGACAGCTCAAGCCACAGGGCAAGGGCCTCCAGTGCTCTGGGCCTTGGCACTCAGGTACCCTCAAGGCAAGGAAACCCATGACTGCAGTCCAAGGGTTTGGCGATACTCACCTCTTCCAGGCAACAGAGCAAGAGGCCAGGGTGGCAGGTGAGGAGTCTTAGCCTGCCCACACTCGGCTACCTGTGGTGGCAGCCACCACCTCTGAGCTCCCATGGGATCAGCCACAACTCAGATATGCAGGAAGGGACCAGGGGAGGGGGTAAAAACCAGCCGGCCACACCCTAGAAGGAGGGCTTGGGGATTGGCCAGAGGGAAATGGAGCTCAGGCTTGGTCTCTCCACTCAGCCCATCACTCCAGCAGAGTCTCAGCCACTTACAACCTACCATTCCTTCCTTTCCTCAGGCCAGAGGAAGCCTACCCGCCAGATAAGTAGATTTCCCCAAGCATCCAATTCCTGCTCACCCCCCCCACATGTCTGATAACATCATTCCACTTGCACCTCCCCCCATCACCAAACCTGGACCAACTCCCAGGGATCCACACCTAGTTAGAAACCCCGCCCCACAGTCAGATTTAAATACAAAGAATCCCACAGGTGGTTCAAGGTTGGCCTGGGACAATGACATGCAAATAAACTGGTGATATGCAAATAAGACAGTGGTATGCAAATCTGCCTCCCAAGGATAAGCTCTCCCTCCCGTGGAGATTAGGGAATACTACCCCAGATGAGGAAGGGAGGGGCTGTCGGAAGTCAAGGGGAACCAAAATGCTACATGGTGGGTGCCAACGAGACAGTTCTCACACTTTTAAGCTTATAAATCCTATACCGAAAGGACCTGAGTTCTGATCCCCAGATCCCACATAAAAATGTCTATCAGAAATGGTGGCGACCTGCAATTCCAGTCCTGAAAAGCAGAGCTTGGAAAACCCGTGGACTTCTGGGGGTCCAACTCAGGTGGCCACACTAAGGCGCAAGTGCCTTTACCTGCCAAGCCATCTCATCTGCCCACCCTGTTGCAGGTTCACTGAGAGACCCACCATAGACCCTCTCCTGTGGTAATAAAGAAATGATAGCTCCCTCCACAGAGGACACCTGTTCACAAACCTGGAGACGTGAGTTCCATCCCCACCCCACGGGGAAGGAGAGAACTGACGTCTGTGACTTCTGTAAGTCTGGTGTGCACCTGCTCCCTCTCTGGCTCTGGCTCTCTGTCTCTCACACACCAGGGGCTGGGGTTGGCAGGGTGCTATTTTAGCACACACGAAACCCTGGGTTCCATTCCCAGCACAGCGTAAGACAGGCATGAAGGTGCACCCCTGCCATCCCACCCGCTTGGGAGGTGGAGGCAGAAGGATCATGCGTTCAAGATCAGCCTCAGCTACATAGCAACTTGAAGCCAGTCTGGGCAACATGAGACCCTGTCTCTCGCTAAACAATCTGGGTCAGGGCCTTGGCTCCCAGACACAGCACCGACCTAGGGTGTCTAGATCTGTCAGCGATAGGCGGGAGGTGTGGCTCATTGGCCCAGCACTGAGCACTGGTCCAGCTGGTGGGAAGCCCTGAGGTGGATCTCCGACACAGTCACACAGCCACGCCCCCTCAAAAAAAAAAAAAAAAGTAAACAGGCTAGGTGTGCTGCTTCAGGTTCGTGATCTCAGCATTCAGAAAGCCGAGGTAGGATCTCAGGGTTATCCTGTCAAAAATAAATAAATAGGACTGGAGAGATGGATCTGTGGCTAAAGCCTTTGCTTCCCAAGCAAAGGACCTGAGTTTGAATCCCCAGATCCCATTAAGAAAAAAAAAAAGGCCAAGCAGATATGGCAGAGGCCTGCACTTCTGGCCCTGAAAAACAGAACCTGGAAAACCCCAGAGCAAAAGAACAAGGAGGTGGAAGAACAATTCAAGACTCTCGATGTTACGCTAGGGCCTCCACAGGCACATACACTGGAGTTCGCTGTTGTACACAAAAGACTGCACGTACACATGTACACACACCCACAAGCATTCAAGCACACAGGCAGCCAGTAAACAAGCCAACAAACAAATAAACAGGTAAATAAATAAATGGGTAAATAAATAGATAAATAAATGGGCAAATAAATGGGTAAATAAATAAATAAGCAAGCAAATAAGCTTCCTGATACGTCCCCACCCCCCACACTCCCCATCCCCCTCACTCCACACCCCCACATTGTTTTGATAGACCCTTGTGCTCTGATAATAGCGATATGAACTTCATTAAAACAAAAAGTGAGGTTTCTTTCCCAGGGCGGGAGCCCCAAGAAAGCAGAGATCCGAGTCTTCAGCCCGGATGCAAGGGGCGCTCCCAGCTCTTAGAAGGATCTCAAAGCAAGACCTTCAAAACCCAAAAGAATTGCTGCTGAAGGAGACAGAAAAAACCGGGAACGGCTTGGTATGGGCAACATGCAGTCTCAAAGAAAAAAAGTTGACTTTTAAATTTTTATTATTGGTATTATTAGCACTTTATTTGAGAGAGAAGTTTCACACATGCGTGACATGGCACATGGGTGGAGGTCAGAGGTCATGACTTTCAAAAGTCAGTTCTTTCCTTCCACCATTCGAGCTTCCAGGGATTGAACTGGGTCCTCAAGTTTGCAAGAAGACACCTCATGCACTGAGCTTTCTCACAGGCCCTTTTAAAATCAGTGTCATCTTTTTACGGCAGGTAAGCAGTCAGGGAAATTCCTGGGTGGCCAAACAAGCCCATCTGGTTTGTTTTTTTTAACACTTTTTGTGCTTGTGTGTGTGCTTGTTTGAGAGGGAGGGGAGAGAGATGGAGGGAAGGATACAGCGTGTATTTGGAGGTCAGAGGACAATTTGCCAAAATCTGGTTTTTCTTCCCACCCTGTGGACTCCAGGGGTCAAACTCAGGTCTCATCTGTTTTTTGGGACAGGGTCTCATGGATTCCTGGCTGGTCTCAAGCTTATACAAGTAACTTATGGTGCACTTGAACTCTTGATCCAAGATGGCTCAGCAAGACCTGAAAACCTGGTGACCTGAATTCAATCCCTAGAAGCTCAGACAATGGAAGGAGAGAGCTGTGTCTTGAACTCCACACATGTCCTGCCTCGAAAGCAGAAAGTCCTGAGTTCAGATCTCGGGTCCCACTGTAAAAACAGTAAAAAGTCAAGCAGAAAAAAAAAAAAAAATACAACAGTCTGTACTTTTAGCCCTGGAAGGCTGAGCCTGGAAAACACTAGAACAAAGCAAAGAGGAGGTAGAAGCAACCCAGGTGGTTCCCAAAGTCACCCTTGGGACACAGCCACACATGCAAAATTAAAAAAAAAAAAAAATTTTAAATCCAGCTATCACCTTTTCCTATATAAATGCCTTCTTTAGACAGTTTTTTGGTTTGTTTTTGGACAGGAGATCTCAATATCCAGATAGGAAGCAGGGGAAGAACAGTGAAATAGGCAAAAGCCAACCAGAGTGCAGAGTCCTCCATCCCTACAAGATTCACCCTCAATAAGGCTCGGGGAACCTTTCAGGAGAAGGGGCAGTGAGACTGTAAAAACCTAAAGAAGGGGAGGTCCCTGCAGATCAAGACAGTCCACTCGAGGCAGAGCTGCTCCAGCCAGGAACTCACCACAGTGAGAACCGACTCTACCAGACCTGTACATTGATTAACGTATCAACATGCCCCTATAGACCAGGGAGGATCTCAGGAGAAGTAATTTCAAGCAGTAGGATTTTTAGGGGCAAGGATTAGACTGGTGCAGAGAAGTGGCCCTATCAGTGGTCTGGAACCATTCGGTCTGTCACAGAAGCCTGAACCCCCCACAAGAGCAGATGATCTACAGGGAACCCTGGGACCCATAGAAGCAGATAGACAGGAGGGTGGGAGAGACTGGGTTGGATTCACAAAAGGAGAGGAGAGAGGAAGGGCGGGAGGGAAGGAGGGAAGGAGGTAGATAGGGGTACCCATTCATTGTGCTTGCTGATTTTATTTAAAAATGATTTAAAAAAATCCATTCCTAAAAATACATAGGTATGTTTATATACATATATTCATAAGAATGAATATATGCAATTTATTTATATATGAATGATGAATTTGAAAACTATCTGGAAGGGATGGCAAGGTTAGAAAACCCCACTGCAGACATCTAGACAGCAGAAGAAACGGGCAAGATGTAAGCCAGAAAAGAAGGTCACGTGCTAAAGAGATACAGGATATTTAACTAATAGCATGAAGAGTGAATGTTTTGGAAAAGACAGCAGAATGTGAATAAAAGGAATTATTCTAAACCATTTCTGATTGGGATATGTGAACCCTATGACAGCAGCTGATACAAAAGAGTGAAAGAGAGAAAGAGAGAGAAGGCTCAGAGCTGGAGATGACTTTGTGGATCAAGTACTTAAAGCACATACATGAGGGTTTGATTTTGGATACCTGTAACCATGTAGATAGAGGAGGTGGGGCAGGCCATCTGTAATCCCAGCAGGAAAAGGAGGATAGAAAATTCCAGGCAGGAAATCTTTAAGTAAAGAAAAGACCAAGACTAGAGAAATGGTTAAGACTCTCAAGTAGAAGGTCCTGAGTTCAGATCCCAAGTCTCATGTTAAAACACCAAGAATACAATGGCCGAGACCTGTACTTCTGGCCCTAATGGGTGGAGTCTGGGAAATCCCAGAGTGAAGCAAAAAGGAGATAGAACCAATTCAGGATGATTCCCCAAATCACCCTTGGTTCTCCACAGGGACACACAGTGCCCTCTGATATATACATATACAAACACACATATGCGTACACACTCTCTCTCTCTCTCTCTCTCTCTCTCTCACCATGCACATTAAATAAACAAATAAATAAGCAAATAAAGTTTAAAAAACATTAAAAAAAAGAACAGTTCATCCAATAGAAAAGACCAACTGTGGAGCTGACAAGATGGAGTTCTCTCTCTCACACAAATTAATTAATTAATACTTTTAAGGGAACTAGAGTTGGGTGGGCAGGCAAAGGTCAACCCTCTTGGTTGCGTAATAAAGCCCTGTCAATTATTAAAAAAAAAAAAACTTTTAAAAGACCAAACATAAAATATATTGAAAGACTGGAAGCTACACATTCTAAAAAGAAAATTATCTCAGCCAAAATAAAAAGAGGCAATTCATAACCCCAGAAAATATGTCTATTTTATTACATGGCTTTGACTCAGATGAAAGCAATATTTACAAAGTCAAGTAAACATTCCTAATACTTATATGCTGGGCACAGTTCAAAACATTTTATCTGTACCATTTAATTCTCAAAATCATCTCACAAAAGTATACCATTACTACCTTCCACTTCATTTTCTTCAACACCTTTTATTCTTTAGTTGTTTTGTTTTGCTTGAGACAAAGTCTCAGCCCAAACTGGCCTTGAACTCACTATGCAGTCAAAAATGATCTTGAATATTTTGTTTATTTGTATTACTTATAAAATCATGAGAAAGGGAAGGAGAGGCAGCTGTGTACTACAAAGTGTTGTGGTCAGAGGACACCTTTCAGATCTCAGTTCTCTACTTCCAAACACAGACACTATACCCACTGAGCCATTTCCATGGCCCCCAGGGATGACCTTGATTTTGTGTCCCCCTGCCTCCACCTCCCTATGCTGGGATTACAGGCATACATCACCAAATTTCCTGGGGTGCTGATCAAACCCAGGCAGGATTCCTGTATGTTAGGTAAACACTCTATCAACTGAGCCACATCCCCAGACATTATTTGGTGTGGATATAGGGTCTAGCCCTGGAATTTGCTCAGACTGGTCTGGAACTAACTTCATACAGCCCAAGGTTGTCTTGAACTCAATGCAATCCTTCTGTCGCAGCCTCCCTAGTGCTGGGATTAAAATTTACTGCACCCAGTTGTTTTTGTGTGTGTGTGTGTGTGTGTGTGTGTGTGTGTGTGTGTGTGTGTCAGAGTGTACTCTGTGTGCCTTCAGAAGCCCAAAGGTGACCTCAGGAATCACCCTGGATTGCTCTGAAGTTTTTCAGACACCATTTCCACTTGTCATTTTTACATGGGATCCAGGATCCAAACTCAAGACCCTTTACTTTTGAGGCAGAAGTTTAATTCCTTAGCCATCTCTTCTGTGAGCAGTTCTCAATATCCCACTTATAGATGACAAAACTGAGATGCTATGAGGCAAAGAAGCTTATCTCACATGAATACTAGGGAGATGTAGAGCTGAGAGTCTACCATTTACACAAGAGCCCCAGGCTCCACAGAAATCAGTACACAATTGTTAAAACCAAGGGCTAGGCAGCAGAAGAAGCTGAGGAAGATAGACTAGGAGTTAAAAGTAGAAATGAAGGACCAAGGAGACAGCTCAGTGGGGAAAACACTAGCTCTGCAAGCATGAAGATCTGAGTTCAAATCCCCCCAATCCACTTAAAATCTGGACTTGGTAGTAGTACATGTCTGCGTTCCCAGTGCCCCTAGGGAAGGAAAAGGTTTATGGAGACACAAAGAATCTTCACGTGCAACAGCAAATGAAAACACAGACCCTGGTTTCAAACATGACACTATCCTGTGACTTCCCATGAGCAGGGTTGCAGGTGCGCACACAATATAGATAAACAGATGTTGGGGCTGGGGAGAAGTGTCAGTGGGTGAGGGCTTTGCCTCACAAGTGTAGAGACTGGTATTTGCATTACCAGAACCTAGGAAAGAGCCAGGCAGGTCTACGATCACAGCTCTCGGGGACATACAGGGGATCCCTAGGGCAAAACGGCTAGCTAGGCTAGTGATCAGTGAGCTCTGGGTTCAGCTGAGAGTCCTTACCTCAGTAATAGTGGAGAATGACGGAAAAAAGCACCGGACATCTAACACACGTCAGCCTACAGACATACAAAAATGCACACACAGACACACAGAGAAAAACAAATGTAAAAAAATAGAAGTGCACTGGGTAAGAACTGAAGCAGGGAATTACTCATTTTTTTAATAACCCTTTCTATATTTACCTGACTTAAGAAAAATGGAGTCTAAAAACAAATGGAGCCTAACATTGATTTTAAATCATTATTTAAGGCCAAAAAAAAAAAAAAAAGACTATCAACTTCAACTGGGTGAATTTTACTCTATGTGGAATGTGTCTCTGAAAAACTGAAAAACTAAATCAGAAGCCAGGCATGGTGGTGTATGCCTGTAATTTCAACGCTCAAGTGCTGAAGACCATCTAGGACTATTAGTTAAATTCCTGGATAAGCAGAGCTACACAGAGAGACCCAGTCTCAGAAAACTCAAATGAGGGCCGGCTAGATAACTCAGCAGGTAAGGAGCTTGCTCAAAACCTTGGAGACCTGAGTTCAATCCCTGTAAACCCAGATGGTAGAAGGATAGAACTGACTTCTGAAAGTTGTCCTCTGACCTTCACACATGTGCCAAGGCATGAAAGTGCACCTTCTCCCTCGACTGCTTCCACCTCCTTTTAGCTTCACTGTGGGAATTCCCAGCCTTCGCCCACCAGGGCGGGAAGTGCAGGCCCATGCTGTTCTGCCTGGTGTTAATGAAAAACACCTGGAATTCAAACTCTGGACCTTCTGATTTCGAGGCGCAGTCTTAAACCCTGAGCCACCTCTCAAGCCGAGAAGTAATCTTTCAAATGATCTGAATTAGCCAAATGCTCAAGATTTTAAAAAAGCGTTTGAAGACTGGGTGTGCCCATTGTGATGCTCACCCAATCTCCAGGCACTTGGGAGGTAGAGGCAGGAGGATAAGCGTTCAAGGCCAGCGTCTGCTACTTGGCAAGCTGGAGATAAGGCTAGGCTATGTACAACTTTGTCTCAAGGAGGAAAAAAGATTCATTCACTTTTATCTATTATATCAAGAAAAAAAAATTTTAAATGGTTAAGGTTCTTCTAGTATAGCTCAGTGGGCAAAACCCTGAGTTCTATTCCCAGAACAAAAAGAAAAGAAAAGACCAGTGAGGTGAAGACGTGTGCTCTCTCTCTCTCTCTCTCTCTCTCTCTCTCAAATAGTTACTAATATTCAAAAGGAAGAGAAGGGGGCTGGAGAGTTGGCTGAGGGGTGAAGACTCCATCTCTCAAGCAGAAGGTCCTGAGTTCCGATCCCGGGTCCCACCTAAAAATGCAATTCGGAAACCATGGCAGTCTACACTTCCGGCCCTGGTGGGCGGAGCCTGGGAAATCCCAGAGCGAAGCAAGGAGGAGATAGAAGCAATCCAGGATGATTCCCCAAGTCACCCCTCATCCTCCACAGGGGCACACAGTGCCTTCTGATACACACACACACACACACACACACACACACACACACACAAAATAAATAAAAATATCTTTTAAGAAAAGGAAAGAAAAAAAGAGAGGGAAGGGAGAAAGAGGAAGAGAAGGAAGAAAGGGAAGAAAGAAGGGAGGAAAGGAGGGAAGAGGGAGGAAAAGAAAGAAAAAGGAAGGAAAGTTGGACAGTTAGTTTAAGTTGGGCCCCTAGAGTCAGGACTGGACTCCAGCCCGAGGGGGTTAGAAGAGAATTCCAAAGGCCCTGGGAGAGGGTGGGCGGCCTGAGGGAGTTCTGACTCACTCCCTAATGATGGCAGTAATTACTGCAATCACTTTTGCTGTAACTCACGCAGAGGCCGTACCTGGGCGAGGCACCTGGCCCCAGCAGGCGCCTTCCAGCGTCACCGGGGCAGGAAGACTTCCTCCTTAACTGGCCCACTTTCCAGACGTGGGAGCTACAGGCTCTGTGGCACATCAGCCCCCGGGAGCTTGCCGCTGGACCCAGCAGTTCGCTTTTTTTCTTTTAATCTGCGGATTACAGGCCCAGAACCTCAGCGGGGTCAAAGTCACAGAAGCATGAAATTGTTTGAGGGCGTGGGAGCCAGGTAGTGGAGATGCAACTTAGGACCCTGCCCATGAACGCCACCACTGAGCCAGCCCCAGCTCCTCACTGGGGAAATTCTAGGCAAGTGCTCTACCACTGAGCTATATCCCATAGCTCCCTTTTTTATTATTATTTTAATTTTTTTATTTTATGTGTCTATGTGTGTGTGTGTGTGTGTGTGTGTGTGTGCATGTGCGCATGTGTGTGTACCAAAGGGGATTGTGTATCTCTGTGGAGGACCAAGGGTGACTTTTCGAGAATCATCCTGGATTGCGTTTTACCTCCTTCCTACTTCCCTGTGGGATTTTCCTGAGGTTCTGCCCACCAGGTCCGGAAATGTAGGCTGCTGCTGTTTCCGCCTGGTATTTTTAAGTGGGTCCTGGGATTCAAACTCAGGACACACAAGGTATGCACATGAGTGTATTACACACACACACACACACACACACACACACACACGTGCAAGCGCTAAATATTTTTTTTAAAAAAAACTATTTTGCATGAAAGAGAGAGAGAGAGCAGTATGTGTTCCTGTGGAAAACTAAGGGTGACTTCGGAAATCTTCCTGGATTGCTTCTCCCTCCTTTTGGCTTTGCCTTGGGATTTCCCAGGCTCTGGCCCAAGGGCCGGAAATGCAGACTGACACCTTTTCCGCCTGATGTTTTTCCTGTGGGATCAGAACTCAGAACCTTCTGTTTGCCAGGCACAATCTTAACCCCTGAGCCATCTCTCACACCCCATATCTCTGAGACAAGGTCTCCCTGTGCAGCCCAGGCCGACTTTGACCTCTCCAACCTCCTGCTGTAGCATCCTGAGAGCCTGCAGACCTTGGCTAAGAGTGTACACAGCTTTCCTTAGCTCATGAGGAATCTCAGATACAAAGGTGGACTTATTCACAGCCTGGGACAGGAAACAAAATGGCTCTCAGCTGGGAGCCTTGATTGCCAGCAAGGAAGATGGCAAGCCTCTCTCTCTAATCAGCAAGTGGGTCAAAGACCCCCGACCTTGTGGGCTGGGTTTGGGCTTCGGTGGCAGAACACTTGTGTATGGTGCCTAAAGTTCTGGGTTCCAGCCTCACCATGCATGCAAATAAACAAAAGGATGCAGCCCGCTATTGGGACAAAGATGTGGGGGAGGCCCAATTCCAGCTGGTTTCTTTAAAAGCTGGGTTGGGGGGCCGGAGAGGTGGCTCAGGGGTTAAGCCTCTGCCTTGCAGGCGGAAGGTCCTGAGTTCGGATCCCAGATCCCACGTATAGACACCGGGCGGAAGCGGGGGCGGCCTGCGCTTCTGGTCCTGGTAGGGCGGAGCCTGTGAATCCCCGGGCAGAAGGAGGTAGAGGCGTCCATGGTGGTTCGCAATTCGTCCGTGGTTCAACACACACACACGCGCGCACATACACACGCACATGCGCACAGTTGAATAAATAATAATAATAATTAAAAAAAGGCCATTACTTTAAAAAAAAAAAAAAAAAAAAGCTGGGTTGGAATGCCTGCAAAGATGGGCCAAAGCCTAGGCACACAAGTCACTCGATGGGGTAAAAGCAGGTCAGACTAGAGACCTGTCCACAGAAGGGAGGAAAAAACATCCGAATGGCCACATGTCATTCCATCCAGCTGTGGTGCACACTGGGTAAGTAGAGGCAAGAGGATCATGTGTCCATCAAAGTGATCCCCAGCTAAGCAGTGGCCGACCTCAAGGCAGCCTGAGTCATGTGACACCTTGAGTCACAAACTTTTTTCAATTTTAGTTGAAAGAGTGTGGAGGAGTGTGTGGTCCAGAGATGAAGGTCAGAGGACAACGGACGGATGGCTTTCAGAAGTTAGTTCTCTCCTTCCACCATGTGGGCTTCCAGGGACTGCACCCAAACCACCAGGTTTGCAGGCAGGCTCCTTCCTGCTAAGTCATCTTGAAGGTCCTTTTATTTATAAAGGAATAAATAAATAGGAAGGCCCGAGGCTGAGGCAGGAGCATCACAAATTATAAGCCAGCCTAGGCTACAAGAGATCCTTGTCTTAAAAGAAAAGAAATGCATGTCCCACTCTCCCCAGACTGCCCATTCGTTTATTCCTTTGATCAAAACGCAGGGCCTGACCTTACTGTCTCCTATCCTGCCTTGGCATCACCAACTCCCCTCCATAGGGCACCCTGATTTCTTACCAACTTGCACCTCTTTCCCTGGTCCCCATCACCCCAGTCTCCTGGCAATAACCAACTCCAGTGCCCTCCAGTCTCTGACACATTTGGCCAACAGCCAACTTTTCTTTTCTTCCTTCCTTCCTTCCTTCCTTCCTTCCTTCTTCCCTCCCTTCCTTCTTTCCTTCCTTCCTTCTCTCCCTCCCTCCCTCCCTTCCTTCTTTCCTTCCTCCCTCCCTCCCTTCCTTCTTTCCTTCCTTCCTCCCTTCCTTCTTTCCTTCCTTCCTTCCTTCTTTTCTTTCCTTCTTGCTTCCTTCATGCTTATTTTAGAATTTCAAATCTGGACTAGCGAGATAACCCAGGGTAAGACGGCTGACTGCTCACAAACCTGGTGACCTGAGTCGGCTCCCCAGTAATCCACATAGTACATGTGTGTGTGTGTCTCTCTCTAGTAAATATATAAGCTACAGAAATAATTTCAAATCTGAACTGGAGCTGTGTCTCAGAGGTTAAGACTCTGCCTTACAAGCAGAAGATTCCTGAGTTCAGATCCAAAGTCTCATGTAAAAAACACCACGCAGAAAAGGTGTCACCCTGCACTTCTGGCCCTGGTAGGTGGAGCCTGGGAAATCCCAGAGTGAAGCAAAAAGAAGGCAGAAGCAATCCAGGATGATTCCCAAAGTCACCCTTGGTCCTCCACAGGGACATATAGGGTCCTCTCTTTCTCTCTCTCACATACACACACACACACACACACACACACACACACACACACACTAAATAGATAGATAGATAAATAAGTAATTAAAAGCTTGAAAAATAATAATTTCAAATCTAAGGAAAATTTCAAAATAATCCAATGACGCATTATTACCTCTGCTGTACTCCTCTTTCTTGATGGGT
This sequence comes from Typhlomys cinereus, assembly GCA_023101885.1. Taxonomy (NCBI): domain Eukaryota; kingdom Metazoa; phylum Chordata; class Mammalia; order Rodentia; family Platacanthomyidae; genus Typhlomys; species Typhlomys cinereus. Next base: position 503,546 of record JALPQD010000687.1, on the reverse strand, counting down.
TATGTCCTGTAATCTGAAATCTTTGACTTACACAAGTATGCACATAAAGAAGTATGTTTCAAATCACCATATTCTCTCCCCTCCATCAACCATATTTGCATATTACTGGGAGACATGGCTATCCCTGAGCATTCTTATTCCCAAAAAGCAAAATAACATTTTACCCCACTCACCGGTAAATGACTTCAAGAAATCATGGTATAGATTTGATGCTCTCTGCTAACCTACAGCACTTACATCCAACCCTGCCAATTACCCCCATGATGTTTAGAGCCAATTCTTAACCTAGACCAAGATGCGATCAGGAGACATGGCCTTCGGCTATTCAATCCCCTGACCCTTGTCTCTTTTAGAAGTCAGCAGCCCACCTTTGCCTTACATACCATTGGGTGTGTTGGTTTTTTCTTTCCCCAAGAATCCAGGCCACTTTTGGAAAATTGCTGTTTAAAATTCCAAGACTTCATTGTCGGCCTGGCGGACAGGCAGAGAGAACCAACCCTGACTTCATATCCTCTTGACCCCACGGAGCTAGGCCAGTACCCAGGGCTCTGCAAACTCCTCTACCTCACTGAGCTCTGCCGCCTGCTTACTGTCAACTTTTCCACTCTTTAAATGCACAAAAGGCATTGGTCTGTAGATCGTCGAGGTCAAGCCCTCTGACCCTGCCCCTCATCCATGGGCCAGATCTAGAGTATTTTATTTCCTCGGTGCTCTGTGTCCCCATTTAGATGCATTTCCTCTGCCGATCTGAGTATTCAGTGGCTCGCTCCCAAACTGCAAGGTGAGCTGCCTGAGGAGGGAGGCGAAGCCTTCCTTCGGTTTGGTTCACCGCTGACCCGATGTTGTACATACAGGCAATTCTTTGCTAAGCAAATGAACAAGGCAGAGCTGCTGAACTGGAAAGTGGCTTCCCAAGCCTGGGACTCCAAGGCGGGGGGGGGGGGGGGGGTTCCAGAACCTTCCCCAGGTCTCTCTGGCTGCCTCTGAATCAAACAAGGAAGAAGGACTCAGGCAAATCTCGCTTATCTTCTCCATCCCTTCTTTCCAGCAGCCAGTCCCAACTGCTTAAATCTTTCTGAATCAATCTCAGTAGGCTGCAGGTTGGATTCCAGAGATAGAGCCCCGCAGCTGGCTGCCTATTGTCCAAGGACCAGGCCAAAGTACAGGTCTTCCTAGTCCTGATCCTTGAGTCCTGCCCCACCTTTCATTCAGCCCAGGTTACTAGGAGTAGGGGAGAACAGAAGGAAGAATATCCGGGCATCAAATCTTACTAATAGCTATTGAATTTATAATTTTAAGAGAATTCCTTTATAGCTCACTCCCAATTCTAGTACCTGAGTTGGTTACCTAATTGTCCATTTCACTGATAGATTATGCTCACACTGTAGCAATACTCCAAACCAGATTTCTTTTTTAAACGAACAGCACCTAGCTATGTAGTCTACGTTATCTTGGAATTTCCTATCTAGTCGAGGTTGGTTTCGTACCCCTGATTGTCCTGCCTCAGACTCTCTCTGAGTGTTGGGATTTGAGCCAATTATCACCATGGTACACTTTTTTTTTCCTGCCTCTTTTAGAGAGAAAGTGGCCAGGTCCTTAACCAGATCCACAGAGCAGAAAGCTTTGCTTCCAAGAGACCTGAGAGTGGATTCAGACGATGTCTCTAGACATAAAATACACCCATAGAAGAGCATCCAGCAACCAGTCCAGGGATAATAGTGTTACCCTGGTTGTGTGACCCGGGTAAAATAGCTCAGCTTCTCTGGACTTAAGCATAAACAAAGATGGTGCTGATAACACTGGCAAGAACCAGAGAGCTGCGCGCCAGAGAAGGAATGGGTTATCTTGTAGTGAAAAGGTAATTTAGCACTTGCACCCCAAAAAGAGCACTGAGTGGGGGGAGAGATGGTTTGAGGTAAATCCAATCTCACCTCGCCCCCAAGCAAACAGAGGATAGTCCCCCACCTCTTGGCTAATGGGATTAAGAGTGGCTCGGTGGGTCAGCCTGAGGTCCAGTCTCCCCACCCCTGCTGGGAGTAGGGATAGCCAGAAAAAGGGGTGCAATGCTTCCCTCCTGGTCTCTGACTCTTCCCTCTCCAGTAAGCAAGGCCTCCCGGACCCTAAGCGGCCTTCCCGCCATTTTCTACACACCCTGGGCCACCATGTGCAGAAGTCACAGGGTTCCAAGGCCCGAAGGCCAGGACATTCAACTCTTGGGGAGAGAACACCCCGGGGTCAGGCAATTTTCATGATTTGTCTTGCTTGCCTCTTGGCTACCCCATCCACCAAACCCACCTTAGGCAATCTCACCGTTTCCCCCACCCGCCCCAAGATAAAAAAAGGCAGGTGTGCGTCCAGGCTCCCTAGAAGAAACTGGGTGTCTGCAGGATTTTCTGAAGGTGCTTGGGCTGGACCTGACCAGAGAAACGGGAGGAGAGGGACGCTCCCCGAGCTTGGGGTGCCTGAGTTCCAGAGGAGCAGGTTTCACTCCTAACTCTTGCCAGAGACACCACGCAAATGCACATACAGGAATCACTGATGGACTGGGGAGGGGGGTTTGCACGAGAGGTTAGTCCAAATGGTCTTCCTAACCCTGAAGCCGTCCCCAATTGCTTCTGCCTTTCGGTGCCTAGGTGTTTGGAGGGGTGGGTGGGGCGGGGAAGGGCTCCGATGGCACCGGGCACCACTCCGGAAAGAGCCTGGCCTCAACACAACCGCCAAGAGGACCACGCACCTCCCGGTTCCTAAGGGGCACACGCGCTCCGTGAGGAGGGCGAAGGGGGGGGGGGCAGGGAAACGACTCGATCTTCGAGCCCCCTCGGGCAGGAATCTCCGCTCGCCCCTCCCCCGCCAGGCGCTTCACAAAGGCCCTTTGTCCCGCCGAGCCCCAGCCCGGGCCTCCGGGTTCCTGAAAAGTTCCAGGAGAGAGAAAATAAATAAATAAATAAATAAATCAAAGTGAGAACCAGAATCCAACGATTACAGGCCAGGAGGACAAGGGGTGGCGGGAACTAAGGTAGTGGCGATTTTGGGACCCAGGGGTGTTCTCTCCCCAAGACTTGTTTTCTAGGGCAAGGGAACGCCGCAGAGGAAGGGGTGCGCCCCAGGAATCCGTCAAGGTCCTCACCACTATGGTTTGAAGTTGGAGCTTTGGGGTTTGTTTTTCCTCCCCCGTCCGCTTTAGCCAGGAGAAAAGGCGAGGAGCAACCGGGAAAGGAGAGGCTGGGCTCACCCAGCCGGCCGACCGGCGGGTCTGCGGGTCCCCGCGATGCGGAGGGAAAGGTCCGGATTTTCCCTGGGCGCGCGCCGGACCGCCGCGGCTGACCTGAGCTCCGGATCGGCCAGCCGTCCCGCGCAGCCCTCTTGGGAAATGGCGGAGGCCACCGGGCCTAAGGCGACCACCTCCTCCCGCGCACGGCTACCTCTCGGACCTCGGGTCCCCCCCCCCCCGTTAACCCCCTCTCCAGGCTCGGCCGACCGGCTCCGCACCCCGCCAAGCAGCCTGTTTACCCGAAGTGCTGGATGGCGGCGGCCGGAACGCGGCGACCCCGGCGCGCCGCACGTCCTAATTTCCGCCACACGACTCCAGTGCCCGCGGGTGGGCTCGCTACCTTCCCATCGAGGAAATAATGCGAACCCGTGGATTGACCGGAGACGAGGCTCCTAGAAATAGGGTCACGATTCCCCAGCATCCATGGGGAAGGTGTGGGGAAACCATCCCAGACCCCAGTGCGGGGACAGAATCCAAGCCAAGCCCATAGGCGCAAATAAAAGGGGGGGAGGGCGCTTGCCAAGAAACGATCCCAGAGCTTGGGGAGTAGGAGTCTCTCGGGGTCGAGCATGTTCTTTTCTCGCCCGGTTTTGTCCTATCTCGCCCTTGCGCCGCAACGGCCCTAGGATTCACATCGCCAAGGGTGGGCTCGGATACAAGACTATTCCAGGAACAGAAGGTTTAAAAAAAAAAAAAAAAAGGCCACGGGGTGGGGGGCCCTTACGACTGTCAGTCGCAAGAAGCAGGGTTTTTTTCTCCGCCAGGAGAGCTGAGCCTCTTACACCCCGTGGAGAAAAGACATTAAAGAGAGGCGTCCGACACCGGTGGCGTAAGTCTTCTCGGGGCCTCCCTCTCCTGTGCCCCCCGGCGAGGCAATAACGTGCGGGCACGCGGCGCGACACTTACCCGGGTGCGGGTGGAGGTTGAGACCGGCCATGTACTTCCCGGGAGGCAGCGGGCCAGGCAAGCCGGAGGAAGGCAAACGTCCGGCAGTGGCCGCACCCACGCGGTGACTGTCCACGGCCAGGCCGGAGAGCAGCGGCGGCGGGGGGCCGTGCACGGACCGCTGGGGCCCGAAGTCTCGGCCATCCATCCTCCGCAGGAGTGCCGCCGTCAGCCCTCCCGCCTGGCCCGCCGGCCTCCTTCCCTGGAACTTAAAAGTTCAGCGGCGAGGTAGTCCCGGAGTCCTGGGGCGGCGGGGGCTCCGCGGCGTGCATGGTGGCGGCCAGCGGGGCTTACGGTCAGCCACGGACCCGCGGCCCGGGGCGCGTGGACGGCCGGCGACAGGTCCCCTCCAGACGGCCAGGCGAAGCTGAGCGCAGCGAAACACACGGCGTCTTCACCGGGAAGGAGACGGAGCGCGGGAGACACGGAAGGGAAAGATGGGGGGGGGGAGAAAAGGGATTTTTAAAAAGTTTCAGAAAGTGTCCGCGCCTTTGGGGATGAGGGGGGCCTCCGAGTTGGTGGCCGGGAATCAAATCCAGAGTAGCACCTTTTCCGCGTAAAGCAAAAATCCCGGCTTTTTCTGTTCTTAGGAGGCCAAAAGGTTCCCAGCTACCCGAGTTGGGAAAGTGAGCGTAGCCAGCTGCGCCCCAGACTGTGACTCCGCGACCTCCGGGGGCTAAGTCCTCCCGAAACTGGGGAAGGACACCCGGCTGACCGCGCCCGCTTCTGCTAAACCCAAACCTCCTCGGAGTGTTTGATTTCCCAGGCGTCACATGCTCCGGGGCTTGAAACTGTGAAACCTTTCCATGACTTTTTCGAAATGCTTTCTCTAACGACATGTCACTATCAGATCCGCAAAGTTTAATATTTAACCTTTCAGGGGGCCTGCGCCTCCCTTTTCAGAGTTTTGGATCTCCCTGCCAGCCACCCTGGGATTGTTTGGTTTGGGGCTTTTGTTGTTGTTATGTAGGAAGGCAGAGTGCAAAATGAGTGTATTATTTTTTTTAAAGAGGATCGCCGCCCCCTCTTGTTTGCCCCGGTTAAGCCGCTCACAGGGTCCGAGTCCCCGAGACGTGGCAATTCTCGCCAGAGGACTGGCAAAAGGAATCCTTCCCAAACAGGCTTTAGTTTCATTTTCCAACGTCTGGGCCTGGGATTCCGGCAGTTCTAGGGCATGGCCTGGCGGGTAAGATTTGGGGAGCGTCAGGGCGACAAGGAAGAGGGTTCCCAAAGATCTCGCTCCTACTCCAGCTTTCTTAAACTCACACACCCATCCTCAAAATAACCTACAAAGAAAATCTTCACAGAGCAGCCCCACCGAGGGGCGCCTTCCCCAGCGTTGGGTAAACTCCCCTGTAGTTGCCATTTAAGCTGTTTGTTTAAAGATCTGTCGTTCACCCATTCCCGTGGGGACAGTAGGAGGGTCTTGGAGCCCACCCTTCCTTCGCTGTTCATCCACCAGTCGAGACTTCGGGAGGCCCGGGATCTCCCGCAGTTAGGCACCACACTAAAAACACCACTTCTCAATGCCTGGGTGGGTGCCCAACCACAGCCCAGACCCCTAAGATGCAGACACCCCCCCAAAAAAATCTCCTTCCCCCAACTTTGCTATGGGCGCCTATTTTAATATAGCTTTGGTTGCAAACACTCCTTCTTCCCTCCCCTCCCCTCTCGCATCAAAGCTTCGGTTACCAGATTCGCATTTACTTCTGAAAAATCTAAGATCTCCACAGCCGAAGATACGTGTCTCAAGGAGGCGAGGAAGCTTTCCTGTGGTTCTTTTTAAAAGATAATATTCTTAAGGCAGCTTTTTCTTAAGTCGATGCCTGGAAACATGCCCCTGCGCCCCACTTTAAGGAAGTCGGGGTGAAGCCCTATGAAGCAGCACCCTTTGCATTGGCAGGAAAGCTGGCGTGGCCATCCGAGCGATCCGCTGCGTCCTCCACTCCTTTCCCTCTCTCAAATGCAGTTAAAATGGCTGAATTCCGGCTTTTAATTAAAAACAGCCTATAATCGAAAACGTCTCGGCGCTCCCCCCCCCCCGCTCGCCCACTGCGCCTGCCGGGAACCAAGCGGGGAAACCGGCGCCCCTCGACTGTGCCGGGCAAGCTGGAGCGGGTTAGGGGGCTCGAGTGAGTATCCAGGGCGCAGAGGCGCGCCCTCTCCCTTCTTCCCCGGGCGCACTCTCCTCGCGATCCCTGACCGCCAACTCCCTTCTCCGGAGCCCCACTGCTTCGCAGACCCTCCTCCCCCCGAAGGGCAAGCAGGGTGCTCCGGCGAGGAGCGGGCTGCAGAAGTTCGGAAACCTCCGAGGGCCGGCGGCGTACCTGGCGCGGCGGGGCTCCGGGCTCCAGGCTCCGGCGACAGTGACTCCGGTGACGGCCGCGGCTAGGCGCCGGTACAGCCCGCCATCCCGCGGCCGCCGCTCCCCTTCGCCACCCGCAGCCGCCTTACACTTTTTGCCCGCCTTTCCTTTTTTTGGTAGAAAACCGCTGCCCGGGCCGAGCCTTCGACTCGCCAACTCCTCCGCCCTCCCGCGGCCCGGCTCCCGCAGCCCCCGGAAAAGCCAGCTTTCCTCCCGCCTAGCTCCCCGCTTTTTAATAAAATCCAGGTAGCGCGGGTTTAAAGAATCCCAAATCTCCATATACAGCCCGGGATTGGAAAAGGTACATTACACAACCCCCCTTTCAAGTTCCTCTCGCTGGATCTAAAAAAAAAAAAAAAAAAAAAAAAAAGCCCGCAAGAGGGGGGGAGGACGGGGGGGAGGGGAGCCCTCGCAGGCGAAGAAACACGCATTGTTCCCCGGCGCCCGCCACCCCCCCTCCGGGCCAGCCCCCGGCCGCAGCGCATTGGCCCCGCGCGCCGCCCATCACGCGCATGTAAACACCTTGGCCCACAGCCATTCCTATAAAACCAATTACGGACCTGGGGCTCCAGCAGTTTCCAGGCTCCCCTCGGCGGGGCTGAATGATCAAAACTGGTGGTGAGAATTTTTCCAAGCCGTTTCTAGGCAGCCCTCCCGCCTCCCTCAACCAGCTCGGGCTCTTTGCTCCCCCTTTACCCCCCTGCTTCCTTCTCCTCCCTTTTCCTCCACACCCCCCCTCCACCACCAACCCACCCCCCTCCTCCAGTGTCTGGACTGTGTGATCCAAATAGAGGAAGATGGTTCTCCCCGCAATCCTGGGCTCTGCAAGGCGCGGTTTAATGGGCCGCCTGTCAGCTTCCTGCTACAGGGAGGAGGTGACAAGCCGAGCGAGCCGGGAAGGGCTTTGGAGCCCCGGCGGGCTGCACTCGGCCACCACCCTCGGGCCTGCCGCCTCCGGGGTGCTTCTCTAGAACGCCCGTTGGAGCGCCGAAATAGACAAGGGCTGCTCCCCCCCCCCCGTTTTAAAAACAAAGCAGGGATTCATGCCCTCTTCCCCGAGCAGCGCGGTCGGGTGGGATGGACTGGCAGAAGGCCGTTTTCCTTTGCCCCAGCCTGCGGGTCCCTCCTTGCAAGTGTCACGTGATCACTGATTAATATTTTGGACAGGCCGCGGCGGCGGGCAGCGGTGAGTTTAATCTTCTAAAGAGGTAGGGGTTCCTATAGAAACCCGGGTCCAGGCTTCCCCCCCCCAGCTCAACCTTTGGCAGGGGCTGCGGTGATCCGCACGGTGCGCCCCTCCCCAAAATCCCTTGGGCGGTGGGCGCCCTCCTTTCCTTTCCTACCTCCCCCCCCCAAAAAAAATCAGACCAGAAAAAAGGATTATATCGACAGAGCGCAAGCTGAATCCCTCTCGATTCTGATATTCCAGTCCATTAGCATTTCTCCACGGGGCCTTCTGAAACCTATTAAAGTGTAATATTAAAAACCTCTTGGCTGGGGGCCTCTCTCGCCTTCTATCCGCCGCGCCCCCTCCAGGGAGGGCGAGACCGGGAAAAAAAATCTGTTGAGCTCAGAGGAAGCAGCCGGCCAAGCCCAAAAGTGCTTGGCTGGCCAACGACGGCCAGAGGGGGAGGGGAACCCCAAACCTCCAGACTTTGTACTTTTATTCTGCGCTTTCAGCAGAATCCTTTCTGGGTTGAGGCGCCCGGGAGCTGCCCCGCAGCAGGTTTACATAGTTTTGCGGGCTCAGGTAGTACAGACCCCACTGGAGCTCAAGTTGTTAGAATACCCCACACACACCCATACACACATTGCACCCTCTCCGCGGCCCTACGGAAGCCGGAGTCCGGCTAGTCATTACCTACCCTGGAAAAGAAGCTTGGATGGGGCAGAAATCTTTGCCAATCCTACCTCGGAGAGTAACCGTGGTGATAGGATTTTAATTAAAACGAGAAACACGCTGTTTTCACCCCCCCACTTTGCAGACTCAGCGTTTTCCCACGGCTTTTTTTTTTTTTTTTTTTTTTTTTGCTGTTAAAATCCATCTTTAAGACAACTTCTGGAAAGGGGTAAAAAACGAGTTTAGTGTTCTTTCGTTCTATTTTCTTTTCTCCACTTTTAGAAGGAAAAAAAAAGGAGGGAGGGCTCGAATGAGAACGGGAGGGGGGCATCTAATTTGATTCCAGGATAAATTTGAGGGGGGGGAGTTCGGCCTCTTGAGGGCAGTTTCAAGTTGCCCTTCTTGGAGCCTCCCCGCGCTGGTTTCTAGGCTGCCCTCTTTTGGAAGCTGGAGCTCCATGGGGGGGAGGGGGAAGAGGGAGGAGAGAAAAGAACGAAAATAGCCTAAGCGGAGGGGGAACGACTGGCTGGCCGGGTGTCGGCGCTAGGAACTTGGGCGTGCGGGTCTCGATGGCAGCCAGGGCGGCGAGAGACGCCCGGTGCAGTCCCTGGACAGCCCGGAGAGGAGGGGGGTTAGAGAAAGGAGGTATTGTGTCTGTGTGCCTTAGGGGAAGAGGTGGGGGGGTGATGCACAAGTAAAGTAAATGCGTTCGCGCTGTGCGGGGCTGCTGGAAGCGGAGGCAGCGGCGCTCCGTGGGGGGGTGGGAGGGAGAGACGCCGAGCGCCCTTGAGTTTTATCTACCCGCCTTTGTGGGTTCTCAGTAAGCCCTCCCACGCCTGAGTCCCATCGTTTTCCCCCACCCCCATCGTCCTCCAATATTCGGAAGACAGGCGCTGATTCCCCCACCCTTTCCCCCTCCCGGGATCTGGAATGTTTTTCTTATTTTAATATAGCTCAAGAAAAAAAAAAAATACGTAACGTGGAGAGAGTCGGAGTGGGGGAATAGCACAAATGCTTGCGGGTTGGGGGAAAAAAGCCTATTTTTATAAATGTTTAATATTTTCACCCTTGGATGCTTCAGGACTCCATAATTGTGACGGCAGGCTTACGAATGTCATAAGTGATCTAGTTGCTAATAAATTTGCTGATTTGCCCTGGACTTGCCGGTGGCGTTTGCATTTATTCAAGTATGAGCCCTTGTCCGCGTGCCCCCCCCCCAGCCGGCATTTCCTGAGAGCTGTGATCGAGGTAGACGTGGACGGCTCCCCGCAGGCTTGTGCGCGCGGGTGGATTCCTCCTGTCCTCCCTGCCCCCAGTGGCCCTGCAGCCACCGAGCTAGACCTGGGAAGAAGCTACGGCTCTGGGAACCTGACCACTGGGAGCAGGGGACACGGAAGAGGTTCCAGCCTGTTTCTCCAGGCTACCAAGAGCAAGCGCGTGGGGTCCGGGCGAGAGGTCTCCGCGTGTGCGCCCTGGGCCTTGCACCGCCTGGGTCTCTGCGGCCCTGGCGCTCCCGCGGTAAACAGCGGCAGGGAGCCATCTTGGGGCGTGGGACAGTTCATGAAACAAGCGCTGGCTACAGCCCTGTCCCCTTGGAGTGCTCCCCACCGTTAACGTGGAACCTCTGAGCACCCCCAGTTTGGCCTCTGGGTGTGGAAAACACTACCCACACCCTGAACGGCGTTCAATGTAAAAGCTAGATGTGCACACCTGACACCGAAGGGGTGACAAACGCACAGGCCAGAGGTCCAGCCGCCATCTTCCGCGCCCCACCCTCACCCCTCCAGCTTGTTTACCCGGCGGGATCGGTGGCCAAAAATTGTGTTGACGCAGTGGGTGTGGGAGGGTGTGTTTTGTACTGACCCGGCGGAAAATCGGCTGGGAGTGGGAGGTTGGGGGGGTGGGGAACCTCCACGCAATTCCAAGCCACAGTTGCCAGAGAACCCACCCAGGTCAAGCCTTCGTCTGGCCCCATGTGGTCGACCGTGGCCAGCTCCGGCAGCCCCAAACCGAATGCTGCTCTTCCAAGCTGCTCTGGTGTCGGCACCATGGACAAATTTTGTCCCCACAGACAAAATCCTCCCTGTTGTTAAACCAAAGGACGAGTCAACCTTGAGCGCGGCTGCCTCCCCTGCCGCGCGCCTTTGTCCGACCTCAGAGAGCTCGCGCCCCTCCAGTTCCATGCAAACGTTGGACCCCCGCTCTTCCAGTATCCTGGTCTTGCTGCCTCGTGGACGTTCTTCCGTGCTTCTCCCCCAAAGAAAGGAGGGGAAAAAGTCAGTCAGTATCCATACTTAAAAGAGGAAACCCAGGTTACCCCGTCTGGGTCTCCTTGAACGGTCTTTCCCAGGGGGCGGGAAGGATCCGTGTCCTCGAATTCCACCGGTGTCTAGGTGACGAGGACCCCAAAGGATCTCTGGCTTCTGCCTTCGGACGGAGAAGCCAAGGTTGGGTCTCTTATTGGGAGCGACTTTCCGAAACTCCAGGATCCGGCTACCCCGGAGCTCTCCAGTCCGGCCGGGCGGCACTAAAACCTGGAGAGGCCGAGCCGGGCACAGCCACACTCGCCGTGTCTCCCTTGCACACGGGCAGAGCTGTAGTTCGGTGTCCTGTGAAGATTTAGCCAACCCAGCCGAGAGCCGCCTAGATCTGCCACCTTGAGCAAGGTCGCCTAGCACGCCACCAGGTCCCGGGCGCACAGCGGGCAGTCCCAGGGCGGCGGCGGTAGGCTCGGCCGCTGCGGATCTGGGATCCTCTGGACCCCGCCTCCGAGTCTGGCCTCTTCCTCCGGCCCAGGTCGGGTCTTCCATTCCGCTCTGGCTCCGAGAGGACCGAGACGTGTTTGGTGCACAGGGAACCGGCTGCGATCGTAAATCTCGCCCTCTCTGCTGCGCGCGGCTCACTCTCGGGCTTCCGGGCGAACTTTGGCATCCCTAGCTGGGTTAGTATTCTTCGCTTCCCGGTCACGGCCTGGGGACCCCAGACTACACAGTAATGCCGGGATCTTTCCGATTTACCAGACACAGAAAATGGACTCAACCCATGCCGTGCCGCCACGATCCATCCCCGCGAAAGTCTGACCCCGAAGATGTTGGGGCCTCATCGTTCATCTCCTCGGGTAGGGGCGTCTGGGCCCGGGTGTTAGTTCTTAGGAAGACTCAGTGAGACCGGGACGGGTGCGAAGCCACCCGAATCGAAAGCAATGACCGTAGTAACGAGTCAAGGCGGCTTCTCAGAACTGGGCCAGATGCCTAACTCCTCTGTGGACCCCACTCTCACCGCGTTCCTTTGGAACCCCTAAGTGCGCACAAGGGACATGTGGGAAGAGGGAGGGGGTCGTCCGGAGCCGATCCGGAAAACTCCAGGCATGGTTACCCTAAGGCAAGAGCGTCCTGCCCACTCCCTCTTGTTTATCCCGGTTGCCCGGAAGTTTTTCCTCCTTGGGGGTCCCGACTTAGTTACCCGCAGCGTCCGCCTTGGTGCCAAGAACCAAACCACTGCGAAAATAGGAAATTGGTCGCCCATGTGTGACCGACACCCTGATGCTGGAGATGTCCGGATTCCCTAGGGAAAGGGGGTGCGTTGTCGCAGAGGGCGTATTTGCAGTAATAATGTGTAATACAATAACTATTTATTTATCTCGTTTGCCGGAGGGGCAGAGAATAGGCCTTTCCTCTGGTCCCCATTTACCAAGCTGTGCTTGCTAGGCGCCAGCCGCTACCGAAGGGCCGCTTCGCATAGGCTTTGGGTAAAGACGGCCTGTATCAGATGCGGAATGCGGGGGCTTGGAAACCTCTGGATCACCCGAGGAGTTTTTGGCTTCCCCAAGTTTCCCGAGGCACACATGGAGGGGCCGAGGACGTCTAGCCGTGTACAAAGAAATGTGAGCGCGGCTGGATTTGCAGCGGGCGCAGCCACATTCCAACAGAGCGGGTCCCGGCCGGGCCCCAGGAAACGCCTGGGAAAAACAAAGCCTTGTGGTTTCGGCCCAAGGTTAAAAAACACGCCAATTTTTTCTTCTCCCCCCCCCCTTCCCTCCCTCCCTCCCACTCCGGATTCGGCGATAGCGTTTCTGCAAATAAACCAACAATAAATCAGGTCCGGGTTGCCCGCTGAAGAGCTGCGGTGACCTTGGGCAATGTTTTCTTGCCAGACAGTCGTGGGGGAGGGGACCCAATGTCAGCCTAACCCCCCCAACACACACACACACACACCACCAGAGGCGGGAAGAGGGGGGTGGTCAAGGACGCGGGTGGGTGTTGATAGTATGTATGCTCGGAGGAGCTGGTGGAGAATGAAGTTTAGGGAGAGACTGCGATTATTTAAGGGGTGCGCAGTAACGGAGGGCCGGACTGCTCGAGAGAAGATGAAGATGCACTGTACTTACACCCTGAGGAACCAGGAATAGGCCACCGACGGACCCCACGAGGTCTCTGGGGACCTCGGGTCTTTGTCTGGGTGTGACCGGGTGTGTTCCGCAGCGAGTTTGTGCTGGGTGTGACTAACCGGATCTACGTGTGTGAGGGCCTCAGTGACTAATGGCGCTCTTGGCAGCACGTGTGTTTGGGGAGGGGTGCTGCACCTAAGTGGGGAGTCGGTGCACACACACACTAAGAATGGGGCCTGCTGGGTCGCACAAGTTCCCGCCCCTCCCCACTCCCCCAGGCGATCAGCTTTGTTTGGGCCTCAGCTCGTATTCCCTAACAGGCCTGTGCTTGTGCGAGCTCTGGGAGCAAATTCCACTGCAGTCCCGGCCCCCCGGAGGCGCCTCCCGGGTCTCCCGCCTCCTGAACCCACGTGGTACCTTCAAATCCGGGCTGGGCACTTCTAAATCAGTGCTGTCCTACCCGCTGTGACCAGAGCCCTCGCAGATCTCTCTACGGGGCGCGCAGAGAAACGGCTGTAAGTTCACAACCCTGTGGTCTGACTGCAGTCCTAACCACTTCACGGAGGCGACATCCGAGGTGACAGCCACACACCACTAGCAAGGGACTGGAGGTGGTTGCTAGGGGGGTACATGGAGCCCAACACCCTATCGTTTTTAGAGGTCAGTTCGAAATGGAATCCAGTCTCATGCTTGTCAGACAATGACTAGGCTACACCCTGGCTCCACCTTAAAAGTAGGTAGTGAGTTAGCCGGTGATCCAGCACTAGGGAGACTAACACCTACTGTACTACACATCAGAAGGCCGTCTTTAGGCTGGGAGATGGCTCAGGGATTAAAGTTTTTGCCTCATAAGCAAAAAGAGTTTGGATCACGAGATCCCAAGTAAAAATACCAGGCACAAACGGTGGGAGCTGCAATTCTGGCTGGGAAAACCCAGAGCAAAGCCATAAGGAAGTAGAGCAATCCAGGAAGATTCCGATGTCATCCTTAGACACAGGCACTCAGGTGACCGCTTGGACACACATATACAAAGAAAAACGATCCAGAGAGGGTGGTTTATGGCATGGGAGGCAGAAGTGGTTGGATCAATGGGAGTTGCAGGACAATCAAGGCTACACAGTAAGACTGTGCTTCCAAAAAAAAAAAAAAAGACAAAAATCTCCCCTCCCCCCTTTTTTTCTTTTTATCTTTCTCTGACATTTTCTTTCAATCAGGAAGAAAAACACATCCCATAGCTACAGCTTTGAAAGCTCCCCTCTCCTCCTGCTTATTCCCACCCCCACATAAATCCCTTTCCACAAATCAGCAGAAAAGTCAAAAACAAACCAGCAAGATCAAACCCCACAGGCACTCTGCAGCCTTCGTCTATCATTTGCTCTGGCTTTGCAACCCAACCCAGGAGAGGAGAGGGGGAGAAAGACAAGGTCCCCGACCCCCACCAACGCATGTGCACACCCAGCTTCAGTGGGTGGCCACAGGGATTCTCCAAAGAACTTTCTAGAACTGCTCCTGCCAAAAAAGATGTTTTTCATTTGAGTCTCTCAAATGCCAGAAACATTTGGATTCTTCCCTTGGAGAAGGACCTAACAATTTGGGTTATGCAGCAATATCCTCTAAATTGAAACATTGAGGTAGTGGGAGGCTGGGTGAAGCCACCAGCCAAGGCTCAGGAAGCTCCTGAAAGTTATGAGACCCCCAAGGCTTGCCCCTGATCCCTCAACTCCCTTCTTCCAAGATGATAAAGAAGCAACTATTCCTGGAAGAAAAAATTCTACATTCCCAGATAAGCTTCCAAGAGGTCTGCATTCCAGTGGGGTAGTGTTGGAGATGGTACATCTGTTTGGAGGGTCACCCATGTTCCCGTCATCTTTGCTCTGTCTAATAAACCACTAAGTTGGACTCCAGTAGGCTCTTTTTTAAAAAATATGTTTGTTTGAGAGAGACAGAGAATACATGTGTGCATGCCATGACTCATGGATGGAGCTCAGAGGACAACTTTCAGAAGTCAGTTCTCTCCTTCCACCATGTGGGCTTCCAGGGATCCCACCCAGACCACCAGGCTCAAGAACAGGCTGGATTGCTCTACCTCCTCAGGACTTTGCTCAGGGGTTTCGCAGGTTCTGCCTTCCAGGCTGAAATTTTAAGTCACCATCATATCTTCCTGACATTTGTATTTGGGATCTTGGGATTTGAACTCAAGTCCTTTTACTGGTGAGGCAAAAGTTCTCATCCCTGAGCTATCTCCCCTGTCTGAACGCTTACTCAAATCTGTTGTTGGCACCCTAGTTGGAGTGAGTAGGTGATTTTTCATCTCCTCAGGGAAGAAGATCTCAGAGCATGGAGCTTCATCGTAATCCTCTAGACTTAACAATGCCCTCATTTGGAAATAGGAGCTCGTCAGACAGTTGAGTGGCTTCTGCCTGACATCTGTCCCGTGGCAATCTTCCTGCGGGACATCCTGAACCTGCCTGTGGTCTAAGGAAAGGTGTAGCAAACTGAAGCCACTTCTTTATCTTAGGGAGGGAGGGGTCAGGAGGCTTTCCCCAAGGTAAAAAATAATAATAATAATAAGTAAATGACTGCTAGGGAAGGAGACTCCCTGGCTAGCCGACAGTCCAGAAGAGACTGAGCCAGCCTGCAGTCTGGAGATTCTCCTCAGAGCAAGTCATGCAACTCTAAGGTTACGTCATCAGTGAGTCTCACCCAGGCTGGATGGGCTTTCTGGCGATATAGCTGCCTTTGAGTCGTCCCTGCTCCTCAGTAACCCAATAAACTCATTGGTTTGTCAACTTGGATCTGGCATCAACATTACTTTGATCTGTCCTTGAATTCCTATCTGTGGTGGAGAGATGGATGTGTGGTCTCTTCAGGAAAGTGCCCACACAACACCATCGATGTAGGCACTCACAAGGAAGGCTGGGGCCGGAGGAGCACGAAATCAAGGCCAGTCTGGGCACCATGGTGTTAGGGCATAATCCTGTCTCAGCAAACAAACAAAAGTGGCTCAAGGTTAGGGCTTCGTCTCGAAAGCAAAAGGACCAGAGTTCAATTTCCAGATCCCATGTAAAATGTCAGGAGAGAATGGGGGCCCGCCTATACTTCCAGTCCTGGAAGCAGAGTCTAGGAATCCCCAGAGCAAGTTGGCTAGAGACCCAGCTCAACAGAAAGGCAGAAGAGCAATCCACGATGATTAATGCTGTCACCCTTGAGCCTCTGCAAGCACACACACTCAGGTACACTCGTGTACGTATGTCTATACACACGTGTACACACCCATGTGCCAATGCACATGTGCAATACGCACACACAACCTCATTCACGCATATGTGAAAGAAAAAAACACAAACACAACAAAATAACCATTTTTTTATGGTGTGATATGTATGGATGTGTGTGAGGGTGTGAGTGTGTTTATATGTGTGGGTACAAGTTACACGTGTGTATAATTGGCTTCCACTGTCTTTCTTGACCACTTTGCACTTTTATTATGAAGGCAGAGTTTCTCGTGTGAACCAGTTGCCTAGTCTAGCAAGTCAACTTGTTCTGGGGACTCTCCTGTTCCCCTCTTCCAAGTGCTGAGATGACAGGCAATTTCCACATCTGCCTGACTTTTACATGATTCTGGGGATCTGAATTCCAGTCCTCCCCCTTGTGTAGTAAGTGCTTCACTCACTAAGTCATCTCTCCAGCCCCCTTTTTCAGCACGTATAAATGGCCTGACTTGTCACATCTCAATATTGTGTAGTCATCACTACTACCCGTCCACAGAACTTTTTTCATCTTTCCAAGCTGAACCTCTGTCTGTATTAAACTCTGTTCTTCTCTTCAGCCCCTAGCATCCATATTTCTCCTTTCTCATTCCTCTTTTCTTCCTCCTTTCCTTCTTCGTCATCTTCCTCTCCTCTTTCCCCTTCTTTCTTTCCTCCTCCTTTTCTTCTTCCGTATCCCTCCTGAAGCTCTTCTCCACTCCTCCCTTTCACCTCTTCTCCTTCCTCCTTCCTCCTGCCCCCTCCCTCTCTCTCTGTTTCTCTCTTTCCCTGCGCACCCCACCAGGTTATCATTAGGACTTGATACAACGCTCCCTATGACAACGGCCCGGCCCGTTGTACCTTCCGTCGATGGTCATACAATGTTCTCTTCCTCAATGTGACAATGTGACCATGACACTCACTCTTAGCGAGCCGGAATCTTACATCCTCTAACCCAGGACACTGTGTGACTCCCAGCAAGGTCAGGTCAAGAAGTGGGGGCAGCTCATTCTTGCAGGCGGATGTTCCCATGGGGAATCTTTCTCTTTTTTCTTTTTTTCTGAAACAAGGTCTTATACATCCCAGATTGGTCTCTCCGTGCAGCAAGGATGACCTTGAACTCCCCCTGCCTGCACCGCCACGGCAAGCGCTGGAGATGCAACCTTTCATGCATGCTAGGCAAGCCACTGAGTCATAGCCCCAAGCCAGATGTTCACGCATGGAACCCTAGGTCTCCAGGAAGAAATCTAGAAGCTCAGGGAACATGGACAGCTGCCCTACTGCGCACCAGGGAGCAGGAGGAGGGGAGGGCCTCCCCAGAGTGCAGCGAAGCAACCCAGAGCACACACAGTGACCAAACTGCCTCCAAAACTCAGTTCTTTGTGTGCTTGGCCAGCCTGTGCTTGCTGGCAGGTGTCACTCAAATGACTTAGGCCAGCCTGCACCACATGCCACACCTTCTCAGAAGAAAGAAAGAAACAGAAAAAGTTTATTCCTCTCATAGTTTAGGAAAAAAGCCATCTCGAATCAAAAACAGTCTAAGGAAATGGCTCAGTCAGTAAAGTGGTCGTTCAACTGGTTCAAAGACCCTGGTTGGAACTCCATCACCCAGATAAAAAGCCAGGCGTTGATACGTGCCATCCTGTCAATGGGAGGCAGACACGGAGAGCTCCCCGGGGCTCCCTGGCCAGCCAGTTTAGCTAAATCCACACACTCCAGGTTTAGTGGGAGACTGTGTCTCAAAAAACAAGGTGGAGAGAAACTAAGGAAGACACTCAAGATGTTGACCTGTGATCTCTGTATGTTCGCACTATAGTGTACAAACACCCATGAGCGCATGCACACACACACTACACATACACACACATAGGCGCACACAGTATCAGCCAAGCAAGCTCTTCTTGGAGATTTCAGAAAGAGGACACACTGTGTGGTCTTCCTCCAGCTCCCACGGGCCCACCAATTCATAGGCTCCCTGGCTTAGACCTCTGGTGCCCCATGTCTTCTCTCTGCGCCTGTGTCTTCGCATGCCCACAGAAAAATAGCTAAGTGGGAAGCAGGAGAGATGGCTCAGGGATTAAGCTTCTGTCTCACAAGCAGGAGGACCTGAGTTCGGATCCCAGGTCCCATGTAGAAATGCTGGGCAGATACAGAGGCAGCCTGCAATTCCAGCCTTAGAAAGCGGAGCCTAGGAAACCTCAGGGCAAAGCACAAAGCAAACAGGACGATTCCTGAAGTAATATCTGGACTCCACAGGCATACACAGTGCTGTCTGATACACACACATACACACACAGAGAACTATATAACCTTTATATAGTTTGGGGTTCAGGATTTCAACAAAGGAATGAAGAAGGGATGTAATTCGGCCCACGCCAGAGGCCCTTTGAAGAAAGTGACATCCTCCTGGAGAGTTTTCAGAATGAAGAGGAGTTCATTAGGCAGCGAACACAGAAAGGCATTGCAAGCAGAAACAACAGGCTCTAAGGTGAAATGTTGGGCCTAGGGGCGGGAAGAGAGCTGCATGGACCTCAGACTAGAGGACGGGTCACTAGGACCATCACAGACATCAGAGGTCCAGAGTGCCCAGCCTTCTCTGCAGGAGCCAGGGCATGCCCAGCCTTCCTGTGGGAGCCCAGCTTGGCCCGTGTAGGAATCCTTTTTTCCTTCACAGGCAGCTGGCTGAGTCATATCCATTCAAACTTTCTTCTGTTAGGGTTTTGTTGCTGCAAAAGCTGAGGGATTATCCATGCCACACCTTCGTTCTGTTCTGGTGATACAATTTTGGTCAGTCGGTGGCTGTGCCCAGAATCAAGCAGACAAGGTTTTGGAGAGACCCTGGAAGGCAGTTCTGGGGAGTCAATGCAATGCTCATCATCCCTGCAGACCATAAACAAAAAGAAAGGGACCACAAGGGACCGTGGTTTGGTCCAGGTCACCTGTTGATCTGGTAGCTATGGGGCTCTGTCTCATCTGTGAACCCGGAGTTGGTGTCCGCAGCCATCATTGCTGTGGCCAGTCGAGGCTCGGCGACGCCCTCTGCAGGTCTCCAAGAAAAACACAGGTAAGGGATGCTGAGCCTTGACCCGAGAGGGGCTCCCTTGAGCCTAAACTGACCCCAAACCCAGTCTTGGCTAATCCTAGAGTGTGCCTTAATGAGAACAGGACTTCTTCCTCCTCCTCCTCCTCTTCCTCTTCTTCCTCTTCCTCTTCCTCTTTCTCTTCTTCCTCCTCTTCCTCATTTTCCTTCTCCTCTTCCTTTTCTTCTCTTCCTACCTCCCTCTTCCTCTTCTTCCTTCTCTTTCTCTTCCTTCTCTCCATCCTCTCCCTTCCCCTATTCTTCCTCTTCCTTCTCCTCTTCTTCCCTTTTCTCCTTCTCTTCCTCCTCTTCTTTTCCTTCTCTTCCTTCTCTTCTTTCTCCTTTCCTTCATCCTCCTCTTTCTACTTCCTCTCCTCCTTTTTCTTCCCCTCTTCCTTCTCTTCTTTCCTCCTTCTCCTTTACCTCTTGTTTTTGACACCCGGTCTCAAGTTGATCTAGGCTAGCCTACACATGTCTAAACTTGAGCTTCCTGCCCCTCCTAACTTGCCTTTCAAATGCTGAGATTTCACAGTTGCTCCACCACGCCCATGTGCTAGGTAGGCATGGGGTATGCTAGGCAGCTGCTCTATTGACCGAGTCATATCCCTAGCTCCACAAAAGTTCTTTAATACTTCGTTGGAAAACCAGTAATACAGTACTTGGGAGGCAGAAGCAGGAGGATCCCAGCCTGAAGAAATCCCTGGTCTCCACGCCAGCACTGCATAAAGCAGGTGTGGGGGTGCGCTGGAGGCAGAAGCAGGAGGATTAAGTCTGAAGTAACCAGTCAACACTCTGCAAAGGAAGCCAGGGTTGAGGCTGGGAACCTTCTGGAAAGATTTCTCAGGGGTCACAGGGCTTTGGAGGGAGCCGGGGAGTGACTTCTCTCCTCCACACCCTCTCCACTTACACATACCCATACATGATTCCCGCCACTCCGACTACTGAGCACCTCCCCCCACATCCCCCCCAGCATCCGAGACAGCACCAGCAAGGCTGGACCGGAGAGGGCCTGGTTTAAAATAGTAACCAAAGGCCTTTGTTCTCTCTGCTCCCCACTCGTAGGGCCTGCCTGACGCATCTGGCTGTCTTGACATTTATTTGTTTCCTTTTAATCTGGGACATTTTCATGGTTTCAACCTCCAGGGCTGCTGAGGTTATTATAGAAGTGTGTGATGAAGCTCCATTCACTTTTCTTTGGGATTGTATTGACTTTTTTTGTTTTTTAACTGTGTGTGTGTGTGTGTGTGTGTGTGTGTGTGTGTGTGTACGTGTACAAGTGGCACTTGAATGCATCTGTGGCAGCCCCAGAATGATACTGGGATCCATCCTGAATGCCTCTTGAACTTGGTTGCTTTGTTATGGGGTTTCCCAGGCTCTGCCTTTCAGGGCTGGAATTATAGGCTATCATCATTCCACTTGGCACTTTTTTGTGGGATCTGGGATTTGAACTCGGGACCTTTTGCTTGTGAGGCAAAGACTTTAATCCCTGAGCCATCTCCCACTCCTCAGCCCCTATTTGTTTTTTTTTGAAACAGTGTCATGTAGTCCAGACTGACTTGGGACTCACTACAGAGCAGAGGATGACTTTGGACTCCTGCTCCTTCTGCCTCTACCTCCTGCGTGCTGGGAAGACAAGTCTGCATCATCACACATGGTACATGTGGTAGAAACTGAACCCAGAGCTTCCTGAGTGTTGACAAGCACTCTATCAGCTAAGCCATACCCTAGGCCCCTAGAAGTGACATTGCAGTGTTAAGGTGTTCTCACAAGTTGTAAGATGTTATGCTGAGTCTCCATGACAGGGCTCTATCTGAAGCAGAGAGAGAGAGAGGGAGGGAGGAAGGGGGGGAAGGGGGAGTCTTTTGCCTCCCCTAAGCCTAGGATGGTTTAGTTCAAAGGGATAAGTATCCTAAATTTAGGGCTTTGACCTCAGAGATTCTATCAGGAGCAAGACAATCTCCTTTGTGTGGACATGGACAGGACATGTCCTATCCAAATCTGACTTCTTGGGTCCCGTGGCTTCTGACCAGAGATGCTTCTAAGTCCCCAAGTACAGGAAAGCAGGGCTTTTGTTGCATGCCTGCTACCCGCCTTGAGCAGCCACTGGCACAAGTTTACTCTGTGTGTGTGTGTGTGTGTGTGTGTGTGTGTGTGTGTGTGTGTGGTGGAACTGAGACTCCAGGCTAAACTTTGCCCACCCCCTGCAGTCAGGCCATGAGTGTCCCCTCAAGGGTTCCTGAGGGGCGCTCTCCCAGGCTTTCTTCCCTGCTCTGTGCCCTGGGCAGTGTGCCCAGTGGCTGGCTACTGCCCCTGCTGTCCCAGGTGTCTCTGGAAAGCCAGAGGCCCCGAGGAGAGAGGCCCGGCACCCCCAGCCATCTCTTCCACGTCTACATTTCTCTAAGTCTCTGTAGGTTCTAGTGACACCTGCTGGCCACGTGTCCCATCGTTATGGCAACTGCAACAACACAGCTTCCAGAATTGGGGAGGATGGTTGATACAACACCAGTGCCAGCATTGGTTCTTATCTCCTGTGTTCCCTCCCCCTCCCTCTCCCCCTCCCCTTTCCCTCCCTCTCCTCTCCCCTCAATAACAGAAAGGAATAAAAAGAAATCTCCAGACTAGGGCTGCAGGATGGGGCTCACTGGGTAGAACACTTGCCTAGCACACAAGGCCTGCTTCCATCCCCAGCACCACATAGAACCAGGCAGGGTGGTATAAACCTGCCATTCCACTACTTGGGAAGGGGAGGTAGAAGGATCAGAAGTTTAAGGTCATTTTTGACCACCCAGTGCGCTTGAGGCTAGCCCAGGTTACTATACAGATACGGTCTCTAAATCAAAACATCATAAGCAAATTCTCCAGACGTACTTTGCAAAATGGCAGTGAGCTAGGCATGCATGTGGGCGACCTCTTCTTGGGGTCTTCTGGAAGGGAGTGGTGGCCAGAGGTCAGAGTTCTCCATTGACCACACCTGCCCAAGGTGTGGGGTCCTGTGACTTTGGCCCCTGCCTCAGAGTCTCAGTCTCCCACAGCTGTACTTGGCAGCTTGGGATCATGACTTAATAACTGGCCAGTCAGTGCCTGAGTGGGGCTTTATCTCTGAAGCCTACCATGTCTTGGAGATGGCCAAGCCCCCCATGCTGGGTGTCCTAGCCAGCCCTATCCCATCCAACACCAGTGCCAGCAATGTCCCCTAATAGCCAATCTCAGCTGGTCACAGAAGAAACTGACCCACAACGGAAAGAGGGTCCAAGATTGACTGTCTACTCAACATTGTAACTGCCTAGAATCCCCCAGTGAGGTGCTGAGGAGTGTGGCTCAGTGGTACAGCACCCACCTAACAGACTTGGGGGTCTGGTTTCCATGCCCAGCAGTAGAAAACAGCCATTATGTACAGGGATCAGATATTTTCATGTTTCCATGTAACAGACAGAGAAACCCAGGGGAACAGGCAGGAGATAAAGCTGTATCATTAGATCTCTCTCAGGATAATGCACAGCCTCTTTGGCCCAAGAATTTCTCCCAGCAGTCCTCAAAGTGACCTTGCAGGACTGTGGGTGGGATGTCTTGTCATGTACAATGAGACAGGAGTTTGGCATCTGATAGCAATGGTGCCCAGTTGCTGTCCCCCTACCCAGGGTTTCCTGGGACCCTGTTTGGGTCCTCCTTGCTCATCTTTAATCTGAGATGGTTAGTGGAGCTGGACTTTGGTGGCAATCTTCTTAAGCCATGCGCCCATTTTTAGAGGATTAGCTCTGCTCATCTGCAGATCCACTTAGCATGGAGGGCTGACCTCTGTATCGCCCAATGTGACACAAGAGAGTCAAGTATATCCCTCTGCCCTTCTATCTGGAAGACTTCTACCTGGGGTCGGAGACATCCACGAGGTGCTGGGCACCTATTACACGCTGGGTGCCTCCTGTATGCTGAAGGTACTGTAGTCTGGGACCTTATTGCATGGTGGACCCCTACTGTGTGCTGGGCATCTACTGTATGCTAGACATCTACTGCATGCTGGGCACCACCTAACGCATACTGAGTGTGTACTGTTTGCTGGGTACCTCCTGAGTGCTGAGCTGCTACTGCATGTTGGCTGCCTACTGTATGCTGAGGGTCTACTACCTAAATACACGTGGTACCTACTGCATGCAGAGCAACTACTGTATGCTGAGCGTCTACTCCATGTGGGAACCAACTATATGCTGAAAGTCGACTACATGCTGGACACTAGTGCATGCTGAGGGTCTACTGCCTACTGTGTGCTTGGTGCCTACTGCATGCTGGGCACCTACTGAATGCTGGATCTGCTGTATGCTAGCACCTATTGCATACAGAAAGTCTACTGCATGCTGGGCCCTGCTGTATGCTAGGTCCCACTACACGCTGAGCGCATACTGCATGCTGCACACACACATACACATATACATACACGTATACATATATATATACACACACATACATATATGCACATGCATACACATATACATATACACACATACACATATATGCATATATACATATACACACATACATACACATATATATACATACACATATACACATATACATATATAATATACACACATACACATATACATATATACATACACACATACACATATACACACATACACATACATATATACATGCACACACATACACATACATATATACATATACACACATACACATACACATATATACATATATACATATGCATACACATACACACACATATACATACACATACACACACATACACATATACACATACACACATACATATATACATATACACACATACACATATATATACATATGCATACACATACACACACACATATACATACACATACACATACGTATATAAAGTATCAGCCTCCAGAGCCTTGAGGTCCCAGGGACAAGAACCAGGGTTGGAGGGAGGGAGCCTGAGAGGGGCAGAATCCGAGCTTCCTGGCTCATCCAAGGGGTTCCAGATCCCCATCTTGATGGACAGACATCCCATCCCATCCCAGAGGTTGTGAGTGGCTAGTTGGAGCCAGGCTTGTCCCCCTGGGAAGAGGAGACCCCTGGATTGACAATGCTTCTATCTGAATCTGTTTTAATGCGTGCTACCAGCTTGCCTACCACCACAGAGCAGCGTTGGAGAATCGCCCACGAGTTAAGAGATTTCTTTCTAACAGACGCGGTTCTGGCGCCTTGGAGCTTTATCTTTCCTTTGCAGAGGGTTGCTGTTCATTTCACTTCCTACAATTAAAAAAAGGAAAAGAAAAGCCAGCCTCCCAAACTACAGACTGAAAAGCAGGTGGGGCCCTGCAGGCTTTGGCTGGAGTTTGATAAGGAGTAACTGGTTGCCTGGCAACAGGCAAGGAGCCTCTGCAGAGGGGCTCAGGGTGTTTGGAGCTCCCGTGACTGTTCCCTGAGAGATAGTACCCCAAAACTTTTCTTCTTTTAGAGGGGTTTCACACTCTGTAGTAGGCAGTCAAAAGAAGGACTTGTCTATGTGAAAGGGCAAAAACATCTCCAGCTGGAGTGTGCAAGGTGGATGCCTACTGCATGCTGAGGGTCTACTGCAAGCTGAGGGTCTACTGCAAGCTGAGGGTCTACTGCAAGCTGAGGGTCTACTGCATGCTGAGGGTCTACTGCAAGCTGAGGGTCTACTGCAAGCTGAGGGTCTACTGCATGCTGAGGGTCTACTGCATGCTGGGGGTCTACTGCAAGCTGAGGGTCTACTGCATGCTGAGGGTCTACTGCAAGCTGAGGGTCTACTGCATGCTGAGGGTCTACTGCAAGCTGAGGGTCTACTGCATGCTGAGGGTCTATTGCATGCTGGGCACCTACTACATACAAAAGATCTACTGCATGCTGGGCCCTGCTATATGCTGAGGGTCTACTGCATGCTGAGGGTCTACCATATGCTGGGCATCTACTACACACAGAAGATCTACTGCACGCTGGTGTCTACTGTATACTGAGGATCGACTGCATGCTGGGCCCTGCTGAGAGTCTATTGTATGCTGGGCACCTACTGTATACTGAGGGTTTAGTGCATGCTGGGCATGGCAGACAGTGCACAGAATCTCAGCACCCAGAGGCTGAGGCAGGAGGATCTAGCGTTCAAGATGGTTTGGGTTACATAGAAAGACCTTCGCTCAAATTAAAAAAAAAGTGTTTGGGGCTGGAGAGGTGGCTCAGGGGTTAAGCCTCTGCCTTGCAGGCGGAAGGTCCTGAGTTCGGATCCTAGACCCCACGTATAGACACGGGGCGGAAGCGGGGGTGGCCTGCGTTTCTGGTCCTGGTAGGGCGGAGCCTGTGAATCCCAGGGCAGAGTAAACAAGGAGGAGGTGGAGGCGTCCATGCTGGTTCCCAAATTCGCCCGTGGTTCTACACACACACATACATACACACACACACACATACACACACATACGCATGCACAATTGAATAAATAATAATAAAAAAATTTTAAAAAAAAGTGTTTATAGTAGATTTGAAATTTTCACATTAGGAACACATACCAGTCCTCATCTGGCAGGAATTGCTCCTGATCCCTGTATGACCCTGGTCCACAGCCCTGCTGTAGATTTCTTTCCTCCTCCTCCTCCTCCTCCTTCTTCTTTTCTTCTTCTTTTCTTCTTCTTCTTCTTTTCTTCTTCTTCTTCTTCTTCTTCTTCTTCTTCTTCTTCTTCTTCTTCTTCTTCTTCTTCTTCTTCTTCTCCTCCTCCTCCTCCTCCTCCTCCTCCTCCTTCTCCCTCCCCCTCCCCTTCCCCCTCCCCTTCCCTCTCCTCCTCTCCTCCCCATCCCCTTCCCCTTCCCCCTCCTCTTCTCCTCCCCCTCCACCTCTCCTCCTCCTCCTCTTCCTTCTCCTCCTCTTCCTCTTCCTCCCCCTCCTCCTCCTCTCCCCTCCCCCTCCTCCTCCTTCCTCCCCCTCCTCTTTCCTCCTTTCCCCCCTCCTCCCCCTTCTCCTCTCTTCTTCTTCCTCCTCTTCCTCTTCCTCCTCTTCCTCCTCCTCCTCCTTCTCCTCTTCCCCCTCCTCTTCTTCTTCCTCTTCCTCTTCATCCTCCTCCTCCCCCTTCTCTTCCTTCCCCTCCCTCCCCCTCCCCCTTCCCCTTCTCTTCCTTCTCCCTTTCCCTTTCCCCTCCCCCTCCTCCTCCTTCCTTCTCCTCCCCCTCCTCCCCTCCCTGTTCCCCTCCTCCTCTTCCTCCCCCTCCCCTTCTTCCTCCTCCCTTCTCCTCCCCCTCCCCTCCTCCTCCTCCTCTTCCTCTTCCTCCTCCTCCCCCCTCCTCCTCCCTCCTCTCCTCCTCTCCTCCTCCCCCTCCTCCTCCTCCTCTTCCCCCTCTTCCTCCTCCTCCTCCCTCTTTCCTTTTCCTCCCCCTCCTCCTCCTCCTCCTCTCCCTCCTCCTGGTTATCTACTGTATACCGAGGGTCTACTGCATGCTGGGTGTCTACTATATACACCTTCTCCTCCTCCTCCTCCTTCTTTCCAAGGCAGGGTCTTCTATAGTCCAGACTGGCCTGAAATTCATTATGTAACTGAAAATGACCTTAAACTTCTGATTACCTTCACTTCTGTCAAGTGTTAGCATTACAGACATGTACCATCACACTAGGTTTATTTGGTGATCAGACCTGGAAGCTGGCTCTACCACTTAGCCATGCTGCATTTAATGAACTACGGGGCTTATAGATTCCTAAGTAACTCTTCGGCATGGATGGTACTTTTTTTTTTTAACTTTATTGTGTGTGTGTGTGTATGTGTGTGTGTGTGTGTGTGTGTGTGTGTGTGTCAATGGGCATCATGTGTTCTTGTGGAGGACTGAGAGTAACCGGGAATCATCCTGGATTGCTTCTACCTCCCTTTTTCTTTGCTCTGGGATTTCCCAGGCTCTGCCCACCAGGGCGGGAAGTGCAGGCCACTGATGTTTCCACCTGGCATTTTTACATGGGACTTGAATTTCAAACTCAGGACCTTCTGTTTGTGAGGCAGAGTCTTCTCTTCTGAGGTAAATGAACACTTCAATGTGTCCTGACCCCTCAAAGATGTAAGAGCTTTGCATCCTAAAATTTTACTTCTAAGAATGATTTTGCTTCTAAAGATAAAAATTTGCACCATGTCAAGACTCTAATAATAACTAAAGTTTTGCTTTTTTAAATCAGCTGTATAATTTCTTTTTGAAAACGTGTTAAAACCAAAATGCTCAAGGATGCTGAAGATAAGGCTCAGTCAGTAAGACGCTTGCTTCGTAGGCCCAAGTTGCTGGGCCCCATCCCTAGCATCCATGTAAAAAGCCAGCAGGTGGCATACACCTGTAACCCTAATGTGGGGAAGGTAGAAAAAGGAGGTTCCCTGGGGCAATTGGCCAGGTAGTTTTGTTGAATCGGCAAAGTCCTTATCCAGTGAGAGACCCCGCCTCAAAAAATGAAGCGTCCTCTTGTACACATACCCGCACACACATGCACAGCACAGACATATATGCATGTGTGCAAAAAAATGAAGTGGAAAACAATGACAGATGACACTCAATATTGCGGTCTGGCTTCTATATGCAGATGTGCACATGTGCAGAACCTGAACAAATACATGCATTACCACACACTCACACACATACACACTCACACACACACAGAAATGGAAGGAAAATGTCACTATATTAATAATGAGTGTTTTTTAAAAAGATTTATTTATCTCAAGGGAGTCATTCTCTCCTTCCACTTTGTCTTTGAAGCAGGGTCTCTCCTCTCTGGCACTACACTGTAGGTGAGCTTCTCACACACCTTCCTGTCTTATCCTCCCAAGACATCTGTCTTCAGAGGTGGCCTCCAGGGCTTGAACTCAGGTGGCTACTAGAATCAGACTGACCTGCTGAGCCAGTTCCTGGAGGTCGAAGGGGAACTAAGTTCTCATGGTCAGCACTCCCTCTACCATTCCTTTCCCGAGAAACAAGCAAAGACATTGGAGGGTGGAGCATTATTCCTTTAAGTGACAGCCATTGGACTTGCCCTGGCTGCTATGAGCAAAATGTGTGCTACTCTATACCAACACCAGCTTGTTGTGAATGATCCGTGTATGCTTTCAGATCCGTTCTAAATATGTGGCCTCTTTCAAATATTGTATATTGGACTTTTCCCTATCTAAAGCCCCCATGAACTCTAGCTGGCCCTGTGGCCACTCTACCTAGGATAAAGGGAAAGTATATTCTTGATGGTTCTAACAGATGGGCTGTTGGGACTTGGTGCTAAAGAGGGACTGCTGGGATTGGTACAAACATTTCATTGGCATGTTAGGTTTTCTGTGATTGGAGCAAACACAAACCTACAATTGCACACATTGGTGCAAAGTCAAGCCTTCATTTGCATAATCCATGTTCTGTATTGGAACAAATACAAGCTTGTATTCGCATAAACTGGTGCAGACACGAGCCTTCTTGTGCATGTCAGGCTTTCTGTGACGAAGCAAAAACAAACCTGAATTTGCATAGATTGGTGCAAACACAAGCCTTCATCTGCATACCAGGTTTGTGTGATTGACACAAAGGCTGTCTCTCTGACTGTACAAGCAAGCTGCTTGGCTTACTTGGAGAGTCAGCTAGGGACCATCCTCCTAGCAACTTCTCCCATTGTTGCAGCACTAGGCCAACAAAGGGCTCCTCTCGCTATTTTTTTTTTAGTAGTGTGTGCTGATCTGGTCACATGAAGAGGGAAGTGGCAGAGGAAGATGGCTGGTGGCAGCTGCAGAGTGAGCAGCCTAACAAGGGAGATTAAGGGTGGCGGAGGCAGAAAAGAGGCCAGGCCCAATCTTCAAGTGGAGAGCCAAGGCCAGAGAAGAACAGAAGCCAGAGCACAGAAACTGCAGAACGGTCACCTACAGTTCCAGAGAGGGGTGTCGGGATGGCTCAGTGTATAAGTGCTTGTCCTGCAAGCACGAGGACCAGAGTTCAGATCCCCAGAAGCCAGAAAAATGCCAGGAATGCCTGTCACTCCAGCACTGGTAGGCAGAGACAAAGGGATTCCCACGGCAGGTTGGTTAGCCAGTCTAGCTGATTTGTGAGCTCGGTGGCGTTCAACTGAGAGAACCTGTATCCATAATAAAAGTGGAAATCAAAGAACACCCTCCATGCCAACTTTAGGCTTTCACATGCACACAGGCATGCATTCACTTGCACCTCCAGTCACATGCATACATGCATGCATGCACCACACAGACATTGCAAAACCTAAAGAGTCCCAAAGATCTGTCATGCCTTTAGAGTCAAGGGTTTTGGACACGCCGGGCCAAAAGTTGTAGCAATGGTTTCCCTTAACGGTTGTGGAACCCCAATACCTAGTCCCTTTCAGAAGATGCCAAGATTCCCACTTGGTGGGGCTTCACAAAAACTGATTGTCGGGTTGGTGAGATAGTTCAATGGATAAGGCATCTGATCGAAAACCTAGAGGCCTGAGTTTGACTCCCAGATGATGCACTTTCTCTCTTTTTCCTTCTGTCTCTTTCTCAAATAAATAAATAAATGGGAAAAAAAATTTTTTTAAAAATTGAGCGTCTTGTTATTCCAGAGGGTAACCACTAGAGAGCGCACCACGTGCCGCCGCTCCTGCCAGTCTGCTGCAGCGGCAGTGGTCCAGGATCAGTGAAGTCTTGTCTCAAAAAATAAGGCATGCAGAGGCTGGAGAGACAGCTCAGGAGTTAAGCCTCTGCCTCACAAACAGAAGATCCTGAGTTCCTAATCCCGGATCCCACTTCAAAATGAGTCTTTCTCCTTAGGTCTTGGTATAGCTGTCTGCAGCCCACGGAGGCCCCTTGGAGGCCCAGGGAGCACAAGGCACAGGCTGCCGGGGTGCAGTAGGTTCACAGCCAGATTCAAGCACCACGATAGTGAGGCCTGAAGATTATTGCTGTTACCCTGGCAGAAAGAGTCAGCGCTGAAATCCTTCACCTGTGCGATCAGCTGGACCCACTGCTGGTGATTAGGAGCCTTAGGCCAGGGTTCCTGTCCTCACATCTTGGTTCTAGTGGACAGCAAGTCTTTCCTTACAGGGTTTCACTGCGTCAGAGGATGATCTTAGTCTGTCTGAAGTCAGATGTCCATGGTTTCTCCTGTATCCTGTGACACTTGTCAACCCGTCTGGGTGCCTGAAACCATCGCACGTAGTACCTCAAGATAGTGGGTGTGGTGGCAGATACTGTGGTCTCAAGCAAACTCCACATGGACAACATTCTGAGAAACCCCAAGGAGACAGCTTGTTTTTGTCTTCCAAGTATTTGTCTTTATAAAAGATCTCAATAAAATACTTAAAAACAAACAGGCAGAGGTGGGAGTGGTGGAGGCTTGTACTTCTGACCCTGGGGGTTGGAGCCTGGGAAATCCAGGATGATTCCCGAAGTCACCTTTGGTCCTCCACAAGGACACACAGTGCCCTCTGATACACAAACACACACACGCACACACCACATACACTAAATAAATAAAATATTTTTAAAAAGAAATGCCAGGCAGAAACGGTGACAGCCTGCACTTCTGGCCCTGGGAAGTGGAGTCTGGGAAATCCCAGAGCAAAACAAAGAGGACGTAGAGCAATCCAGGATGATTCCCAAAGTCACCCTTGGGCGCGCACACATACGCACGCGCGCACACACACACACACACACACACACACACACACACACAGGCAAAATAAGGTGTGGGGCGAGAAAATACCAGAGGCTGCCCTCTGGCCGCCACATGCACATGGGTATAGCTATTCTTCCGAATATGGGGTGTGTGTGTGTATGTGTGTGTGTGTGTGTGTGTGTGTGTGTGTGTGTGTGTGTGTGTGCATGTGCCCACCCACGCATTCCCACACACATGAAATAAATAAAACTAATTTTTAAAACCCCACAAACTGTCAGATGCTAAAAATAGGAGGTCTGTCCATCAGAAAGAAAAAATAACAGTAAAAAACAATAGCCCCTAAAATACATAGCAAGTTCTCTCTCTCTTTCTCTCCTACTTCCCATCTCCCTCTCTAATAATTCTATTTTTTTTTAATTTTTAATTATTCAATTGAGCATGTATGCATGTGTTCGTGTGTGTGTACGTGTAAAACCACGGACGAATTCAGGAACCACCATGGACGCCTCCACCTCCTCCCCGTTTACTCTGCCCCGGGATTCACAGGCTCCGCCCTACCAGGACCAGAAACGCAGGCCACCCCCTCTTCTGCCCGGCGTCTATACGTGGGGTCTAGGATCCGAACTCAGGACCTTCTGCCTGCAAGGCAGAGGCTTAACCCCTGAGCCACCTCTCCAGCCCCCTCCCTCTCTAATAAATGAACTACTTAAAAAGAAAAGGAACCTCACTAAAGTTACACAGTGACACCATTTGTCACCCACCAAAATGAGCAAACTCAAAGAATACTGTGTGTGTGTGTGTGTGTGTGTGTGTGTGTGTGTGTGTGTGTGTGTGTAGAAAAGGATACTTGAGTGTATGTGCCTTGTCAGAGCCCCAGGGTGACTTCGGGAATCATCCTGGATTGCTCTACTTCCCCTTTACTTTGCTCTGGGATTTCCCAGGGCCAGAAATGAAGGCTGCTGCTATTTCTACCTGGAGTTTTTAATGTGGGATCTGGAATTTGAACTCAGGAGTTCCTTTTGGTTGAGAGGCAAAGACTTTAGCCCCTGACCCCCTCTCCAGCCCCTAGAGACTGTGGAGGGGCAAATCAGGACATTTATTTCAGTGGGAAGGTTGGTCGGTTCTCCTAAGTCCCACAGAGGACAATGAGGCCAGTGGTATTAGAAGTATAAGCTCCTGTCCACGGGACACAGTAGTTCTACTCTTGGGAATTACTCCACAGACCCTTGAACGGGTACAAAATGACAGACCTATGATATTAATGTTAGCACCATTTTATGATTATGAAAGTCTAAAAATAAATGTTCAACCCCAGAGGATGGGTTAAATAAATTATAACACATCCATTCCAGGAATATGCCAGCTGTAAAATATGACTGCAGTGGGCATGTGAGAGAAAGTAGCAAAGTAAGGGCTAGTGAGATGGCTCCATGGGTTAAAGTGCCTGCGCATAAACCTGGAGACCTGAGTCTAATCAGCAGGAGCCCACATGGTCGAAAGAGGAAACTGACTTATTCAGAAAGTTGTCTTTTCAGACACTGTGTATGCCTGTGTGTGCACTCCCTAATATATAAAAGTGTTTGAAATATTGTTTTGTGTGTATGCCAGAGGACTTCTTACACTTAATTTTCTCCTGCCTCCTTGTCTTCAGACCAACCACAAGCTTTGACCCGCTGAGTCATCTCGCCAGCCCATCCTTACTTTATTTTTTTTCCATTTTTATGTGTATGTGTATATGAGTCTGTATGTATGCATATGTGAATTTTGCATGTGGGTGGGGCACATGCTTATAAGAGTGTATGTGCAGACATGTGGAAGCCCAAGGATGATATCAGGAATCATCTTCGATTGCTCTGATTTCTCTTCCACCTCATTGTTGTGAGCCTAGAGCTCTAATTAAACCCAGAGCACGCCATTAGGGCTATCTGTCTAGACCACTCGCTCTGGGAATCCCCTGGCTCCGCCTTTCCAGGGTTGGAATTACATAGGGAGCATCCACAACTGCCTGATACTTGACTTGGAACTGGAGATCTGAACTCAGATCCCTTTTCTTACGAGGCAAGAGCTGTAACCATTAAGCCATCTCCTCAGCCCCCACATTTTATATTTTGAATCAGGGTCTCATATAACCCAGGCTAGCCTGGGACTCATTATGTAATCAAACAGGCCGTGAACTTCTGATTCTCCTGTTTCCACTCCCCAGTGCTGGGATGAGAGGTGTGGAAAAGTTTTAAAGACAAAGTGAGAAGCATCATGAGAGGAAATTCAAAAAGGCCTCACGAGCAGAAGGTCCTGCGTTCAGATCCCAGGTCCCATGTCAAAAGCCAGGTGGAAACGGCATGGGCCTGTACTTCCCTCTGTAGTGGGCAGAGCCTGGGAAATCCCAGAGTAAAGCAAAAAAGGAGGTGGAAGCAATCCGGGATGATTCCCAAAATCACCCTTGGTCTCCCACAGGGACACAAACACACACACACACACACACACATTCCTGTTTTCAAAACAGGAATCCTTGACTGCAGGATCATTAACAAGAATGGCACCAGTCCCAGGTTAAATACAGATATGAAAGGCATTTTTTTGTAGAATATTTTTAAATTATTTTTATTTATTTATTTATGTGTGTGTGTGTGTGTGTGTGTGTGTGTGTGTGTGTGTGTGTATTTGTAGAGGACCAAGGGTGACTTCAAGAATCATCCTGGATTGCTTCCACCTCCATTTTGTTTCACTCTGAGATTTTCCAGGCTCCACCTATCAGGGTGAGAAGTGCAGTTTTTATGTGGGAACTGGGATCCGAACTCAGATCTTTCTGCTTTTGAGGCAGAGTCTTAAACCCTCTCCAGCCCAGAAATATTTTTTGTGTATGAGGTTGGGTTGGCCATGGTGCATGAAGCACTGGCACAGTCTCTGGGAAAATTCTTGATATCATAAAACACTCGGCATTGGTCATTCTTAATTTATTACGTGAATGTGTATGTGTATGTGCGTGTATGTGCGTGTGTGTGTGTATCATGCGCAGGTCTGTAGGGATCAGAAGACAACTCTTGTGGAGTGTGACTTGGGAGGGTAAATGTTTGAGGTCAGATGAGCTTTGAGCAGATAGGAATGGGCGTGAGAGTTGGGTGTGAATGTGTATGAGTGGACCATGTGAAACTTTTTCCTGGGGAGGTGTCACACAAGTGGCTATTCACCCCAGAACAAAATAATGGTGACATCAAAGTCTCTCTTGGAGGGCATACGAGGTTATTTGGGCTACTTGGAGGAATGTGGGTGACCCCAAAGCAGTCACACTGGAGAGTCTTACCCCCAGCATGAATGATGGCTTCCCCATGGCTGCATAGATGGAGTTCCATCAGTTAACCTTCCTCAACCTATGTCCTCTGGTCCCTCCTCAGAACTCATAGCCATGTGCAAGGAGGGCAGAACTGCATGGCTGAGGTGCACGAGGAGCAGCCGGAACCCCACGTGAGCTCCCAACGACCCTCCCACTCCTGTCTGAGAGTGTCACCAGACAGCAAGTCAGATCCTGATGGTCTCTTGCAAATGGTCCCAGCTGGCCAGACAAAGATGGCGGCTCTTCTGCTTGCGGGAAGGCATTCTATGCCAAGCTGTCTGTACTGGTGCGAGCAGGAGTGTGGTAAGTGCGGAACGGTGAGTGCAGAGATGTGCACAAATGTTTGTGTCGGTGCCACAGTGTGACCGAGAGTCATCCTGAGCAACCTCTCCAGATTGTGGGTCTCGGGACCACACTGGTCCTGACCACTTTGCGCTCCCGGCCGGGACAGTGGGAGTGTTGTCTTTCTACAGCTGGCCGCAGACTCCTTAGGGACTGCTTGGCTTGGTGCCCTGGTGAGTCTTGGCAGCTAGAGGCACCAGCTGGCTCTGTGTCCAGCTTGCGGGGCTTCAAGGAGCAGGAAGGCCCTCTGCCCCTCACAAAGCAGCCCGTCATCCATCCTACCCCGTGGGAGCTGGAGAGTGTCCAGCATGAACCTTGGGGTGGCCTGGATATCTATCTGTTCTTCGAGAAAGACCTGCTATAGCCCAGGCTAGCTCTGAGCTCAAGATGGAGTCCTGGCTGACCTAAAATTCACTACATAGGCCAAGGTGGCCTGAAACTCACTCCGCATGTGGGAGGATGACCCTGAACTCCTGAGCCCCCTGCCTCAGCCTTCTGAGTGCTGGAATCGCAGTATATACCACCATGCCCACTCTCTGGGTGTGTAGTTCTGGTGCTGTCCTCCTCTTAGGTGTGGGCACATGACAGGAGCTTCACCAGGAGCCAATGCTGGGGATGGGGCCGCCCACTTCTTATCATGTGACCTGGCTGTGCGACACATTGGTGATGAATACTAACTCTGTGACCTTGGACCTCTCTCCTTGCCTCTGCTACTGCAGGGTCACGTTACCTCAGGAACACGTTTATGTAAGATATGGGGATTCTAACGCGTTCCTTTGTTTTGGGAAGCAAAGGCGTTAACACTGAGCAATCTCCCCAGCCCAAACAAGTGATTTAAAAATGCTCCCAAGGGGCTGGAGAGATGGCTCAGGGGTTAAGTCTCTGCCTCCCAAGCAGCAAGTTCTGAGTTCAAATTCTGCATCCCATGTAAAAACAAAAGGCAGAGATGGCCTCTGTACTTCTGGTCCTGGAAGGCAAAGCCTGGGAAACTCCAGAGCAAAGTAAAAAGAAGGTAGGCAATGCAGGTGATTCCTGAAGTCACTCTTGGACCTATACATGCACACACACACACACACACACACACACACATACACACACACGCAAATACCACGCAAACATAAAGTGGAATAAAATGCTTCCAAGCAGATGTGGCAGCACACAACTGTAATCCTAGCAGTTGACAGGTGAAGGCAGGTGTGGAATTGAGGTCGGCCTCGGCTGCAGAGGCAGTGCAAGGCCATCCTGAGCTGCGTGACACCTTATTTCCAGAACAAAAGGAAAGGAGGGCTGGGACGTGCTCAGCGGGTATAGTGCTCATGCAGCACCACAAAAAAAGCCAGTATCATGGCGTGTACCCCCAATCCCAGGACTCGGGAGGTGGAAGGAGAATCAGGAATTCGGAGTCAGCTTGGGGTACACAGTGAGTCAAAGACCAGCCTGGACTACATGAGACATTATCTTCACAAATGTTTTTATTTTTGTGGTGTGCGTATGTGTGCCTGTGTGTGTTGTATCAGAGAGCACTTTATGTCCCTGTGGAGGACCAAGGGTGACTTCGGGAACCATCCTGGATTGCCTCTACCGCATTTTTGCTTCACTCTGGGATTTCCCAGGCTCTGTTCGCCTGATGTTTTATGTGGGACCTGGGATCTAAACTCAGGTCCTTCTGCTTTCAAGAAACACTCTTAACCCCTGAACCATCTCTTCAGCTCATGAGACCTTATCTTAAAAAAGGAGAGAGAGAGGAGAGAGAGAAAAAAAGGAAGGAAGGAAGCCAGGAAGGAAGGGAGGGAGGGAGGGAGGGAGGGAGGAAGGAAAAGAAAGGAAGGAGGGAGGGAGGGAAAGAGAGAGAAAGAGAGAGAGAGAGAGAGAAAGAAAAGAAAAGAAAAGGAAAGAAAAGGAAAGAAAAGAAAAGAAAAGAATAGAATAGAATTCCCTGATTGGTCTGTGTAGGCACCACAGGTGGCAGTCAGAGTCCCTGCTCAGGCAAGGACCACACAGCTGCCTGGCTTCCTAAGTCAGGTTCACTTTATTTGAAATTTTTCCACATGCTACAAATGTACATGAAAAACCCACGTAGGGTTTTTCTGTTAGCTAGCTGTAGCTAATAGAGCCATCGCTGAAGTCCCGAGTGGATGTCCCTATGAGACCCTGACCACGGGCAGCTCGACTAGCTGGCAAGAAGGGGCTGTCCATCATGGAAAGACAGACTTCACCTGCACAAGGTAAGGGATGACCTCTGGGCCAGGAAAAAGCTCTGCCCAACCCCCTCCCCAAATAAACACACTGAGTCACATGGTTCTGGGTAAAGCTACATGCGACACGTCATGGTCATGGGGGGAGAAGCCGGGGAGATGCCACTGCTAACTGTAGGCTGTTACCTGTATGCAGGCAGACATACGTGCATGTCTACATACGCATGCATGGTGTGCTCGCCTACAGAACTTTCTTGCATATGCATGCATATGAACATGTATACACATATATACACATGAATGGTACAATCTACAGAACCCCTTTGTGCATACATGCATATGCACATACACACACCTATATATACATGCACGGCACCTCACCTACAAGACCCCCTTACACACACACATGCACACACCTACACATGTATGTGTGTGTGGTGTCATCCTCCCTGTCCAAGCCCCACCCATGACCCTGTCTTTCTTGCACAATCTTGCACAATGACTCAGGATGCCTTGCTTGCATGGTGCCTGAGACTTGGCCCTGACCAAGTTTTAAAGCTGATCTCAGGTCATGTTTTCTTTTTTATTTTTAATTTAATTTAATTTTAGCAGCAGCGACTCCATGTTCTGGTCTCTGGGTTCCCGTCGACACAGCCAGTGGGAGCTGTGTGGCAGCTTCCAGGGCTGGAGTGGGTTCACCCAAGCACCTGACTCCAGGGTGTCAAATTCAAGCCATCCCAGCACCAGTGGATCTCCGAGGAATTCCAGGAAGTGGGATCACTCGCCCACCATTAAACAGTGTGAGACCTGAAGCTGATCTGTGTGAAGCATCGGTTTGCCAGTCCTAGAAAATATGGCCTAGAATATTTGACAACCCCACAGTCAAATGCAAATGAATGCAGTCATGCAGGTCCCAGCAATGGGTTAGAAGATGGCTTGGAGGTTAAAGTCTTTTATCTTTTAAGCAAAAGGACCTGAGTTTAAATCCTAGATGCCATGTAAAAATGCCAATCAGAAATGACGGTGCCTGTAATTCCAGCTCTGGAAGGCAGAGCCTGGGAAACTCCAGGGCAAAGAAATAAGGAGGTAGAGCAATCCAGGGTGATTCCTGATGTTACCTTTGGGCTTTCACAGGCACACACACTCAAGTGCCCTCTGGTACACACACCTGCACACACATGTACACCCACACACATGCAAAGCACACATACACACATGCCAAAGTCCCCAGCAAGTAGTGATGGCTGGATCACATCCACAGGAGGCTACTGTCAACTGTCTGTGGTTGTGCCTTATACTTTGTCAAAAATGTCTGTGTCTCTTGCTCTCTAAACAGGGTTTCATGTAGCCCCAGCTGGCCTCAATCTATGTAGCTGGGGCTGCCCTTGAACTTCCGATGCTCCTGCCTCCGCTTCTGGAGGCTGGGATTGCAGGTGCGTGCCCACATCTGGCTCTTGAAGGGAGGGCGAGAGGAGGGGGCACGCTGACATCTCTGGAGGGCCTGTTAAGGTGGGGTACAGCTCACGCAACCTATACCCACGGATATGGCCTCAGACCCTCGTCGACCCAGAGGCCTGGCCTTGGCATTCTGAGTTTTGCTTAGCAGTCATTAGCTGCTGGTACGAGTGGGCAAGGGAGGGTGTGACCCTGGTCACTGAGCTGCCCAGCAGTGAGCGGCACCTGGCGGAGTCAGTGTGGAGCCCTGGGTCTCGTCCTTACCTGGCTTCTGGGAGCCTGGCAGGAAGGACCCCGTTTCTGTCACACCAAAGAAGAAAGTACTCCCCATTCTTGGCTGGTGAAATCTCTCCCTACAAAAATGGAAAGCAGGCTGGGGAGATACCTCAGTGGGTAAAGCACTTGCTCTGCAAGCAAGGGGACCCGACCTAATATTCTTAGGCCCCAAAGAGAGACAGTCATGGCAGTGCACCCATGACACCCCAGAGCACCTACAGCAAGGCAGGAGTGGAGACAGGCCAGGTGGCCTGGCAGACTCAGGCCCAGTGGTAAACAAAAGACCCTGCCTTAAGGTAGAAGGCAAAGGTTGATACCCAAAGGTATTCTCTGACCTTCGTGAAGGGGAGGGAAGAAGGGAAGGAGGGAGGAAGGGAGGAAGGAACAAAGGGAGAAAGGGAGGGAGCGAGGGAGGGAGGAGCTGAGGGCTCACTGTGACTTGGTGCACAGCAAGCCACAGTGTCAGATGTGGCACCACAGGGCACAGGCCGATGGATTTCAGGACACAGGTTCAGGAGAGAGGGGGAGGCAAAAGCAGTCAGCACTGGATTGAGGTGGGGACAAGGCAGCCTTGGAGGTTCTGCTTAGGAACAAAGGATGATGGGACCCATATCTCTCCTTCTTACTCGAGCTCACACACATACAGATGCCCACAGACACATGCATGTAGCTGCATACAAATGCATACATATGAAAACATACATGCACTGGTGTGTGTGCATAGACACAAACACATACATATACAGGTATGCATGGGAGCATCCATGCAGGTATGTACACAGGAGGACATACAAGCACACATACGCTTGTTTGATATGTACTAGTGCACACACACAAATACATAAACATGCATGCAGGTGCACACACATGCATACACACATACACTTGCTTGACATGCATAGCATACACATACAGACACACATACATACATGGGCACATGCATGCAGGTGCACACACATACATGCATGCAAACATACTTGCTTGATATGCACTAGTGCATGTACCCAGATACAAATACACACATCGTCCACAGACATTATGAGCGTGCATTCAGGCCCCACACATGCATATGCACACATGCAGACAAACATGCACACACTCAACATGCACTAGCACACACACAGATATAAATACAGATACACAGACGTTCACGAGTATATGCATGCAGGAGCAAACACACACGCACACATGCAGACCCATGTGCGCACACACTCGCTTGATACTCACTGGCACATGCGCAGAGACACACGCTCAGGCGTGACCGCTGACCACACTCTTGGCAGGTGGCATACGGCCCACCACTTAACGGCCCAGTCCTGCCAATTGGAGACTGTTAGGGTTTTTTTTTCCCCCACATAAAATGGTGCAGAATATAAATTGCAATTAACACTGGTGCCAAAATAGCACTCAGCAAAAATAAGCACATTACTGACATCTGGCGAATCCTGTCTCTGCTGCAGGAACAGCATTCTCACTCTGAATCAAGGCCGCTGCAGGGGAGCACAAGGTTTACTGTTTGGGGGTGTTTTCTGAAGCATTCTGCACCCTCCCTGCCCACCCTCCACGCCAATTGCATCCTCCCACCAGCTCTGTTTATGTGTGTAAACTCCTCCGCTGGGGGGAACTGCTGGCTCACTAGAACCAATCAGCTGCGACATTGGCTTGCAGGGTTCAGCCTTTTGGATAATATCCTAGAGGAGGATCGCAAGGGTCAGGCCACGAGAGTCACAAGGCCCCAGGGGGCCCGGGACCTCCAGAACTGAGATACGACACACTCTTGTTTTGGGGACCAGCAGCTGTTGGTCCTAGATGGCCCACAGGGTTAGTAAGTTCTGTAGCTCCTGGAAACAGGGTCCTACTTTCAGAACTCTTACGTACTGCTGACCTCGGCTCACACCTGCACCCCGGCATCACATGCCATAGCCTAGGAAGCCAGGAAGGGGTGCGGAGGACTTCTGGTTGTCAGAGGCATGGAGGAGACTATAAGGCGAGGGCTACAGGCCTAGGCAGGCTCCTTGGGGAGCCTCCCCTGGGACTGGCCTATAGATGGCTCCCTTGGGCTAGGAGGTCTCTCAGTGTTGGGGCAGGGAGGGGAAGGCCTGTGCTCTGCTCTAGAAGGAACAGAGAGAGGGGGTCTAACACTGTAGACCCTGGGCAGACAACAGAGCCAGAGCAGTGGGGGGAGAGGAGGAAGTGTATTTCTTGGGGATAGGAACAAAGAAGGCTTAGAGACACCACCAGGGTAAAATGTGCCTTTTTTTTTTTTTTCTTTGCTGGGGATGGACACTGGGTATACACGCTTCACTGGGTCACACGCCCAGCCTCAGATTTACCTCAATGGGCATTCAGGCCATGAACTTACAGACAGCAGTGTGGACATCTAACAGTGAGACCCCAGCCCACCACAGTCCCACAAAGGGCATAATCACGTCCAAGGAGCACAAGGGCGTGTGACCGGGAACACAAGAACAGAGGGAAGACAGGGATGGAGGGAGGGGCAGGGCGGAGGGAGGGGCAGGGCAGGGTCTGCAGCCCACAGGGCACCCAGGGATGTGGTTGGCCCTGCGTGCCAGCTCAGTTCATTGCTGCCCACACATCCCTGGCCCCCCCAACTGCTTCTTGTCACCAGAACCCAAGTTTTGCTGAGCTCCGAGTCCTTACAAGTGTGAGGAGAGGAACACACGAACTGGGGCTGCAGAGCAGCAGAGGCAGCTTCTTCCTCAGCATGAAAGAAGGTCCCGCTGTCCATGGTCTGCTAGTGCTTCGGACCCTCGCGGAGGCCCAGGCAAAGGCTTGGCTGGCAGGGCAGATGGGGGCCCATGGGGGCCACTCGGGGCTCTCACCACCATAGGTTCGGTGGCTCCTCAGCCACTCTGCTTTTAAACAAGGTGATCTCATCCAGGTGCACCATGGGGACGTCGCGGATGACATCTGTCAGACCCTCGTGGAGGAGGGGGAAGATGACGACATTCAGCGCGGGTCTCTCAGCCTGGAAACTGAACCAGAGAAATCACTCACGGGAGCTGTGGGAACCTGCGGTGTGCCTTGCCTAGCATGTGCAGGGACCTGAGTTCAATTCCCAGCACTGCAGAAACCAGGAGAGGTGCTACACCTGCCATCCCAGGCCTTAGAAGGGGAGGCAGGATCATCCTCAGGCACAGAGCAATTCAAACCCAGACTGGGTTACAGGAGACGATCTCAAAAAGAAGAGAAGAGAGGAGAGAGAGGGGAGAGGGAGGGGAGAGGGAGAGGAGAGGGAAGGGAGAGGAGAAAGGCCAGTGAGAAAGTTCAGACTTCCCAAATGTATACCTGCTCTCTTGCTCTCTCTCTTAAATGAAAAGTAAACATTTTTTATTATTTATTCAATTGCGGATATATGCGTGTGTGCATGTGTGTGTATGTATGTATGTGTGTATGTAGAACCACGGATGAATTCGGGAACCACCATGGACCGCCTCCACCTCCTTGTTTACTCTGCCCTGGGATTCACAGGCTCCGCCCTACCAGGACCAGAAACGCAGGCCACCCCAGCTTCGGCTCGGCGCCTATACGTGGGGTCAAGGATCCGAACTCAGGACCTTCCTCCGCCTGCAAGGCAGAAGCTTAACCCCTGAGCCATCTCTCCAGCCCCCAAAAGTAAAATATTTTAAAAGAACAAAGGACCAAAGAAATGGTTCCGTACATAATGTGCTTGCTTGCAAACCTGGAGACCTGAGTTCAGTACTCAGAGCAGACATGGTGGAAGGAAAGAACTGACTTT
Source organism: Typhlomys cinereus (assembly GCA_023101885.1). Lineage (NCBI taxonomy): Eukaryota > Metazoa > Chordata > Mammalia > Rodentia > Platacanthomyidae > Typhlomys > Typhlomys cinereus. The sequence continues at coordinate 461,443 of JALPQD010000687.1, read as the reverse complement.
GGCAAGTTGTCCTCTGACCTCTGTCCATGCCCATGGCCATATGTATGCTTGCGTTCATGTGCTCGCTCCTGCTCTCTCTCAAATAGATTAATAAAACTTAAAAGATGACTGACATTCAAGTCTAGATTCTCAGTGTTGACCGGACTCAAAGCAGGCAGCCGAGCAGTTGTCAGACACAGTGGCAGAGCATGCCGTCAACTGTGGTTCTGGCAATGTGGAAACGTGCAGTGGGAATGGCCCACGTCTACATGTAACACACCCAAGGTTAGGACCGGCTCGGTCAGCCACCAGGGTCACGTGTTCCAACAGCACGACAGTAGGCTGGGAACACGCTCTCGGAGCCCCGGGTGGGGAGCAGGGACCACTGGACCTCAGGAGAGTGACAGGGCCACCACAGGGACGGTCACACTGGCAGTCTGTGCCACCGTGAACAGGACTGCTCAATCCGCAGGCAGACTAACCCAAGTCTGGGTCCTCGCCGACAGTGTTGGGGACAAGAGAGTGGGCGGCACCCTCCAAAGACACAACACTCGATCTCGCCCCGACTGGCTCTGCAGTACCACCACTCTGGTTTCTGCAGTGCTGGGGACACAGCCCCGCCAGGATGCGTCACCGATGCTCCCGGGCCAGCCCTGCTGCAGCGACTGGACACAAGAACAGAAAGTCCTAGAAGCAGGTCATGAGCCTCCAGCGGCAGCTGTCATCAATGCTGTTCATATCTGACGTGGGAAAAGGGTGGAAAAAAACCAAAAAGCCAAAAAGCCAGTCAAACCAAACCTTGACAGGAAGACAGCACACATGGACCATGAGACGGGTAGTGGTGGTGCCTATGAAACAGTTCACCCGTAGCCGGCACCAAGCTGGCCCTGAGTCTATAACCAGAAGGTTCCAGCAGTGCCTGGAAGACGTGGTCTACTCGAGAAATGAGGTGTAGTTTAGGGTCTGGGGTGCTGATGTGGCTGGAGAGAGAGTTTCTAGGAGGAACAGAGTGGGACAGAGGCAGCAGGCATTGCCTAGGCCGTGGCAGGTGTACCTTAACACATATCATAGACATATTAAGAAGATTTTAAAAGGGAAAAAACTAAGAAATGTTGATAAAAGTAAGAACTTAGTGGAGCTACATGGTACAGACAATGAAAAAAGCTGGGCAAGTGATATGCACCTGTCATCTTGGCACATGGGAGGCAGGATCAGAAATAAAGTCATCCGTGGCTACACAGTGAGCTAAGGCCACCCTGGGCTACCCGTGGCCACCTGGGCTACCTGAGGCCATTCTGGGCTACCTGAGGCCACTCTGGGCTACCCGAGGCCACCCTGGGCTACGCCAGGCCCTCCTCAACACCAGCAGCAATAAAGTCGCCAGGCAAGAGAACCAACTCCAGGGCTGCTGGTGGAGGCTGGCCTGGTGCTTGCCGAAGGCCACAACGCCACCTGCTGGATCCAGCCGCAAACATCCCACACAGCTGAGCTCCCATGGGGCTCTGGAGCAGGGAAAGGTCAGAGGTTGAATGCAAGGTTGGGAGGCGTGAGGGGTTGTGGCAGGGTCACTAGGCATGCAAATATCCTATTATCATTCCTCATCTGTGAACTTAATCAATAGGTAGATCTTGCCTGAGCTTGGGCTGAGCTGACGGTGATGCCCTAGAAAAGGGGGAAGGGAGGGCTGCAGGTGGTGAGGCCGCAGCAGAGGTGTCCATAGAAGCAGCAGCTGGTTAGACTCTACACAGGAGGACCTAAGCCGTCTGCACATGCACATTCAAGCGCACATGTGGTAATCAATCCCTGGAGAGATGTCCAGCAAGTTCTTGCATTTTGAATACAAACCAATAAAATGGCCATGATGGGCTGGAGAGATGGCTCAGGGTTAAGACTGTCTCCCAAGCAGAAGGCCCTGACTTTGCATCCCAGATCCCACCTAAAAAAGCTACACTTCCAACTCTGAAAGGTGAAACTTGGGAAATCCCAGAGCAAAGCAAAGAGGAGATAGAGCAATCCAGGATGATTCCCAAAGTCACCCTTGGGTCCCCACAGGCACACACAGTGCCTCCGATACACACAGACACACATACAAAATGAAAAATAAGGGTTGGAGAGATGGCTCAGGGGTTAAGACTCTTGTCTCGCAAGCAGAAGGTCCCAAGTTGGATCCCAGGTCCCACGTAAAAACACCAGGCGGAAAGGACAGGGACCTGCACTTCCAGCCCTGGTGGGTAGAGCCTGGGAAATCCCAGAGCAAAGCAAAAAGGAGGTAGAAGCAATCCAGGACGATTCCTGAAGTCACCCTGGTTCTCCACAGGGATACATAGACACGCAGACACACACACATAAAAATAAAATATTAAAAATAATAACAATAATAAAAAAAAAACAAAATAATAAGCTAATTCTACATGACACACTGGGGCGCAGGGACAGCTAGAAGGAGGCTGAAGTTCACTGGTAAGACAACTGTTTCTATAAAATATAAGGTGGACGCCATCAAGGGAGGCCCCCATATTGACCTCGGCCTCTGAATTCAAGCACACATATGTGTACATGCACCCACATGCACATGTGCACACATGAAGATACACAAACACTGCAAGGAGGCAGAGCTTCAGGTCAGGAGGGCGGAGCCTTCACAAGGGGATGTGTGTGGGCTCCAACGAGGCGGCCTTTCCTGTGAGCGCATCAAGCATTCTCGTCTTGGACTTCCAGCCTTCAAGACTGTGGGGTTAAGTAACAGCTGTTTAACCCTCAAGTCTAGCATGCACTTGTCCCAGGAGCCCATGCTCAGGCAAGACCTGTCCACTGATGCCAAAGTCCATGGATGAGGGAAGGACAAACAGCGTTTTCATACTTTTTTTTTTTAAGTCTGGGTTTTACTTATGTCGCCCAGGCTGGCCTAGAACTCCAGATCACCTGCCTCAATCTCTCCAATACTGAAGTCACCAGCATGAGTCATCATATCTTCTATATGGCTTCTATGGGGGGGGGGTTATATATCTTCTATAGGAGCTGGAGAGATGGCTCAAGGGTTAAGACTCTTCCTCACAAGCAGAAGATCCTGAGTTCAGATCTCAGGTCCCATATAATATACGCCAGGCAGGAACAGCCAGGCGGAAGCAGCAGAGGCCTGCATTTCCAGCCCTGGTGGGTAGAGCCTGGGAAATCCCAGAGTGAAGTAAAAAGGAGGTAGACGCAGTCACTCTTGGTCCTCCACAAGGACACATAGTACCCTCTGACACACGCACGCACGCACACGCGCACACACACACACACACACACACACACACACACACACACACACTCACACTAAAGCTAAAAAAATATTTTTTAAATTAGACAAATGTAAGAAGGTATGTCAAAAAGCATTTATAAAAAGCTTTTATATCGGGGGCTGGAGAAATGGCTCAGGAGTTAAGCTTCTGCCTTGCAGGCAGAAGGTCCTGAGTTCGGATCCTAGACCCCACGTACAGACACCGGGCAGAAGCAGGAGCGGCCTGCGTTTCTAGTCCTGGTAGGACGGAGCCTGTGAATCCCGGAGCAGAGTAAATGAGGAGGTGGAAGCGTCCATGGTGGTTCCCGAATTCGTCCGTGGTTCTACACACACACACATACATACATACATACACACACACTACATACATACACATACATACACACACACACACACATACACGCACAATTGAATAAATAATAATGAAAACATTTAAAAAAAAAAAAAAAAAGCTTTTATATCTTCTATAGTTGGAGGGAGAAGGGCTGAACCACTTGGACAACTCTGTAGCTAAGGCAGACTTGAACTTGTAATCCTCCTGCCTCAGCCCCCCTCCCAAGTAGCTAGGAGTACAAACTGGTCCATCTAGGTAACTGGCCATGTGGCTAGGACCCACCACCACCCAAGGAACATAGCCTAATGCAAGAGGAAACCACCCCGTCTCCCCAGAGCAGCCCTGGGTGCGCAGGTGCTCACCGGGCCGCCCACACTACTCACCTCCGCAGCAGCGACTGCTGTAGGCTCTTGCAGGCGCTGAGGGACTCCCCCGTGAACATGTGGCACACAACCAGGTGCAGGCACTGGGCCACGAAAGCCAGCACAGCATCGGGCTGCAGGGTGCCGCTGCGGGACACCAGGCACAGGCGCTGCAGGGACGTGCACTGGCTGAGCGCCTGGAAGAACTGCGCATTGGCACTGAAGTACGGCTGCTCCAGCCTGTGAGGGGAGAGGGCACGTGAGGAGGGGACAGGGCACGTGAGTCCCGCCTTCCAGGTCCATCCCCATTCCCCTGAGGACGCCATGGACCCTAGCATCTCCATGGAGATCCTGACACAGGATGAGGTATGGCCAGTCAGTGTCTGTTTGCCACTGGCTCAAGACCACCAGCCTGCAGGCCGCTCTCAGCATCCTTTCCGTACCCAAAAAGGCCAAGGTGGGAGGGAATGGGGTAGGGCCAGCCAAGGACCCCAGCAGCCCTGACACAGCAGACAGTGCCAGTTTCAAGGACAGATGGGACAAGGAGGAGGGGGAGAGAGCAGAGAGCAAGGAGTCAATCTACAGGGAAGACTGTGTTCTTTGAAAGCAGGTGAGACTTGGAGCTGGAAGACAGGGCAGGCCTGGCACAGAGCAGGTGGGAATCTGTCCCGAGGCCAAGAGGCTGTGAAGATAGGTGAGCAGGGGAAGTATGATTCAGAAAAGCGGAGCAGATCCTTCCTCAGGCATCTGTCCGCTCAGATGGAAAGGAAGGCAAGCTTCGGCTACTGTTCAGACACAGGTCTCAGGTAGTTCAGACGAGCCTCCAACTTGCAAATTGCCAGAGATGCCCTTGAGCTTCTGGTTCCCTGCCTCCACCTCCAGAGTGCCAGCATCAGGGGCATGTGCCACCACGCCTGGTTTACCAGGTACATGGATCCCACGACTTCCTGTGTGCTAAGCTGGGCCACATCCCAGTCACTTGTGGGTCGAGGTCAAGACATGGATAAAAAGACAGGTGCTGGGGAAGACTTAACCCAAAGGTTCAGCTGCCAGCTGGAGGAGGGCCGTGGGACCGGGGAGACCCGGGAGACATTTGGACCACAAGTCCCGTGAACGAGTCCCTAGGAATGAGAGTCAGCGGCAAAGGAGGCTGAGAGGGGCGGCTGGAGGGAGGCTGAGCGCCAGAAAGGGAAGACAAACCCTAGGGGAAGAGACGTGGGTCCCCCATTCAAGCCATGATCTGTGGGCACAACCTTACTGGGAAACAAGGTCTTTGCAGCTGTAATCACGTTTGCATGAGATCTATTCTAAATCAGACTTGACCCTTGCAGAGAAGCCACATGCAGGCATGCTAGTGCGTTGTATGCCTGTAATCCAGCACCGGGAGGCAGAGCAGGAGGCTCAGTGAGGGGCCAGCCGGGTCCACACAGAAAGGGCAGGAGAGTTTATGATCACAGATGCAGCCGGGCATGTGACTCACACTCTAATTCATGAATTCCGGGCCAGCTGAGGCTACATGGTGAGGCCTTGTCTTAAGACAGAAGCATTGGCTACCAAGTCAAGGGACACCAAGCGTTGCCAGACTGAAGTACAGAATGCAGTGATGAACCACAACCACAGACCTCCTGGCACCTTGAGTTCTGGAAGTAACACAGTCCTGTCATTTTAAAACTGCCAAACATGGGTCACCTGTCTTAGCGGCCCCAGGACATAAGCATAACTGCAGAGATGGACTGAAGGTATGGCCGGCAGAGACCCTTTCACAGGAAAGAGAACAAGATGCCAGGGCAGGGTAGAGGCCTGCCTCACACTGAGGAGACTCTGAGTCCATTCCCAGCACTGCATACACTGGGGGGTGGCTCAGGCCTGTGGTCCCAGCACGCAGGAGGTGCAGACAGGAAGATCAGAAGGTCAAGATCATTCTCAGAGACATGATAGGCTAGAGGGCAGCCTGGTCTCAAAACAACAGAGAGACCCTGATAGGCTCAGAAGAGGCCTACGTGCATCTTGATGGGTTGGAACAATTCTACCATATCTACCAGCAACTCCTGTGGACGGAAGGGCTAGGCCCACAGGCTACACTTACTCTGCCAGCCTCATCACAAGGCCCCTGCTATGCAGGAGTCCGCATGCCTCACGTCTTATTTTAGAGAACTTATGTTGCTATTGGGGGGGGGCATTGTTCACCCTACCAGAACAGCCCCAGGCACCGAGCTGAACCAGATTATGGGCCACTTGGCCCACAGAAGGTCAGAGTGCCCTGAAGATGCAGCTTCCCTTTGCTAAATAGGCTCATGCACGTCAGGCTAGGTAGCCGTAAGACTGTGACACCCACATGCAAGGAGGCTCGGTGGGTAAAGCCCTTGCCTGCAAGCCAGATGACCTGAGTTCTATCCTCAGACCTTACACAGTGGGAAGAAGGAACCAATTTCCACAAGCTGTCCTCTGACAAGAGACAAGAGCACCGTGTCACATGCACCTGCAAAACGCACACGCACACACATGGCTTTTCTAAAAATTAGGAAAGAAAAAAAGAATGTGAGGTGTGGCCAAGCGCATGACAGGCCTATAATACTCGATTCCTCCATTGAGGAGGCTGTAGAGTAAGTTGTAGAGTAAGTTCAAGGCCAGACTAGGAAACCTAGTGACTAGGAAAATAAAAAGGGGCTAGGAGCATTGTTCAGTGGTAGAACACCTGCCTCCAGAAGGGGGGGGGTGTAACTCAGGGGTAGAACCCCTATCTAGAATTCCCCAGGGAGGTGGGGGGGTGTGGTTCAGCGTAGATCCTTGTGCAGATAAGCAAGAGTAGTATAACAAAGGAGATACAAATAAACAAATGGCTCAACCCAAACGGTGCAGGGTTATCCACCAGCAGAAAATTCTGTTCTCGCTTGTGCCCTGTGGGGGCCTCGGCGGCTTGCACATGGCTACTGGTCTCCTGGACCGTCAGTTAAAGAAGGGTACGCCTTCACATCTGAATGTCTTGGGGATTTTTTTTTTTTTTTTGGTATGAGCATGTGTGCAGGTTATGTGCTCATGTGTGTATAGGTCTGACGTTGACATCAGATGCTTTCTTCAATCACTCTCCACTTTTATTATTGAGGCAGGTTCTCTCATTCAAACTCAGAGCTCACCCATGGGCTGGGCTAGCTAGCCAACCAGCTCTGAGGATCTCATCTCTGCTTCTTGAGTGCTGGGAATACAGGGGACCACCATGCCTGTCTGGCTTTTATGGAGGTTCTGGAGATCTGAAATCCGATTTGGGCTTGGGGGCAAGTGCCTTATTCACTGAACCATAATCCAAGTTTCTGGACTGTTTGCTTGTTTGTTTGGGGGGAGGGGACTGAGAATGGAACCCAGGACCTCAAGCATGCTAGGTAGGTAATCTACTACTGAACTACTTTTTTGTACTGCATATATTTGTTCATTTTCACCCTTTTATTTTTTATTTATTACTAGGATGTCCAGGGTGGTCTTGAACTTGTGATTTTTCTGCCTCAGCTGCATGGGACGACAGGCCTCTGCCACCATGCCCGGCTTGAGCTGATGTCTTGAATTTCCCCTCTCACCATGGAGGTAAGACTAGACTGGAACTGACTATGTAGCCTGGGATGATCTCAGATTCACAGCAATCCCCCTGCCTCAACCTCTTGAGTGTTGGTATTATAGCTGCATATCAGCCACAGCTCAGGAAAGATATTTGGACAGAAAAAAAAAAAAAAAAAACCTTTTTGTTGTTGTTGTTGGTGGTGGTTTTAATCTTTTGAGATGGTCTTGCTCTGTAGCCCAGGGTAGCGTCAAAATCACAGAGACCTTCCTGTCTCGGTGTTTCTCAGGTCTGTAAGCCCCATACCTGGCTTGCAATGGTCTTTGCTTTGTAGTGCTGTGGATGCACCTCAGGGCCTCACACACGCTGGTCCTACTGCATAAGGATCAACTCTCAGGCCCACAACCCTCTGTAAACCTGAAAGGGGATCAGGAGGGACGCAGGGCCCCAGCGGCAGGCACCCCGCTCTCCCTCGCAGGGCCCCAGCGGCAGGCACCCCGCTCTCCCTCCCCTGCCTGCTAGAGGATGGAATATGGGCAGCTGGCAGCACCGCCCTCAGCCACTAGATGGCAGCACATGTCTGTGCTACCTGCCAGGTCTGCCCGGGTCACCTGGGTTACAAACAGTAATTAATACAAGTGTAAACACACTTGTAAACTTTTTTTTCTTTCAACTAGACAGCCACTTCCAGATCCTTCCCCTCGAAGGAAGTCACCTGTCAGCTTTTAGCCTGGCGGAGGAGTCCCATCCACTTTCATCTCCCCCATGATGGGACCAGCATGCTCCCTGCAGAGTGGGGAGGGCTGCTCTGCCACTAAGGGCGGCTAGGGAGGCAGGGGCCACAGAGGACGGGCGGCAGACGGGAGTGGACGAAGAAATGGCATCCATCCCATTGGGCCTCATCCTACGTCTTTCCCTTGCTGCCTTGACTTCCAGCCCAGCTGGTAAGAACCAGAACCTACTTTTGGAGGGTGACTTTACATGCCCCTCCCTACCAGGTGGGAGGGTGCAGCACTGGACCCAGAAGGCTTCCTGGGCCGTGCTGGGCCTGGCTCACTCCCTTGGCTCCCGCCCTGACAGCCCAAGGTGACTCAGGGTAACACACCGAGCCTCCGGCCATGGGCAAGTGGCACCGTTTTTTGCGAGACACGTGATCCTCTCGCCATGGCCAGAACCTGTCCCTGCGGCACCTCCATTCACAGGGAGTCAGGCTGCCACACCCAGTCCCTTCTGGGCTACGGTGGCAGCAATGAGCAAAGGAGCCCGAGACCCCAAGGCTCCTGCTCAGAACACTCCGCCTTCCCCTGCCCAGCAGGAGCCACCTGCTCAGCTGGCCGTAGCTTTCCTGGGCCCGCCCACCAGAGGGCAGCCATCCAGAGCGCCGCAGGAGTTTGGCTGTGTTCTGCCAGCCCGAGTTTGTTCTGAACAGGCAGTACCCAGTTCAGAGCAGGCGTGTTTCTGTGACTGTGGGCACAAGACTGGAGTCTGGGCACAGAGACATCATTATGAACTTCGATCGGGCTCTGGGCAGCCTACAAGCCCACTATCCCCAGTCACGCAGTCCCCTACAACGCAGGCACAGTCCTGTCCCCAGAAGGATCCCAGTGGCCGGGATATCTCAGTGCATGACCAGGCTGGGCTGGGACTTGCAATCCTCTTGCCTCAGCTTCCCAGAGCTGCGACTACAGGCGTGTAAACAGCAAGACCAATGGTCCCGGAAGACCTTTGATCAATCAAGGGAGAAAGCCTATTCCCCCGACATCTGAATTTACCTTTCAGTCCCAGGAAGTGAATAAGGAAACAGGGGCAACGGCTCTGCTCATGTGCGGCTCATGCTAACCACACACTCGTGGGGAGCTCAGGAAAGGCCATGACGGGACAGGAAAACAAGTGTAGGTGACACCAGGCAGAGGAAGCAGTAAAGAAACAGCTGTGCCAGGGAGCTGGAATAAGTGACAGATGCAGACCAGGACAAAGGCATCCCTCCCTGACATGGAAAATAGGAAAGGTGAACTCGGGAGGCGGGGGAAGGCAGGCACCACAGTGTTTTCCTTGACCTTGAAGCAGAAGGAAAGCTCAATGCTTACAGTAACTTCTTGTTACTAGTGAAGCAGAGTCTAGGGAACCTAGATTGGCTTCAGACTCCCTGGTAGCTGAGGAGACCCTCCTGCCTTCACAACTTGGGTGCTGGAATTACAGGTATGTACCATTGTATTCATTTATTTGTGCGCTTTGGGTAAGTTTGTTTTGTGAGCATGTAAAAGAGCAACTCAAGTAAGTGTGCCTGTGGAAGCCCCAGGGTGCCGTCAGGAATCATCCTGGATAGTTCTACCTCCTTGTTTTGCTCTGGGATTTTCCAGACTCTGCCTTCCAGGGGCGGAATTTCAGATGGCTGCCATATCTCCCTGGAAATTTTTAGGTGGGATCTGGGGATCTGAACTCGGGCTCTTTTGCTTGTGAGGCAAATGCTTTAACCCCTAAGCCATCCCCCCAACCTTTGTTTTGTTTTTGAAGTCTCACATTCTGTAGCCCCAATGGGCCTACAAGTCACTAGGTAGCTAAGGCTGGCCTTGGATTCAAGACAATCCTCCTGCTTTGGGATCCTGAACTCTGGAACTGCAGGAGTGAACCACTGTGCCCAGCTGACGTCGACTTCTGAACAGGAGAGTTGAAAGTCTCATGAGCAAGTTTTCAGACCAGCACACCCAGGATATACAGGACCCAAGTTCAAAGACACCCAAGTATGGACACCAGCTCTATCCCCAGAGAGGGATGGATGGGATGTGGACACTAGATTCTTCCAGCTGAGGATAAGTCAGAGCCTTGGGCAGGTGACCACATGAGGCAGGAAGCACAAAGACTTTGACCAAAGCCCCCACACCAGAAGGGCCTGGGTGGTATCAACGTGACCATGCCTGAGGAGGACCCAAGCTGCTTTGGAAGGTTCCAGGTTCACAAGCAACACAGGATCTACTGAATTCCATTCCCATGTGCTTATTTCATGCCAGACAAAAGCCAGGAGGGGAGTGAGGAGCAAAGGACATGTCTGTCCTCCCTCGGTGTGGCTGGAGGCCAAGGTCAAGGCAAGGGGACTAGCGAGAGGATCCCTTAGCTAAAGGTCCCTGTGTGCAAACCTGGTGACCTTGATTCCCCAAAGCCTACATGGTGGAAGGAAAGAACTGACTTCTGAAAGTTGTCCTTTGACCTGCACACTGTAGTGTACCTACATTCTCTCTTCTCTCTCTCTCTCCCACACACACATACAAATACATAAAATGTACTTAAAACAAAAAAATTCATGATCATTCCCACTATGTAATAAGCTTGACACTAGTCCATCAGACCCTGTCTCAAAAAAGTTCTCACCTTTTGAAATTAGGCATGGTGGTGCATGCCTGCAAGCTCAGCTATTCTGGAGGCTAAGGTAGGATGAACACAAATTCAAGGCCTGCCTGGGCAGAGCAGTGAGTTCAAGACCAGCCTGAGCAACTTATCTTCAAATAAAAGCAAAAAAAGAGATGGAACATGTAGCTCGATAGCACAGCATGCACCTAGAAGGTAAGAAGCCCCAAGGTTTGATGTCTGATTCTCAGCTGAAAAGCAAAGAAGCGGTTCTCACCCTTCCAGGTGGCACACACCTGTAATCCCATCACTGTAGGTGGAGAAGGGTCAGGAGTTCAATGCCAGACTCAACTATAGAGCAAGTTTGAGGCAAGCCTGGACTAACAACAAAAAGGCGCTGGAGAGATGGCTCAGGGGCTAAGACTCTGCCTTGCAAGCAGAAAGTCCTGAGTTCAGATCCCAGGTCCCATGTAAAAATGCCATGCAGAAATAGTGGCAGTCTGCACTTCAAGCCTTGGTGGGCAGAGCCTGGAAAATCCCAGAGCAAAGTAAAGAAATGGTAGAAGCAATCCAACATGATTCCCAAAGTCACTCCTGGGCCTCCACAGGCAACACACACACACACACACATGCACATACGTGCGCGTGCACGCATATACACACAAAAATAAAAATAAAGATTTTTTTAAAAAAAGTATAGTCTGGGGATTGTAGCTCAGTCGTACAGCACCTCTCCAGCACGAGCAAGGCATGGTTCAATTCCTGATACACCAAAATGTCCATTCATCTTGTAAGCGCTGTCCAGCACAAAAACACCTTTGTTCCACCCATTCCAAACTTGGTTCTGGAAACTGAACCGAGGGTCTCAAGCATGCCAGGCAAGCACTCCAGTTTGGAGCTCTGCATCCACATCCTTTTAAAAATTCCTTTTTAAGACAAGGTAGTGCTAAGTGGTAAGCTGTTCAGGCCGGCCTAAACTTCACGCTACAGCCCAGGCCAGCATCCTCCAGCAGTGGCCCAGGGGGTCTTTGAGGCAGGCTCTCCAGGATGGGTCCTGCCGCCCTGTTCCAGACCAGCTCTCCACCCCCAACCATCAAGTTTGAGTCCACCTGAGCCAATCTGTCTCCTTATCTGAGCCCCCACCCCCATGGGCACTAGAGGATGCTCCTGGGTGAAGTTTGTCATCCACCGGGACTGCTTGTCACCTCAACTATCTCACCCCTCTCGCCTCCTTGTAGAGCCCTAGCTGCTCTACACCAAAAAGTCTGGGTGCATCAGCTTTCATTCTTTTATTAACTTACAGGTTTTTGAACCAGTGGCCCCTCATATCCTAGGCAAGCTCTACCACTGAGTTATCTTCAAAAGGCTAATTTACTGGTTTCCTTGAGACAGAGTCTCTCAAGCTGATTCTCCTGCCTCAGCCTCAGGACCACACACACAATTAGTCCCAGGACTGACATGTGCTGCCAATCATCTCCTATCCCTTGGTTCCTGGTCAACATCTATATAGTCTCCCAGAATCACAGTCAGGCAGAACAGTCCTGGGTTCAAATCCTAGCTCCCCATTCTGCAGCTGTGCTAGACAGAAAGCTAGTTTATACCTGAAAAGTCATAAAAGTTGTGTAAGAGTATAAGCAAGAGCCAGATGTGTTGATAGCACACTTCTGTCATCCTAGTACTTACAGAGCTTGAAGGCAGGAGATCGGGAGTTCAAGCTACATATTGACTTTGAGACCTGGGCTACATGAGACCCTATCTCAAACAAACAGACAAAATAAAAAGGGGGGCTGGGGATGTAGCTCAGTGGATAGAGTACTTGTCTAGAATGCATGAAGCCCTGGGTTCCAATTCCAGTACATGCATGGTAGTGCACACCTGTCATCCTAGCACTTGGGAAGTCCAGGCAGAAGGACCAAGAGTTCAAGGTCATCCTTGGCCACACAGCAAGCTTGAAGTCAGCTTTGGCCACATGAGAAGGAAGGAACGAGGGAAAAAAGGAGGGAAGGACAGAGGGAGGGAGAAAGAAAAGATTGTGGATGAGGCATCAACATGCCCAGCCAACACCGCGAGGGCTCAAACGGCCCCAGAGCAGAGAAGACACCAGGCTCAGGTCTCTGTCCCCATGCCAGGGTTTTGCTGACCTGCCAAGTGCAGTGTTCCTAATCCACGCAGGACAGCGACTCGGCACACACACTCGGCTCCCAATATTTGACAGCTCTGACCTGTGACACCCCTGGGCCCAGCCTCTGAGATCCACCTAGCAGCCACCCTACCCCCAAATCTGCAAACCCAGGTGCACGTGCCACCTCTCACCTGAGGTCCTTCAGCCTTTTGCAGTGCTTCAGCATATCGGCCAGGGCAGGCATGTACACCACCTTCCCCATCAAGCCCAGGTTGGCAAGCGACAGGGACTGAAGCTGCTGGCACTGCAGGCCAATGCTCACCAGCCCAGCCCCCGTCACCATGCCGGGCAGCTGGGCCAGCGTCAGGTGCCGCAGGAAAGCCAGCTGACCGATGGCAGCCACTTCCGAGTCCCCTACGGTCTGCGCCCGGCCGCAGGGTGGGAGGGAGTTGCGGATGGCCGGCTCGTTGCGAGGCATGGCAGAAGAGAAGTTGGAGCCGATGAGCTCTAGGTGCTGCAGAAAGGTGAGGCTCTTCAGCAGAGACCAGAACACGGAGGGCTGCAGGGCCGACGGGCCCAGGAAGGGGCTGGGACACGTCTGCACCCCGATGCGCACCTTCTTGCCAAAGCCGCGGGGGATGGCGTGCATGGTGGGGGGGGCGGGCGCCCGGTCTGCCCTGGGCGGCGAGTCAGCCACGGAGCAGACGGGCAGGGAGAGTGAACGCAGGTGGCAGAGGCGGCTCAAGAGCTGGCAGAGGTGGCGGCCCAGGCCCTCAGCGCTGTGGTGGTGAGCGGCAGAGAGGTTGAGGTGCCGCAGGTTGCAGCAGGCTGTCACTAGAGTCTCCACGATGCCGCTGTCGATGTCGTCCTCCGCCTTGCGGAGCAGCGCGTCCCGCGACAGGCAGTGCACACAGCCGCTGAGGTTGAGGCTGGCCAGGCTGTGCAGGTCCCTGCCCCCGTTCATGACCCGCTGGATGAGGTGGCCACCGGACAGCGAGCAGCGGCTGAAGCTGAAGTAGAAGGGCTTGTTGAACTTGAGGTGCTGCAGGAGGGTGGAGCCGTTCAGCCAAGACTTGGGCAGCTGCAGGGCATCCAGGGCCACGTTTCGGGCCATGGAGTCCAGCAGGTTCTTGGTGGCCCCACTCTCAGCGAAGCTGCCGGGGACGGAGATGAGGAAGGCGTGTAGGTTCTCCGGGGTGCGGTCGCTGAGCACAGCCAGGTACAGCCGCACCACCTCCTGGTTGATGTAGCCAGGGGCCAGGCGGGCATAGAAGACACGAAGGTTCTGGTAGTGGGGCACGTTGCTCTGGCCCACCATCAGCTGGCCTGAGAGGACAGCGCCCTCGCGCGTTCGGTCCAGGATCTCGAAGTACAGGAGAAGCTTCTGGAGGCTGGCACAGCAGGGCACCACGCCGTAGGACGGGGTGAACAGCGTCTGCTTGAGCTCCCGCACTCGGCTCAGTGTGGCCTTGCACTCGCTGCTCAGCTGGCTGGCGTCGAAGCCTGGGCTCACATCGATGGCCAGCGAGCGCAGGTGCTGCAGCGCCGACAGCATCTTAGACAAGCGCAGTGATGTCAGGTGGCAGCCCGACAGGTTCACCTTCACCAGGCTGCGGCAGCGGGCCACGTGCTCAATGGTAGCGCCCGGCAGCCAGTAGCAGCCCTCCATGTTCAGCTGCTGGATCTCCTGGCCAATCTCCCGCAGCAGCTGCTTCACCTTCTCCTTGCTGGCCTGCAGGACAGGGGCAGGGAAGGGACGGACAGGGGCTGAAAATACCCAGCAGCCTCTTGGCCAGCCATGCACACCTCCCACCATGCGTGTTGGAGTAGCGTGGACTTGTGCTCTGGGATGGACCATCCCTTCCAGGCATTTGCACTGGGCAAGTCAACAGACCCCCAGCTCCACAGAAGGGAACACAGGAAGAAGTTTGCTAGCCAGGGCCAGCAACAGGGGAATTGGAAGTTCAAAGCTTGTCTGGGCTACACAGCAAGACCATGTCTCAAAAAAAAAAAAAAAAAAAAAAGTGGCTTCACTGGGTTCAGATTCCCAGATCCCATGTGAAAATGTCAAGTGGATCTGGGAATGGCCCGTAATTCCAGTCCTGGAGGTGGAATCTGGGAATCCCCACAGCAACGCAATAAGGAGGTAGAATAGCGCAGGATGATTCCTGGTGTCACCCTTGGGCTTATACGGTATTACAGATGCACACGATTCAAGTGCCCTTACATACATGTGTATACATACGGACCAAATAAAAGAATATGCACATTCATGCCATGGCGCATAGGTGGAGGACAACTCTGGGAAGTTAGTTCTCTTTTTCCACCATGTGCGCTTCCAAGGATCATACTCAGTTTGCAAGCAGAGGCCTGAGTCCCTGGGCCAACTTACCAGTCCTTGTTTGGTCTTTTGAGATAGGGCCTCATGTAGCCCAGGCTGGTCTCAAACTCTCTAAGTACCTGCAGATGACCGTGAACAACTGACCCTCCTGCCTCTGCGTGGGGGATCACAGGGTGCACTGACCCTCCTGCCTCTGCGTGGGGGATCACAGGGGTGTACCACCACACCCAGGTTCCTTGGTACTGAGGATAGAAACCGAGGCATCCTGCATGCTAAGCAAGCGCTCCGCCAACCACCCGAGTGACATGCCCACTTCCAGCGTTTCACTGAATTGCCCGGGCTGCCCCTAGAACTCTCAATCCTTCCATCTTGGCCACCCCAGGACTGGGTCACAGGTGTGTCTTACCATGTGCAAACGACAGCAAGTCACTGTTCCCTGCAGAGACAGTCGCAGTGCCACCCACGGTGCCATCGGGGATCCGAAGATCTCCTATTACCAGAACTTCCAGCACCACCTGTTGTGTGGCTACTCCCCCCTTGGGGGCCTGTGAGGAAGCCATTTTCCCACCGACCCGAGTCCAAGGCCCACACGCCCTCCCAGCAGGACATTCACACTGGCCTGCACCCCTTCCCCCTGGGCACACCATCCATGCTGCTCTGGCCTGCTGTCGCTCAGCACATCATTATGGGGTGCTGATAGCTGTGGAGTGTCCACCACATGGTGCCTGCCTCAGGGTCCTGCTGGCCCCAAGTGGCTGGCACCTCTACGACCCGCACCTCGCAGCCTGCGCGCACCTCACCTCATAGTCCTTCTGCAGCAGTATAGTGTGCACCAGGCTCTTGTCCAGACACAGAGCAGCCAGCTTCCGGCAGGTACATCGCACATTCAGGACCAGGTCAGTGCTGGGGACATGGCTCAGGATGTGCAGGAGAATCTCGTCCGAGAACCCCAGCAGGTGGGTATCACTCGCTGCCGTGGAGGGAGCATCATCGTCATTAGACATGTCCTGAAAATAAAGAGGATGGCAAGAGGCTGGGCTACCAAGCATGAGGTCCTGAGTTCAATTCCCAGAACCCACAACAAAGACTATATGAGGGGGTGGAAGTCCACAACCCCCAGCACGGTGGAAGCGGAGATAGGAGGGTTCCTGGACTCGCTGGCCAGCTGGTCTGGTCGATGGCAAGTTTCAAGTTCAGTGAAGGACCCTGGCTCAAAAAGGGGGACAGTGACCAAGGAAGACACCCAGTGTCCATCTCCAGTCTCCACGTACACCAGCAGATACATGTGCACAAACACACACGTATACATGATGGATAAATAAGTACATTGAACTCAAAACAGCCTTTCCCTACCAACAGTCCCCTCCCACTAACTCCAGCGTGTTTGACACAGCTTGTTGAGTGTCCCAGTTAGCCTTGAACTTGTTGCACAGGACAAGCTGAGCCTGAACTCTCTTCCGAGTACATGCACCATACTTGGCTTCCCACAATCATTTCGACCAACTTGGTCAGGGTCTCAGACAGCCCAGGCTGGTGTTGAACTCACTATGCAGCTGATGAGAACCTTCTGCTCCTGCTTCCCAGTGCTGGCCACAGGCCTGAGCCGCCACGCCCAGTTTGACGGGCTGAGGTGGAGCCAGTATCCCACTACTAGCTGCTCCCCAGATACTGCAATGTTTCTGCTGCGGTGAGAGAACGCCCAAAGTCGAGAAACTTAGGGGAGAAAGGGAGAGTCATTCTGTAATGGCTATTCTTTTCTGTTGCTGTGAGACAACACTGAGACCCAAGCAACTTAATGGGAGAAAGGGAGATTTGTTCAGCTTATGTTTCCAGAGGGGAGATACAGTCTTTCGTGGCAGAAGCAGCATGGCTGGCAGCGGAAGCTGAAGGAGGCTAAGCCACTGCAAACATCTTGGAGGCTGAGAGCTGCAAGACTGCTTGCTACAAAAGCCAGACTTCTCCAGGAGGTAGGGTGGGACTAATCCACCTCAAGCCCACCCCCTGTGACCACCTTCCTCCAGCAAGGCTCCACCTCTCAAAGGTGCCATGACCTTCCCAAACACATGAGAATGTGGGGGACCCATTTCAAACCATGACCTCTCTTCCTCCAAATTCTGCATAGAACAGAGAGTTGGCCGTGAGGCACCCACCTTCACACAACCATGTAAACTAATGTTGGTTTCCATGTGTCTTCCCTGGGCAATGTGTTCTAAGCCACTAAACAGGCAGGTTCATTCTCCACCCTAGGTAACTAGCCAGGGCAGTGGGCAAGTGATCGCTCAGACATGGTCTCTTCCACCATGAAGGGGTTGCAGGCCCTGCAGATATAAATGCCTGAAGTTTTAAATTCTAACCTTGATAAGAATGGCCTGGAACATAGCACCTTCAGGCACAGGTATCCTCGCAGTGACTGCCAGGATAACTCTTTGAAAGTAACTCAGAAGTCTGACTATTCACAAAACTATTTAATGTACCTTCTCCCACAGGTGGATTAGAACCCAGGGGTTGGCTCAAGGATTAAGACTCTACTTCAAAAGCAGAAGGTCCTGAGTTTGGATCCCAGGTCCCACATAAAAACACCAGGCAGAAAGGACTGGAGCCTGGGAAATCCCAGAGCAAAGCAAGGAGGAGGTAGAAGCAATCCAGGATGATTCCTGAAGTCACCTTGAAGTCATACTTGGCCCTCTGCAGGGACACAGAGTGCCCTCTGAGACACACACACACACACACACACACACACACACACACAAAAACCTCAGGGCCTCTCACTGGTTGGTTTATCACTAAGGTTCATCCCTAACCCTTATTTTTGTTTGTTTCTTTTTCAGAAAAAGACTAAGTTGCCCAGACTAGCCTCCCCCTCACTTTGCAACCCAAGCAGACCTTGCACTTGTCAGCCTTCTGCTGGGGTCTCTCCCACATGGTTGCTATTGCAGGTCTGCACATCAGACCCAGCCTCTCAGCAGACTAAGCACCACCTTCGCAAGACCCCACACTTGGAAATAAAAAGTAAACAAGACCTGAAATGCCGAACTGGGGATGTAGCTCAGTGGCAGATTTCTCTAGTGTGCATGAGGCTGTCGGTTCAGCGCCCTGCATGCATGAATCGGGTATGTCATTCCATCACCAGGAGGCAAAGGCCGGAGACCACTGCACACCAGGGGCCAGTCTTTTCTACATGTAAGAACTGAACCTTGAGGCCCACCTGAGCTCTCAGACCCTGTCTCAAACAACCACACCACCGCCCCAACAAACCTTCCATACCTCCAAAAAGGATACCCTTCCAAGAATGACCCCAATGTCCACCGCTTGGGCACCACGAGCAACCGGAAGGTTCAGAGTGACAGGCTGAAATGTATGGACAGTGTTTGTAGTAACCTAGGGGCGACAGGAACGAGGAACCAGAGACAGCAGGTAAAACGAGATGGGTCCTTTTACTAAACAATTGCAACAAGGGTGGCTAAGTAGAAAGAGAGCCCTATGCAGACGCGAGGGCGCACGCCTGTCCTCCCACACTCTGGGTTAAACAGGAGGATTGTGCTTGAGGCCAACCTGGCTGCCTAGTGAGGGGAGAGACAGAGAGCGAGGAGGAAGAAGGGAGGAAGGGAGGGAGGGAGGAAGGGAGGGAGGGAGGAAGGGAGGGAGGGAGGAAGAGAGGGAGGGAGGAAGAGAGGGAGGGAGGAAGGAAGGGAGGGAGGAAGGAAGAAAGGAGGGAAGGAAGGAAGGAGGGAAGGAAGGAAGGAGGGAAGGAGGGAAGGAGGGAGGAAGGAGGGAAGGAGGGAGGAAGGAGGGAAGGAAGGAGGAGGGAGGGAGGGAGGAAGGGAGGAAAAAGAAAAGATCCCTGGGGCTAGGGAGTGACCCAATAGATAAGAGTAAACCTAAGTTCACATCCCCACCACTCATATAAACAGCTGGCACAGTTCTGTAATCCCAACATTGGGGTTGGAGACAAAGTTCACTGGCCAGTCAGCCAGCCTGGCTCAAAAGGAAAGAGTTCAAATCCCCAGATCCCACGTAAAATGCCAAGCAGGGTGGCTACCCACCTGTGATTTCACCCCCCAGAAGGAGGGGCCTGGAAAGTCCCCACCCCCAACAAGCTGG
This sequence comes from Typhlomys cinereus, assembly GCA_023101885.1. Lineage (NCBI taxonomy): Eukaryota > Metazoa > Chordata > Mammalia > Rodentia > Platacanthomyidae > Typhlomys > Typhlomys cinereus. Next base: position 442,035 of record JALPQD010000687.1, on the reverse strand, counting down.
CTAGTCCTATCCGCAAGCTCTGGGTTTGATTAGAGACCCAGTCTCAAAAGAAGAAGGTAGAAAAGCAATTAAGGACAATTCCTGATATAACCCTCCTCCAGCTTCCACACACACTCGCTCGTACATGCACATCCACATCCACCTACATCTGCGGTCACATATGCATATGCACATACAAACAAAAAAATAAAAATAAAAAGCCCCCTCCTCAATGAGGCTCTTGGTGACCCCCCCACCAGACACACAGTCGCCCACTCCTGCAGCAGGGATACCAGGTCCCTCCACCCACTCAGTCCCACCTTGCCAGGGAATAGAAAAAACTTCCCACAACACCAGGAATGGCTCAGAAACACACACCTGCGGCTGCTGACCCAGCGTCTCAACATGTAGCCCAGGCAGGTAGAACTTTCAACCCTCAGTCTCCCAAGCATCACAATTACACATGCATACTATCAGCCTGTCTTGCACATTTGAGTATGTATGTATGTGTGAATGCATGCATGCAAGTGTGCACGCACATGCATATGTGTGAGAGGCCAGAATGTCTTCCTCAGTTGCTCCCTGTTGCAATTACTCTGCATGATGCTGATAAGTTACCACCAAATGACTAAAGGGAAGAAGGGGTTTATTTTCTCTTATGATTTCTGGTTACAGCTGTTTGTCCAGCTTAGCAGGAGAGCTCACACCAACACCCGGACCAAGGGAACTAGTCACATCATCTCCACAGAACAGCTGAGAGTGAGACAATCTTTACTTGTCAGACCAGCATGTCTGACATGAAGTATATAGAAGAATGCCAATTAAGGACTCCAGTCACTATTCCCCCCCCCCACACACACACATACCATGACCTCCCTGTCCATTTTTACCTCTTCAACAATGCACTGTGGCAATAACTCAGTAGGTAAAGTGCTTGCAAGCCCTATGTGGCACTTACTCTGCACTGTTGTCAATAAACTCATGATGAAACAGCTTAAGGAAACAAGAAGGTTTTAGTGTCTCTTTTGATTGTCTGGTTACGGTTCTTAGCCCAGCTTGGCAGGAGAGCCCACACCAACAGCAAGGGTCGAGGGAACTAGCCACATCGTATCTACAAATCAGCTGAGAGACAGATAATTCTCACTTGCCAAACCAGCATGTCTGGTCAAGTATACAGAAGAATGCCAACATTTTCAAACAGTTCCTTATATTTTATTCACTTGCCCAGGGACTAGTCCCTCCCCATCCACTAAACAACTTCCTGTAGGTTTGTTCTGGGCTTAACTACTAATTATCTACAAATGTGCCCAGAGCTCCAACCCTCAACCATCAAGCTGACACCTGTACCTATCTAAACATTCTCCATTTTTGAGACAGGGTTTCTCTCCGAACCTTAAGCTCACCAGTCTGACTGGCTGGTCAGGAAACTCCAGGGATCCCACTGCCCTTACTTCCCAGTGCCGAAATTATAGGCAAGAGTCACTGTGCCTGCCTTTTAGGTAGATTCTAGGGAAGACCAGGTTGCCATGCTTACGGAGCAAGCACTTTACCAGCTGGTCCACCTCCCCAACACAGCACTTTTTTTTTTTTAATTGCCAGATCAGGCATGACCCACCTGTTGGCAAGTCACTGTTAAGTGCCAGCAATTAACCGAACAGGTGCTTTCTGTCCTGCCAGCCCTCCATACAGGTCAGGCTCCACCTCCTGGCAGTGTTTACTTTGGGCAATTTGGCTGGAATGTCTCTGGCTAAAACATGGCTAGGAAACTAGAAAAATCCAGCCCAAGCTTGGGATGCCAAAACTCAGGAGATAGAGGTAGGAAAACAAGAAGCTCAAGATCATCCTCGGCTACATAGCAAGTTCCAGGCCAGCCTGGACTACATTGAGATACTGTCTTTAAAAAAAAAAAAAAAAAGGAGAGGGGTATTAGGAAGTAAGATGACTCAGTGCTTGCCACTAACCTGATAGGACCTGAGTTCAATCCCTCCCTGGAACCCCCATGCTACAAGGAGAGAATCAACTCTTGCAAGTTGTCCTCTGACCTCCAAACGTGGAAGATTGAGGCAGGAGGACCCTGAACTCAGACGTTCAACACCAACTTGAGCCACATAGCAAGACCTGCTCTCAAAGACATTCAGACATTAACTGGTCAAGTTCTCCACGTGAATCTTAAGGAAGGGCACCTTCTGAATGAGGACTCCATAAAGATCAAGAGAACGGACCTCCCCCAGACCCCAGAAAACACAATTCTAAACACAGAAGTGACGACTAGAACTGCTCGTTCCTAGATTCTAATACACTTCAGTCCGTAGTTGGGTCCATGCACTTCCCTGTCAATCAAGGAGCCAACTCTTGGCCTGGGTCCTATCCCCAGACAACTGGTCACCATGCTGCATCCACTGCAGAAATATAGAAATATAGTTTATATAGTTTCTCACTATATAAACCCAATAAAGCTCTTGGAAGTGCAGCCACAGGGGGAATTCTAGAAATGATAGCTAGAAACCCAGGTCCACCAACAAGGAGGTAGGAAGCAACAAAGAGTAATTCCCTGCCAGATCCCCTCTATATCCTGTATGTGCCCCTGACAAGAGGCAGTTGGGGTTCCCCATCCAACTGAGGTTGGTGGCGTGTGGGGGGGAAGGAACCGCAGGCTAAGTCCTAAGTCCCACTGATGGGATATTCTCCAGCACAACAGGTAGTCTCCAGAGAGAAAGCCAGCTGAGCTAAGCTGGTGCTACGCAGAAAATAGTGGGGCTGGGGGTGCAGTTAGACTGATGGAGCGTTTGCCCGGCATGCCCAAAGCCCTGGATTCACTCCCCAGCACATCATAAAACCAGGTGGATTGCACGGCTGTCATCCCAGCCCAGGTGAGATGAAGGTAGTTGGGTTGCTTTAGGTTCCACACCAGTCTGGACTACGAGGAACGCTTCAGCTTGGGGAAATAGAGTAGGTCCGTATCTCAAAAAGAAAAGCAGCACGGAATGAAAGGAAAGGAAGAGAAAAGGGGTGGGTGGGGAGGAACAGCACCCCACAGCTTCGAGGGCCGAACAGGAGCGTGAAAAGGGGCCTGGAATCCACGACGGTGGCGTGAAGGGGTCCACTTCGGGATCGTGAGGCCAGGAACCTGATGGGGAGAAAAGGAAGAGGGCGAGCTTGGGTAGAAGGGAGGATGGCGCCAGGATGGGGCCCGGAGCCGGGCAGGGATCGGGGCGGAAAGGACCGCCGGGGCGAGAGCACAGCGCAGAACATCTGCGGAAACGCGGCCGTACCTCTCCGGAGCTGGTCATGCTGCGGGCGGGCCGCGACGCGGCCGCCAGAGCAACAGCCCCGGAGCCTCCGCCTCCCTGGTTAAGGATGCTCGAAGCCGGAGCGTCCGCAGCTCCACAGAGACCCCGGCAGGGGCGGGGCGGGCCGCACTTCCGGCGCCCGCCATGACACACTTCCGGCTCGCCCGCCGGGGACCCGTGCGTGGCCGCCATGCTGAGTGTGGCAGGGCCAGGGCGCTGTGGGACCCAGAAAATGACTCCTCTCTCCAGGCGCTTTTCCTGGCCACCCTGGCTCCCTGCCACCAGCCTAGCTGCTCCGACCTCCAAGCCTGTGCAGTGAGTCCACAAAGCATTTGTCGGACCTCGTGCAATCAACACGTGGGAGGCGGAGGCGGGAGGACCAAAGTTCAAGGTCACTCTCTGCTACACAAGAAGTTCGCTTTCTGCTGCATACCCTTCTCGACTTGCCTTCGGTTTCTCGATAGGGCATTTCACAGTCTGGCTTACTGGGTCTTGTTTTCTCTCGAGGTTGTCCGCAGAGCCCCCACCTCTAAACAGAGACCCTGCCTAGGATGGTTACATGCCATAATCTTGAAATAAATATTTGCTGAATAAATTAGTGAGTGGGCGATGTGCCTTTCCCCTCGGCGTTTGCATTAAAGTTTTATGTACTAGGGAACTGAGGAAATGGTTCAAAAAGTACTTGCCATGCAGCAAGAGGAACCGAGCTAGATCCCCAGCGTCCAGGTAAAAAAGACCAGTGTGGCAGCGGGCCCATGCAATGTCAGTGCTAAGGAGGTGGAAATAGGATCTGGAAATAGGACGATCCCTGGAGCTTACCGAGCAACCGACTTAGCCTAATGGATCCTGGTGAGAGACTGTCTCAAAAACCAAGGTGGGGGCTGAGAGATGGCTCGGGTTAAGGCTATTTCTGCAAGCAGAAGGTCCTGGGTTCCGATCCCAGGTCCCTCGTAAAAAAAAAAACACCTGGTGGAAATGGCTTTGGCCTGCATTTCCCTCCTGGTGGGTGGAGCCTGGGAAATCCCAGAGCGAAGCAAAAAGGAAGTAGAAGCGATCCAGAATGATTCCCAAAGTCACCCTTGGTCCTCCCTCCACAGGCACACAGTGCCCTCTGATACACAAAAAGAAGGCTTAGGACATATCATTCTCAGTAACATAGAGAGTTCAAAGTCATTGTGACTTAAGGGGCTGGTAAGATCACTTAGCAGGTAAGGTGCCTATGTACAAACCCACCCCACCCCCTGAGTTCAGTCCCCGAAATCCCACATGGTGAAATGGTGGAATGTCCTCTAACCTCTACCAGTGTGTTATGTATGGTATGTTCTGTCTGTCTTTCTCTTTATCTCTCTCTCTCTCAAATAAATAAATATGAATGAATAAGATATTTAAAAAGTAATAAAATAAAAATGATTTTTTTAGTCAAGTGTAGTGATGTATAGCTGAAATCCTATGAAATCCTAGCACCTGATTCTCAGCTTCCAAGTGAAGTCAAAGCTGACCCGAGCTGTATGAGACCCTGTCGCAATAGTAATCATAATAATAAGGGACCTTTGTTGACAAAAGTAGGTCATTGTTCCTGTTTCTCTTCGTCTACGAATTCATGAGCAAAGCAACTTAGGGGAGCAAAGGTTTGATTCCTTCGTATGATTCTCAGTTGCAGTTGATCAACATGGCAGGAGAGTTCATATCAACAGTAGAGGCCGAGGGAGCTGGGCATACCACATCCACAGGAATTGCTGGGAGAGGGACATAGCTTCTTCCTCGCCTGTCTGCCAATGTATTGAATCGACTGTCTCCATCTTCTCCACCTGCCTAGGAAATTGTCATAGTTGGGCACAGATGTCAACTTGATAGTTGAGGGTTTGAGCTCTGGGCACATTTGTAGAGAATTAGTGGTTGAGTTGAGCCGAGAGCAAACCTGCAGGAGATTGTCTAGCTGATAGGGAAGGCCCAGCCTATGGTGGATGGAACTAGGCCCAGGGCTGGTTGAAGGAGTCGGCATCCTTTTGTACACCTGGCCAGATATGCTGGTCTGGCAAGTAAGGATCGTCCCTCTCTCAGCCATTACTTAGAGATGGTGGGGCCAGTCCCTCAGCCCTGGTGTTGGTGCATGCTTTCCCATCAAGTTGGGCTGAGAACTGTAACCAGATAATCGTAAGAGAAAACAAACCCCTTGTTCCCTTAAGCCATCTGATGGTCATTTATCAGCAACCATGCAGGTGAACTGTAACAGAAATGGTCCCGCCCACTATGGGTTGGGTCTTCCCATATCAATTAGATAACCTCCCACTGGCTTGCTTAGACCTTGCCTCAACTAATTCTTCACAAATGTGCCCAAAGACCTCAGCCTCTAGTCATCCAGTTGGCTACCATGATGTTCTGCCTCAACATGGGCCCAGAAATATGGAATCACGTGACTAGCACCTCTGAAACGTGATTCCAAATAAGTTCTTTTTTTTTTTAACTTTTTAAAAATCTTATTTATTTATTCATTGTGCGTGTGTGTGTGCGTGTGTGTGGTGTGTGTGTGTGTGTGTGTGTGTGTGTGTAGAACCACGGACAAATTCGGGAAGCACCATGGACCGCCTCCACCTCCTCCTTGTTTACTTTGCTCCAGGATTCACAGGCTCCGCCCTACCAGGACCAGAAACGCAGGCCACCCCCGCTTCTGCCTGGCGTCTATACATGGGGTCTAAGATCCGAACTCAGGACCTTCTGCCTGCAAGGCAGAGGCTTAACCCCTGAGTCACTTCTCCAGCCCCCCAAATAAGTTCTTACAGGGATGGGAAGACACCTCATTTGGTAAAACACCTGCTGCATCAGCATGAGGACCCAAGTTCAATCGTCAGAAGCCTCGTTACAAAAAAGCTGGACTGAGCCAGTGAGAGAGCTCAGCAGATAAAAGTGCCTGCTCAAGAACTTGGGGGTGAAAAAAATAATAATAAAATTAAAAAAAAGAACCTGGGGGTGGGGGTGGGGGTGGGGGTGGGGGTGGGGGGCTAGATTTAGCAAAATGGCTCAAGGTTAAAACCTTTGCCTTGCAAGCAAAAGGACCCGAGTTCAGGTCCCAAATTCCAGATCCTACGTAAAAATGCTAGGTGGCTATAGCAGCAGCCTGCAATGCCAGTCCTGGAAGGCAGAGCCTGGGAAACGCCAGAGTAAAGCAATAGAGAGGTAGAACAATCCAGGATGATTCCTAAAGGACTCTTGGGCTTGCACAGACACACAAATATGCTGAAGTTCCTTCTGGCCTTCTGGTACACACACACACACACACACACACACACACACACACACACACATATGCATACATGCACACAGTCGCATAAAAAAATAAGAAATAAAAATAAGCTTGTTTGTGGGGACTTCATCAAGCCTGGGATATTACTTAGCTCAAGTTGGCCTCAAACTCCTGATCCTCCTGTCTCTGTCTCTATCTCCTAAGTAGTGTGAACCACCACACTCAGGAACATATTATGAAACAAAAAGAAGCCAATCCAAGAAGGTTTCCTGCTATAGGACTCAGGAACACTAGAACATTCTGGGAGGAGGCAAAACTGCCAGTGGGTCGGAAATGTGGCTCAGTGACCAAGCACTAGTCTTGCAATATGAAGCTTAGGGTTTTGTTCTCCCAAACTAAGTTAAATATATATGTATGTATATACATATATATGTGTGTGTATATATATATATATATATGCATGTATGTATGTATGTATGTATTAGTGGCTGCCAAAAGATGTAGGAGGAAGGGATGGATGAATCTGTGGAACAGGGAGAATTTGTGTGAATTCATCTCACTACAGTTGTGCAAGCCATATAGGACTTGTTCACCGGCAAGTCTGCCTGATGTAGACTCTAGGGATAAAACACTGTGTTTCGAGGGCTCACAAACTGTAACACATGTAGCCTCCAGTTCTCCAGGTTGATGTGAGGGAGGCTGTGGGTGTTTGGGGACACAGAGAACAAGGGAACTCTATACTTGTCCTCAAATTGTGTTCTAAGCCAAAAACGGATCCAACAAATACTGTTTTGGATTTGTTTGTTTGTTTTCAGGGCTGGGGATCAACTCAGGGACTCATATATACCATATATATAGCTACCATATACACCATATATAGCTACATTCCCAGCTATAACGTTTTTCTAAATATTTATTCATTTGTTTGCTTATGAGCGAGGACACACAGGTATACCATAGCCCACAGGTGGAAGGCAGAAGACAACTTTAAAAAGTCAGTTCTTTTGGGACTGATGTCACCTTGAACTTTTATTTTGACATGATTTATCAGGAATGGAGGCATTGTTGTTAAAATGCCATGTGGGCTGTCTAAAAATAAAGTGCATTTAAACTAAAATAAATAAATAAATAAAAAGTCAGATCTCTCCTGAGAGAGGGACGATCCTTACTTGCCAGATCAGCATGCCAGGCCAGGCATACAGAAGGATGCTCACTCTCTCAACCAGCTCCCTCCATCTTATTCACCTGTCCAGGAACTAGCCCACCCACCAATCAGACCATCTCCTGCAGGTTCACACTAGACGTCACTCAACTACGGATTCACTACAAATGTGCCCAGAGCTCAAACCCTCAACCATCAAGTTGACACCTGTATCTAACTATGACAACCGCCATGCCCAATCTAGTTGCAGCTAAACATCAAATTCAACGTCAGTCCGTCTGGGCTGTATGAGTCTTTGTCTGTAAACACACACGTGAACATATGATTACTTCCATAGGGAAGAAGGCGCATCTATCTGCAAACAGTAGCATAGCTGTGAACAGCAGCTCTCGGTCCACTTCATGGGGTCCCACAAAGAGGGGTCAAGCCGCGCAATGACAGCATGGGGTGAGGCAACTAAACAAGTAAGGTTTTGCTTGCAAAACTGGTCACCTAAGTTTGATCCCCAGAAGGCCACAGGGTCAAAGGAAGAATTGACTTGAAAATTGTCATAAATATTTTAAAAATTAAAAAAGTTAAAACCTTTGCCTCACAATCAGTAGGACCTGAGTTCCAATCCCCAGGTCCCATACAACAATACAAGGCAGATATGGCTGTGGCCTGTAATTCCAACCCAGGACGATTGTCACCCTTGGAGCTCCACAGATAGACACACTCAAGTGCACTCTTATACACACGCACGCAGACATGGAAAAAAAAATCAAAAGAAAATTCTCTGACACCCCCCCCTGCCCATGTGCCATGGGAAGGCATGCATTGGCTAATTCTCTCTCCTTTCCCCAATTCTCTCAAATAAAATATTAAATAAAAAGTTGTCCTTTGACAATGTGGACCTTTCTCTCTCTCTCTCTCTCTCTCTCTCTCACCCTCTCCCTCTGTCTTTCCCTCTCTTTCTCTCTCTCTCCCTCTCTTTCTCTCTTACTAATAATTAAAAGCAGGTACCCTGTCAAGTGCTACTACGATAAATATTTTAAAATAAATAAATATTTTAAAAATTAAAAAAGTTAAAACCTTTGCCTCACAATCAGTAGGACCTGAGTTCCAATCCCCAGGTCCCATACAAAAATACAAGGCAGATATGGCTGTGGCCTGTAATTCCAACCCAGGACGATTGTCACCCTTGGAGCTCCACAGATAGACACACTCAAGTGCACTCTTATACACACGCACGCAGACATGGAAAAAAATCAAAAGAAAATAACTAAGTGAGGGAGAGAGACACTGCTGGTGTGGTCTTCGAAGGGTCTTGGTCATGCCAGTTCCGAGGCTCCAAGCTGGTCCACTTCGGGGTCTCCTGGGTACCCACACTTGCACTCTGCCCCACCATCTATGGGGCTATGGGCGCTGTGATCTTAGAGTTCCACCGCCTTTCAGTCCCAGAACTACCATCCCCACCCAGCCTGCTTCTCCATAGGGAAGAAGGCGCATCTATCTGCAAACAGTAGCATAGCCGTGAACAGCGGCTCTCGGTCCACTTCATGGGGTCTCACGAAGAGGCGTCAAGCTGACAAGACACTCCTGAGCTTCATCCCTCGGGAACCCTCCTGGCCTGGGAGGCTGGGAGGTGGTGGCGCCTTCCAAGAAGGTGGGCTTCAACTGACCAGGTGAGGGCCAGAGGTCAGAGTGGCCTCACGGGGGCGCCAGGAACCTGCAGATGCCACACCACCAATTGAGGGGGGGTGAGGCACGGAAGGCGGAAATGCTAGATAGCAGAGGGGGTAGGAATTTTAATTTTTTTTTATTATTTATTCAACTGTGCGCATGTGCGTGCGTGCGTGTGTGTGTGTGTGCGTGCGTGTGTGTGTGTCTGTGTATGTGTGTGTGTAGAACCACGGACGAATTCGCGAACCACCATGGACGCCTCCACCTCTTTCTGCCCCGGGATTCACAGGCTCCGCCCTACCAGGACCAGAAGCGCAGGCCACCCCCGCTTCTGCCTGGCGTCTATACGTGGGATCTGGGATCCGAACTCAGGACCTTCCGCCTGCAAGGCGGAGGCTTAACCCCTGAGCCACCTCTCCAGCCCGAATTTTAATTTTTTTAATATTTTGATTGATTGATAGACAGACAGATAGACAGCATGCCTCACAGGCGGAGGTCAGAGGACAACTTTCAGAAGTCATTTCTCTCCTTCCACCACATGAATTTCCAGGGATGGAAATCCAGTTGCCCAGGTTTGCCAGCAGACACATAGTCTGCCCTTCTATATCACCAACCTCCCCCTTTGATTAACGAATTAGTTAATTGCGTTTGTTTTGCTTTGAGAGACAACTTCTCTTGTAGCCCCAACTGATATTCACTTCCTAGTGTAGTGGAAGAGGATGACTCTGAACTCAGCCTCCACTGCCTGAGTGAAGGGGGGTGGCAGGCCCACACCAGGCTTATGGCAAGCTGGGGATGGAACCCAGGAACGGCGCTCCCTCTGTGCAGGGCAATTAGTCACTCTACCTGTGAAGCCACATGCCCAGCCCTTTTGAGACTAAGTCTCAGCATGAAGCTCAAATACTATTGAAGGTTCTTGTCTTGGTTTCGATTCCCCTTTGCTGAGATAACAGGTTTGGGTGACTGGTGGTTGGGATGGGGCTTAATTTGCCTGGCTTCAACTTGTCCAGAGGAAGACACCCTCAAGATGGGTACTATACAGAGATTAAGATAGAATACAATGGGTGGCTCAGGGGTTAAGTCTCTGCCTTGCAAGAGGAAGGTCCTGAGTTCGATTCCTAGAGCTCAGGTATAGACACCTGGCAGAAGCGGGGGCGGCCTGCGTTTCTGGTCCTGGTAGGGCAGAGCCTGTGAATCCCAGCGCAGAGTAAGCAAAGAGGAGGTGGAGGTGTCCATGGTGGTTCCCGAATTCGTCTGTGGTTCTACACACACACATACATACACACATATACATACACACATGCACAATTGAATAAATAATAAAAAAAAAAAAGATAGACTACAATGGGATGCAGCTCCCACTTAGTCTACAGTGGTGTGGTTAGACTTTGAATCTGAAAAATGGAGGCAGGACAAATGAGATGGTTCAGTGGGTAAGGTGTCTGCTTGCAAACCCAGAGACCTGGGCTGGAGAGAGCTCAGAGGGTAAGACTCTGCCTCACAAGCAGAAGGGCCCACGAAAAATACCTGGCAGAATCATCGGGAGGGGGGCTGGTAGCAGCTGCACTTCTGGTTCTGGTGGGCAGAACCTGGGAAATTCCAGAGCAAAACAAAGAGGAGGTAGAGGCAATCCAGAATGATTCCCAAAGTCACCCTTGGTTCTCCACAGGGTTACATGTGCCCTCTGATACACACACACACACACACACACACACACACACACAAAATGAATGAATAAATAAATGAAGTTAAAAAAATAATTTAGAGAGCTGAATACAATTCCCAGAAGTGCAGTGCACATGGTGGAAGGAGAGAACTGACTTCTGAAAGTTGTCCTCTGACCTCCACCTGTGGGCTATGGCATGCATATTCTCTCTCTCTCTCTCTCTCTCTCTCTCAAATAAAAAAAAGAAAAATGGAGTTGGAGAGATGGCTCGGGGGTTAAGCTTCTGCCTCACAAGCAGAGGTACCTGAGTTTGGCTCCCAGATCCCACCTAAAAATGCCAGGCAGAAATGGCAGTGATCTGTAATTCAGGCCCTGAAAGGGGAAGCTGAGGAAACTCCAGAGCAAAGATAATAATTATAATAGTAATAATAATAACACATAAGTAAATAGTAACAACAGAAACTCTCCAAGATGATTCTTAATGTCACCCTGGGATTTCCAAGGCAAATACAGTACTCTCTGATACACACAGGCAGGCAGACAGATACACACACACACACTTGCACACACACAAAATAAATAAGTGAATGAATAAGAAGAACGCAGGCACAGCTGGGTGTGTCGAGGCAGGTGTGTGAGATTCAGAGTGAGTCCAAATCCAACCTATCTGTGGCCCTGTCTCAAAATAAAAATAAATTGAAATTTGGGACAAATAGTAGTTGCCAGGAATTTCTTGAGAAATTGCCAACTGCCATGTAATAAAATACATTTGTTGGACTTCAAGACTGTTCAGTGGGTAAAGGTGCTTGTACTTAAACCTGACCACCTGAATTCAATGCCCACAACCACCTGAAGGTAAGAGAGAAGTGACTTCTGCAAATTGTCCTCTAACTACCACACGAGCATAGTACCAGGTGTGCCCTCCTCATAAGATTAATAATAAATGTAAAAAACTTAAGAAAAAGTTAGGAGACAGGGCTGAAAAAGCAGCTCCGGGTAGAGCACTTACCTAGTATGTAGGAAGCTCTGGGTTCCAGTACTAGCATCACATAACTGGGAGTAGTGATTGACACATGCCTGTCATCCCAGCATTGTGAATCCAGGACGTGGAGTCAAGAGGATCAGAAGTTCAAGGTCATCCTTCGTTACACAGTCAGTTCCAGTCCAGTCTAGAATATGCAAGAGACTTAAAAAAAAAAAAAAAAAAAAAAAAAAAAAAGGTGCCTGCTGGAAAACCTGCAACCTGAGTTCAATCCCTGGACCACACATGGTGGAAGGAGAGAAATGACTTCTGAAAGTTGTCCTCTGACCTCTACCATGTACCAGGGCATATGCATGAGTGTGATCTGTCCTTCCCTTCTTTTTCTTGTAATTAATTAAGTTGTGTGTGTGTGTGTGTGTGTGTGTGCACACGCGCGCATCAGAGGGCACTGTGTGTCCCTGTGGAGGACCAAAGGTGACTTAGGAATCATCCTGCATTGTTTCTACCTCCTTTTTGCTTTGTTCTGGGATTTCCGGGCTCCACCCACTAGGGCTGGAAGTACATACAGGCCGCTGCCGATTCCATTTGGTAGTTTTTTATGTCGAACCTGGAATCTGAACTCAAGACCTTCTGCTTGTGAGGCCGTTTTAACCCTTGAGCCATCTCTCCGGCCTTCTCTTTCCCTTCTTATTTCCCTTCCTCTCTTTCAAACAAATTAAAAAAAAAAAAAAAAAAAGACAGTTAGATACACCTCTTTTATTTTTTAAAATTATTTACTATGAGAGAGGAAGGGGTTGGAAGAGAGAGAGGGAGACGCAAGCCATAGCAGGTGAGTGGAGGTGTAAAGTCATTTCTCTCCTTCTACCGCGTGGGTTTCCAGGGATGAAACTCAGGTTGCTAGGTTTGCAAGCAGATGCCTTATCTATTGAGCTATCTCTCCAGCCCTACTTTTTTTTATTAGCTTGTGTGTGTGTGTGTACGCATGTGGTATGCAGTGGACAACTTGCAGAAATTGGTTTTCCTCTTCCACTTTGTGTATCCCAGGGATGGAAATCATTAGGCTCTGCAGCAGCCACCTTGCCTGGTTAAACCATCTTGCTGGCCCTGGGCTTCTCATCTAGCATGTGGGTCTAGATATATTGTGTAGTGCTTCACCTTTGCAGGATAGCAGGTGGCCTGCAGCACCTGAGAGAGACGGGGCGGGCCAGAGGATACACCAGATACCCCAGAAGAGGTTGCACTTCCCAAGTCTTTAATAGCCAAGATGGCTGGAGCGCCTCCCCTTCGGCCGTACCTAGGTGCCTTTTCTCAAGCAGGAACCTGGTGCCAGCCCATGTCATCCTGTTCTGTCCTGAGGATTATGTCGTCTCCCAGCTGCTGTCCCCAGTCCACCTGACATTCAGTCGGACAGACACGCCACACTGTCTGGGTCACTGTCCTCTGGCCTATGAAGTCAGCTCATCCCAAGTCTGCTCAGTTCCCTTTTTTTTCCCAAAAAAGGCAAAATGGTTTTTCTGTTTTTTTTTTTAATTTGCTTTTCATAGCTCCCCCATCCCAACCTTCCTGAGGTGTATTCAACTCGCTGTTTTGATGTAACAGGGTCTCAACTACCCCAGAGTGGCTTCAAACTCAGTATGTAGACAGGAATGACATTGAATTCTGATTTTTCTGATTCTGCTCCCGGGTGCTGGGATTATATGCACGAAACGCGAAATGCATCTGGCTGACTCGGGGTAGGATGACAGGTGCTTACCATTCCTGATCGGACTCACCCGTCTGGAGGGGCCCCTGCCCTGTTAGGGACTTGAATTGTGTGTTCATGTGTCCTTGTTTCCCCCTGCATTGGGGGCCTGCAGACACGGCATAACTGGTTTGTTCTATCCACTGTTTAAGCGGTTGGATGAGTTACCCAGTGTGTAGGTGGGTGGGTGATTACGGGTAGGCAAATGGCTAGGTGGATGATGGATGGACAGGCAAGTGGACTGGCAGGTGACTGGGCTTATTTCAATGCTTACAGGCCTACCACGGTGGGCTTTTCTCTAGGTCATCTTAGGAGTCTCAAGCTGGGAATATAGCTGACACTTCGTATGTCACTACTCCCAAGAACTAAAACTGCCAAGGGGGCCTCTCATTTCAGACCAAGAGTGGCAGACTACCAACTAGCATCCAATGAGGTTCCTACCTCAAGTGACCCAGAGTGCCTGCCTCCCTCAGTGAGAGCTGGGGGGGGGGGCAGGTGGCCATAAATTCAAGCCAAGCCACAGGGCTTAAGTCTAAAATCCACCTGGCCCATCTCAGAAAGACAACCTCCCATCCCGTGGACTCTCAAGAACCCAGCCGAGCTGTAAACTAAGTCCCCACTATGAAGCACCCCCCTCTTCCAGAACCTAGATAGGGAGAAAGGGTTCTTAACTTCTCCACCAATGGGTGAGATCAAGGCAAGTTTCAGCCCATCCTAAGTGGGACCCACCTCTTGGGGTAGGGCTAGGACTCCACCCGACCACCACCGCATCCCGTATCACCACAAAGTCTCATGTCAGGTATACACTTTTATTTGAACTAGTAAAGTCAGTGTACAGGCAGGCCTGGGCTGCCTCCACACCTGACCCACTCCCAGGGAGACCAAAAGCCTTCATACATCAGTTGGGGGGGGCAAAAATGGGGGAGAGGGGAGGAAGGGCCATGATGGCTGACCATTCAAAAAAATGAAATAAAAAAAGTATTAAGGCGAAGATTTTTTTGCAGTACATAATTTACACAAAAGCAATGCCTGCCTGTCTCCTCCCCTGCATGGACTGAGGCGTGCACTGGGCCATCCTCTTGGGAGTGGGGGCAGCTTTTGGGAGGGCGAGAGACTTCCTGCAACTATGTGAAAAAAGGTTAAAAAAAAAAAGAAAAAACAATGTACAGAGTCCTCAGCCACACTGTAGAACTTTGGGGGTGCTTGCTCCAGCAGACAGCCGCCACCTTTACCGTTCCAGTTTTGAAATCCTGAGTCAAAAGCGCCAAAACAAAAATTTATTAAAGAAAAAAAAAAAGCCATGCCAATGTTTTGTCAAGGGTGTAACCCAGCTCGGTTAGCAGTCCGCCTAGAAGCATTTGCGGTGGACAATGGAGGGACCGGATTCATCATACTCCTGCTTGCTAATCCACATCTGCTGGAAGGTGGACAGGGAGGCCAGGATGGAGCCACCGATCCACACAGAGTACTTGCGCTCAGGGGGAGCAATAATCTGTAAAGGACAAAGGACAGCTGTGAGCACCCCTGTCGGGTGACATCCCAGCCACAGGCCTTACCACCAAGGGGGAGGGAACACGGGACAGCTGCCCAGGCACTAGGCATCCTCACCTTGATCTTCATTGTGCTGGGAGCTAGGGCTGTGATCTCCTTCTGCATTCTGTCTGCAATGCCTGGGTACATGGTGGTACCACCAGACAGCACTGTGTTGGCATAGAGGTCCTTTCGGATGTCGACGTCACACTTCATGATAGAGTTGAAGGTGGTTTCATGGATGCCACAGGATTCCATTCCTGAGGGAAGGGACAGGAAAAGTTAAGACTTAACCTCAGGGCTGTCCCCCCCATCAGGGTCACCCTTGAAGAGAAAAGACCTGTAACTCACCCAGGAAGGAAGGCTGGAAGAGAGCCTCCGGGCAGCGGAAGCGCTCATTGCCAATGGTGATGACCTGCCCATCAGGCAGCTCGTAGCTCTTCTCTAGGGAGGAGGAGGACGCAGCGGTAGCCATCTCCTGCTCGAAGTCCAGGGCGACATAGCACAGCTTCTCCTTGATGTCACGCACGATTTCCCTCTCGGCAGTGGTGGTGAAGCTGTAACCCCGCTCGGTCAGGATCTTCATGAGGTAGTCTGTCAGGTCCCGGCCAGCCAGGTCCAGACGCAGGATGGCGTGGGGGAGAGCGTAGCCCTCATAGATGGGCACAGTGTGGGTGACCCCATCACCGGAGTCCATCACGATGCCAGTGGTACGGCCAGAGGCGTACAGGGACAGCACAGCCTGGATGGCCACGTACATGGCGGGGGTGTTGAAGGTCTCGAACATGATCTGTGAAAAGATCGAGTCTGGTCAATTTCTAGGAGTCAAAGACTGTCGTCAGAATGGACTTGGGAACATGCATGAACGCGGCTAAGTGCTAAGTGTACTGTGAGTCTCAGGATGAGGGAATTCAGTTTAGACCTACTAAAAACACACTGGGGAGGCCACGATGAACCAGCCTCATTCATTAGCTGCCACACAGAGTTAGTACCTTCAACCACAGCACTGTTTTAAAACACCTAGTCAGAAAAGCAATCGAGAAGAAAACAAAAGGACCTCATCTGGAATAAAGAAGACCTGCAAAGCTCTCAGGAGACACCTCAGAGAAGAGAGGCCTATGGGAGAACGGCAGAAGAAACAGCAGTGAGAAGGAGTTGGCGAAAAAGACAGGGTAGGAAAGGATGGAGGTGTGTGGGGGGGGCGATCACTAACTTGGGTCATCTTCTCGCGGTTGGCCTTGGGGTTCAGGGGGGCCTCGGTCAGCAGCACAGGGTGCTCCTCGGGGGCCACTCGCAGCTCGTTGTAGAAGGTGTGGTGCCAGATCTTCTCCATGTCGTCCCAGTTGGTGACGATGCCGTGCTCGATGGGGTACTTCAGGGTCAGGATGCCTCGCTTGCTCTGGGCTTCGTCACCCACGTACGAGTCCTTCTGGCCCATGCCCACCATCACACCCTGCAGAGGGGAGCAGCCGCGTCAACTCCGGGGCATCGCGCACCCCAAGAGCTCCTAACCGGGCAAGGAAAAGACGTTTCACCCGTAAAAGGCAAGTGGCCACTTGGCGGATCGATCCCTTCCTTACCTGGTGCCGAGGGCGCCCCACGATGGAGGGGAAGACGGCCCGGGGCGCGTCGTCTCCAGCGAACCCGGCTTTGCACATGCCGGAGCCATTGTCGACAACGAGCGCAGCAATATCGTCATCCATGGCGAGCGACCTGCAGGAAGAGACCCGGTGACCACCTGGGCCCGGAGCAGGGCCGCCCCCGCCCTACACACTTCCGGTGCGCCGCGGCCTCAGGCCGCCAGGGGGCGCGCGCCCAGCTCCGGGGACAAAGGAAGCCTGAGCCGGCCGCGTTATTACCATAAAAGGCAAACGCTGGTCGGAGGCGGTCCCCCGCCCCGGCGGCGCGCGGCAGGAAGCCAGGCCCCCCACCCTCCCGGGCCAGGCGCACGCCCCGCCTCCGTCGTTCCAACAGCCGGCTCGCAGGCTGCGCGCGGACGCCCTGAGCAGCCACACCCAGCAGCGCGGGACAGGAAGTGCGGGCCCGCCGACCGCAGCTGCGGCGGCCCCGCCCCTTCCGCCGGAGGTCCCGCCTTCGCCCCAACCCGGGAAGTGCACCCGAGAGCTCTGCGCACGCGCCAAACCGCCGTTTCGCCCGAAACCCCCTAGCGTGCTTGAGTGGCAAGGCCCGGAGATCCAGCGCGCACGCGCAGAGCCCTCCCAGCCCCCACCCCGCACGGCCGGCCCCGCCGCGCCCGCCCCGCCGAATGTCGCGAACCGGTGTGGACAAAGACTGGCCGCGGGCATCGGGGCGGGGCTACAGTGCTCCGATTCCCCCACATCACATCCCCTGGGTGGGATCGGGTGCACAAGCCGGGTGACGGTCTGAATTGCCCCGTGCCGCGAGTACTTCCCAAGCGTTGTGCGCCGGGAGCCCGAATAGGCGTCCACACCCACAGTTCCAAGTGTCCACATCGTGGCCGGAGTTCGTTGCCTGGGCAAGTGCGCTGCCCGGCCACCCCCTCCTAACACGTCCCCGACGGCTCTCCCCCAAATGTTCTCCCTCTCCCCCACCCATTCCGCGCTTCTGCAGCAGCCAGGCAGGCAGTCGCTGACCCATTGCTAGGACGCAGGAGGTCTGGGTGGGTGTGTGAGCGCGGTAACCCCACTTACCTGGGTAGCAGGTATGGACTGGAGGAGGATGAGCTTCGAGGTGCCGAAAGGCTGCGAGGCGCAGAAAAGCTGCGAGGCGCAGAAACGCCAGAAGGTGATGATAGACGCGGAGTCGACTGTGACTGCACATCGCGGCGCAGCCGGGTTTTATAGGACGCCACTGTGCCGGCTCTAGCCATAAAAGGCAACTTTCAGAACGGCGAGCTCTGATTGGCCCCGCGCCGCTCGCTCACTATCCCCGCCCAAGTGCAGTTTTTATTCCCTCTCCCCTCCTTTTGCAAAAAAAAAAAAAAGGAAAGAGAGAGCAAGCGAGATTGAGGAAGAGAGTTTTGGCATTGCCCATGGGCTCAGGGTTATGCGAATGGCCTCCGCCCTCGTGGGTACTATCTGATCGTGGGTACTATCCGATCCTGGGTCCTCCTCACTCCCAGCGATCAGGCTTTGCATCCTGGGGTCACCCATTTACTCTAAGGACCCTCTAACTGTTAATTTTCCATAATCAGCACCCAGGTGGGCAAGAGTCGGCATTGAGCACCCCAGCCCCCCAGGTCTGGTGACACCATTTATGGCTATAGGGACCTGTAGGGAGAATAGTCACTACCCCTTGCTAGTTGGATGGTCCAAAAAGGCAGACCTAGGGGCCTCCTCATGGGGGCCCAACTTGCTTGTGTGATTGAATACTACTTGGACGCTTAGGGTGTGGCCGGAGGAGGGGGATCTTCAGTGGTCTTGACCACATAGAAACCTCAGAGGCCACACTCCTTGAGACAGGACAAGCAGGCCCCAAGTGGTTGGATGAGGTGACTTAGGAAAAAGTGTCCAAACAAAGTCCCCCGTCTTCTAGCCTAGAAGTGATTGTGGTCTAAAAAGCAAATAAACTTTGAGAAGGTTGCCGGGTCACACCAACAGGGTCAAACCTGGGCCGTTAGTTGGTGGCTCTGAGCAGCTGCCTGGCCCGGTTGGACCCAGGCCCACCATCCATCGGCTGTGCTTTCAGTAGGGCTCGGGAGAGTGACAGTGTCAGAGAGTAACTGAGGGTGGGGCTCAGAGCTCCAAAGTCTAAGTGGATGACCCCCTTTACTTGTGACTTTCTGGCCTGGGGTCTCTTTATCAAAATCAGGCTAGATTGAGGTAGCCAGGAGAGTTCTGCCCTACCCCCCAAAACAACTTAGCCGGTAGTCTCATCCCCTTCCCCCAGCAGGAGTGAGTGACCACAGGTACTTCTCTGAAGTACCTGACTTAGCCTCAAGGGACTCATGCTCCTGAGAGAGGACCACAAGAAACTGCCTTTACACAGGAAGCACTGGTTTGAGGTGAGATGCCCCCGGGCTTGTTCCGGCTTTGCGCGCACACACACACACACACACACACACACAGTAGGCGCTCCTAGAGTGTGGGTGTTGAAACCAGTAAAGACTTCGTCTATATATGGATGAACACAGCAGTGGCTGTGGACTAGAAGGCCAGACCTGCTCTCCTTGCAAGGCACGGTGAGGCTGTAGAGGCACTGGCCAGCTGGAAAGGGTGACCACCAACCCAGCTCTCAACAGAGCCTCCCCCCATCCCTCCACTCTTCTACCCCCCATCCCCTCCACCCCCACACACATCCTACTACTTTCCACTCAAGACTCCAGAATCACTGTGGAGTTCCCATAGAAAAAAATTGACAAACTTCTCCCCAGAGACAGGGTTGTCCTGATCCTGGCCTGTATCACTGAGTCAGCCACTTGTCAGCAGTCTCATACCTGCAATTCACAAGTAGGGGAGCAGGCCTGATTCTGCCTCTTTCCAACCGGATTATAGGAGAGGGTAGAGGCTCCCTTCTGGGAGTTATTATAGTTAAGCACAAGTGTCTTGACTGTTGAAGGTTTGAGCTCTGGGCACATTTGTAGAGAATTAGTGGTTGAGTTAAGCCCAGAGCAAACCTGCAGGAGATTGTCTAGCTGATGGGGAAGGCCCAGCCCATGGTGGGTGAGACTAGGCCCTGGAATAACAGACAGCTGGTTGAGAGAGTAGGCTTCCTTCTGTACACCTGGCCAGACATGCTGGTCTGGCAAGTAAGGATCGCCCCATTACACAGAGATGGTATGACCAGTTCCCTCGGCCCTGGTGTTGGTGTGTGCTCTCCTGTCAAGCTGGACTGAGAACTGTAACCAAGAATGGTAAGAGAGAATAAACCCTTGTTCCCTTAAGTTATTTGATGGTCAATTATCAGCAACCATGCAGGTGAACTGCAACAGGAGTGTAGGACGAGGTAGGAGACTCTCGGTAGGCCTCAGGTGATGACACCAGGTAGGAGTAGACCTACTTCCCAGGCAGGACCTGCGTTGCCACTTTGTCTCTTAGTCCAGGGCTAGTTAAGGGGCAGAAGCTCTGGCCCCTCCCTAGCTCTGGGACAGTTCTGGTCTGTCTTACTGGCACTGGCTTATGGTTCCCTCTCTACAGTAGCCATTTCCGGGTACTCCTATGCAGCCTTCAAAGGTCCCAGGAGGCCTGTCTCGGGGCGAGCGCCTTAGAATCTGGAATTTGCTCTTCTGAGTATATTAAAACACCAGACTGGAGTGTGTGTGTCTATGTGCGTGTGTGTTTATTTCCCTTGTTTTTCATGAGACAGGATCTCGCTATGTGCTAACATTAGCCTGGACTGAAGATGTATAGCCCAGACTGGCCTCAAATTTCCTGATCTTTTTTGCCTTACTCTCTCTCCTTAGTAGCTGGGATGACAAACATGAAACCCAGTCGGGGTTGTGTGTTAATAACTAACTTAGCACTCCAAAAATCAAGCTGGCCCTAGGAGGGTCTCCATCATCTACCCCCACTTCCTCCTACCCATGTACATACACCCAGGGGCTCTGTTTGGATGGATGAATAAATTGACAGTGGGGTTTCCACAGACCTTGGAGGGAGAAGACCTCCAGAAGATGGCCAGTTCCTCAGGCCTGGAGGGGGCTGGGCAAGGAGTTAGGGGTTTGAAGAGGAGAAGTCAAATACAGAAAGCAAGGGGGTGGGGGAAGAAGAGGAAGCGAAAGGAGGGGGAGGTGAAGGGAGAGGAAGTGAAGCCGTTCTACTGGGAACTTTGCCCTGGCAGAGAGTGTTCAGCGTCCCAAGCAGGCACCCAGCCCACCTCCACCTCAGCAGGGCTCAGCCAATGGACTCAACCACTCGGGGCAGGGGGGCATCCCAAGGCGTGAATGCCATGGGCCCCCAATCCTGCCTACCTGGGGGCAGGGGAACAGCTACAGCCCACACCCAAGACCCATTCTCTGAACCTACTCTTCTCCCAAAGCCATCTGGCACTTCTGAGCCCCTGGTGACATTTCAGTCCCTGGACCCTAGACTCTTAGCCAGGAAGAAAGATTCAAGCCACCTCTTCCTTCCTTCTTCCCTCTTTCCCTCCCTCCCTCCTTCCTTCCCTTCTTCCCTTCTTTCCTTCCTTCCTTCCTTCCTTCCTTCCTTCCTTCCTTCCTTCCTCTCTCTCTTTCTCTCTTTCTTTTTAGGGTAAAAAATTGAGGCAGAGGGGAGGCTTCCTGTTAGACTGGCAGGGGCTCTGTACAGGAGATGGGGTCCCTGTAGACAACAAGGAGCTCAGGAAGAAACCAAGTCAATGAAGAAAGGCCAGGAACATTCCAGAAAACAGTTCCCCCTCCTTTATTCTTCTTCGAGATGAGGAAACTGAGGCAGGACTATGAAATGCCCACATGCCAGGAAATGCAGGGGTAAGGGTTCTGAGATCCCTCTGAGGCGACAACCTGGCCTCTGCCTCACACTGCCCCTCCCTGGGTAAAGTGGCCTCTGGAATGTCCCCAGGGACTGGGTCCAAGGACTTCTCCAAAGCTGGAATTCCTGGCTCCACCCTACTCTTTACTACATATTTTTATCTCCTGAAGCCCAGAGGAGGCAGCCACAATCCCCTTGGGTCACACAGTAACAAGGGAAGGACCTCCCCAGGTGTACTGAGGTCTTCTTCATTGGCTTTCTGAATGGCCCTGGGTTTCTCTGGGCATTTTAAATCTGTAAGAGTGTGTGCATGTGTGAGAGAGAGACATTGGGGGAGTGTGTCCCCTATTTTCTGCTCAACTTCTCCACCTTCAAGTCCCTCAAAGCTTAAGGATCAACTACGATGTGTTCCTCCCCCCCCAAAAAAGAAATTACCCAGGAGTTGAGTTTTCAGAAAGACTTTTCCTTCCAAGCAACTGTTGGGTTGTGATGTGCCCCTATTCACCACAGGGGCACCTGCACACATCCCAGTGAGGTGTGGTGGGATGGTTTATCTGGGACGATTTCAAAATGCTGAACCTTGAGGAATAGAACAAGCATGCCCTTAGATAGATCTCTCTGGAAAGAATCTCAGATGGCCAAGCCAGTCCTGCTAGTTTTCAGGAAGGAAAGCAAAAAGTTTCTTGAGAAGGGATATGTATGAAAAGGGTATTTATTTATTTATTTATTTATTATTTAATTGTGTGTGTATGTGTAGAACCAAGGATGAATTCGGAAATCATTATGGACTGCTTCTACCTCCTCTTTTTGCTCTGCCCCGGGATTCCCAGGCTCCGCCCACCAGAACCAGAACCACAGGCTGCCCCCTCTCCCCTTCCACCCGGCATTTGTATGTGGGATCTGGGATCCGAACTCAGGACCCTCTGCTTACAAGGCAGAGGCTTAACCCCTGAGCCATATCTCCAGCCCTATTTATTTATTTTTAAAGACAAGGTCTCACATAGCTCAAGCTGGCCTTGAACTTCTGATCTTCCTGCTTCTATCTCTCAAGTGCTGAGGATGTTTGAGATATGCACCACCACTGTGGTCAGATGTTGTTCTTGTTTTAAAATCAAGTTTCATGGATCTTAGGCTGGTCTGATTGATTCCCTACGTAGCCAAGGAGGACCTTCAACTCATCATCTTCTGTCCCCTGATGTGGGCCTGTGGAGGCTCAAGGGCGACATCAGGAGTCACCTGGATTGCTCTACCTCCTTATTGCTTTGCCCTGGGGTTTTCCAGGCTCTGTCTTCAGGGCTGCCACCATATCTTCCAGGCATTTTTACATGGGATCTGGGGATCTGAACTCAAGTCTTTTTGTTTTTGAGACGGAGGCTTTCTTTAGCCCTAGAGCTATCTTGCCAGCCCACCAGTCCTAGTTTCATGGGTTGTTGGGATGGACCCCATCCATGGCTTTGTACAGGTCAGGCAAGTGCTCCACCAACTGAGCCACACCTGTAGTCTCTTTTGGGTTTGTTTCTCTTGGAGACAAGTTCTCCTTATATACTCCAGACTGGCTTTTAATTCACATTCCCCTGCCTCAGCCACCTAAGTGCTGGGAAGCATACTTCAGGGCCCCTGTTTTGGAACCAGGGAACTTTCTGATAGTTGCTGGAAGTTTCTAAAAATCTTTGAAAATTACCTGCCGTGCTGATTCCCCCTCCCCCCAGGGCACCAGGAGAAGCTGCCTCACCCTCCCAGGGAGTTCCCAGATTTGCTTATTCAAGATGTATTCACCACGGAGAAGTAAACTTCCCAGGGCTTCCCCTGTGTACCCCTGTGCAGTCCCCCCCAAGTCCCTCCCTGTCACTTTCAGATGGAAAACCCCACTTAATGGAAGGGGATCTTTTGAATCTTAGAGAACCAAGAGACTCCCCCGGGCAGTCAAGTGATGTGGCGGAGACCTTCCTAGAATCTCCCAGTGAAGGGTTGGGGGTATGGCTCCGTGGTAGAGCATTTCCCTAATTTGAAAGAGACTCTGGTTCCAGCGATTTGAAATGGGGCAGGGGGCTCCTAACTCTCAGGTGGGCAGCCTTGGAGTGGTTAAGAAGAGAGGTCAGATGGCCAAGCCAGTCCTGGGCTATGAGTTCAGTTGAGGGATTTGCTGGGGGAGGGGAGGACTGCTCAGGTTCGACAGTTCCCTAGCTATCTTGGGGTGCTCAGAAATGCCCTTCAGAGCTGGAGGAGTGGAGGGACCAGTGGAACCTTGGAGGAGATGGAAGCGGGTGCCAGAGGGCCTGGGCAGAAAACAGGTGAGTTGGCAGCATCTGACTCAGGACATTAGCCCAGCCTCCTTCAGTCGCCTGAGGGCCTACTGTGTGCTGGGGACTGGGTGTAACTAACCACACCTCTTGCCTTGTAAGAAGCTGGAATCTCCCAGCTTCTCAGATGACCAAAGAAAGTGTGAGGGGGATAACTGTCTGGAGCTAGGCCTGGTTGCATAGGCCTGTTATCCCAGCTACGTGTTCGCTGAGGCCAGAGGATTGGGGGAGACAGCTGGGCGGCCTAGGCCATTTAGCAAGATCCCATTTCTCACATAAAAATAAGCAAAAGGCTGGTAATGAAGGTACTCAGGAGGTGGAGGCAGGAGGCTCAGGAGTCTGAATCATCCTCAGCTACCTAGTGAGTTCAAAGCTACAGCTGTCTCAAAAAAAAGGGGGAGGTGGGCAGTGGATGGAGAGACAGGGCTGGTGATGCCTTGAAGACTGATGGAAGAAGATTGCCAGGAGTTTGAAGCTCAGTGGGGCTACATAGTGAGATCCAGTCTGTCCGGGGCTAGGATATGAGACCCTCTGTCCAATATAGATAATTAGTCGATAAACAAATAATAAAGGAGACTGGGCTCAGCATTACAGTGCTTGCTAAGCAGGCAAAAGAAACAGGGGAGACTGCTAAGATATCATTCAGCATGTCAGGGGCCTGCCGTGAACCTGGAGACCTGACTCTGATCCCCAAAGAGAGAGCCTACATAGTAGAAGGACAGAACTGACTTCTGGAAATTGTTCTTTGACCTCCACCCATGCAGCACCATACATGGATGTATACACCTCTCTCTCTCTCTCTCTCTCTCTCTCTTCTCTCTCTCTCTTCTTCCTCAATAAATGAATTTAAAAATAAATAAAAGGGGCTGGAGAAATGGCTTAGGTTAGTCCTCTGCCTCGCAAGTAGAAGATCCTGAGTTGGATTCCATGTCCCAAATAAAAACATCACACAGAAAGGGAAGCAGTGGCCTGCACTTCTGGCCCTGGTAGGTAGAGCCTGGGAAATCTCAAATCCAAGCAAAAAGGAGGTAGAAACAATCCAGGATAATTCCCGAAGTCACTCTAGGTCCTCCACAGGAATATACAGTGACCTCTAACACACACAAACATGCAAAAATAAAAAATATAAAGAATCAGAGTTCATATCTTTAGATCTCATGTAAAATGTTTGTGGGTTGTAGGGGCACCTGTAATTCCAGGCTCAGACCCTCAGAAATCAGAAACCGGAAATCCCAGGAGCAAACTGGCCGGCCAGATTAGCCCTATTGATGAATTCTGGTTTTAATTGGAGACCCAGCCTAATGAAGACATAGCTCAGTGTACAGTACCATTCATTTCAAAAGTTAGGGATCTTGGGCTGGAGAGATGGCTCAGAGAGACTCTGTCTCGAAAGCAGAAGGTCCTGATTTCCAATCCCAGGTCCCACATTAAAAACTCCAGGCGGAAATGGCGGGCAGAGCCTGGGAAATCTCAGACCAAAACAAGAAGGAGGTAGAAGCAATCCAGGATGATTTCCAAAGTCACCCTTTGTCCTCCACAGAGACACACAGTACCCTCTGTGAGACACACACACACACGCACGCATGCACACACACATGCACATAAAATATTTAATAAATAAAAATATCTTTAAATTTTTTTTTAAAAGAAAGAAAAACAAAGTGTAGAGTGATTGAAAAAGACATCCAATGTCGACCTCAGGCCTCCATATGCACACACACCCACAATACAATAAAATAAAAACCAAAAACAAATGCTAAAGTAAAATAAATCAAAGACTCTGGCTATTACTAGAATGGACTGGAACCTGAAGACGTCCCGGGGCGCGTCCGTCTCCAGCGGACCCGTCTTGCAACATGCTATCCATTGTCGACAACGAGCGCATCAATATCGTCCATCCATGGCGACGGACTGCAGGAAGAGACCCAGGTGACCACCTGGGCCGAGCAGGGCCGCCCCCCGCCTACACACTTGGTTGCGGCGCGCGGCTCAGGCCGCCAGGGGGCGCGCGGCCCAGCTCCGGAACAAGGAAGCCTGAGCCGGCCGCGTTATTACCATAAAAGGCAAACGCTGGTCGGAGGCGGTCCCCCGCCCCGCGGCGCGCGGCAGGAAGCAGGCCCCCCAACCCTCCCGGTCCAGGCGCACGCCCCCCTCCGTTGTTCCAACTGAGCCGGCTCGCAGGCTGCGCGCGGAGACGCCCTGACAGCCACACCCAGCAGCGCGGGGACAGGAAGTGCGGCCCGCCGACCGCAGCTGCGGCGCTGCCCCCGCCCTTCCCGGAGGTCCCGCCTTCGCCCCAACCCGGGAGTGCACCCGAGAGCTCTGCGCACGCGCCAAACCGCCAGTTTCGCGCCCGAAACCCCCAGCGTGCTTGAGTGGCAAGCCCGGAGATCCAGCGCGCGCACGCGCAGAGCCCTCCCAGCCGCCCCACCCCCGCACGGGCCCGGCCCCGCCGCGCCCGCCCCGCCGAATGTCGCGAACCGGTGTGGACAAAGACTGGCCGCGGGCATCGGGGCGGGGCTACAGTCGCTCCGCATGTCCCCCACATCACAACCCCTGGTGGGATCGGTTGCACAAGCCGGGTGACCGGTCTGGATTGCCCCGTGCGCGCGATACTTCCCAACGTTGTTCGCCGGGAGCCCGATAGGCGTCCACACCCACAGTTCCAAGTGTCCATGTGGCCGGAGTTTCGTTGCCTGGGCAAGTGCGCTCGCCGGCCACCCCTTCCTAACACGTCCCCACGGCTCTCCCCCAAATGTTCTCCCTCTCCCTCCACCATTCCGGCGCCTGCAGCAGCCAGGCAGGCAGTCGCGGACCCATTGCGAGGACGCAGGAGGTCTGGGTGGGTGGTGTGAGCGCGGTAACCCCACTTACCCTGGGTACAGGTATGGAACTGGAGAGATGAGAGTTGAGGTGCCGAAAGGCTGCGAGGCGCAGAAAAGCTGCGAGGCGCAAAACGCCAAAAGGTGATGATAGACGCGGAGTCGACTGTGACTGCACATCCGGCCGCAGACAGGGTTTTATGAGGACGCCACTGTGCCGGACCTAAGCCATCAAAGGCAACTTTCAGAACGGGCGAGCTCTGATTGGCCCCGCCCGCTCGCTCACTATCACCCCCCAAGTGCAGTTTTTATTCCCTCTCCCCTCCTTTTGCAAAAAAAAAAAAAAAAAGAAAGAGAAGCAAGCGAGATTGAGGAAGAGAGTTTTGGCATTGCCCATGGGCTCAGGGTTATGCGAATGGCCTCCCCCTCGGTGGGTACTATCTGATCGTGGGTACTATCGATCCTGGGTCCTCCTCACTCCCGCGATCAGGCTTTGCATCCTGGGGTCACCCATTTACTCTAAGGGACCCTCTTAACTGTTAATTTTCCATACAGCACCCAGGTGGGCAAGAGTCGGCATTGAGCGAACCCCCAGCCCCCCAGGTCTGGTGACACCATTTGTCTAGAGAGGACCTGTAGGGAGAATTGCACTACACCCTGCTAGTTGGATGGTCCAAAAAGGCAGACCTAGGGGCCTCCTCATGGGGGCCAACTTGCTTGTGTGATTTGAACTACTTGGAGCGCTTAGGGTGTTGCCGGAGGAGGGGGATCTAGTGGTCTTGACCACATAGAGAACCTCAGAGGCCACACTCCTTGAGACAGGACAAGGCAGGCCCCAAGTGGTTGGATGAGGTGCTTAGGAAAAAAGTGTCCAAAAAAGTCCCCGTCTTCTAGCCTAGAAGTGATTGTTGGTCTAAAAAAAAGCAAATAAACTTTGAGAAGTTGCCGGGTCACAACCAAACAGGGTCAAACCTGGGCCGTTAGTTGGTGGCTCTGACATCTGCCTGGCCCGTGGGGACCCAGGCCCACCATCCATCGGCTGTGCTTTCAGTAGGCTCGGGAGAGTGACAGTGTCAGAGAGTAACAGGGGTGGGGCTCAGAGCTCCAAAGTCTAAGTGGATGACCCCCTTTACTTGTGACTTTCTGGCCTGGGGTCTCTTTATCAAAATCAGGCTAGATTGAGGTGCCAGGGAGAGTTTGCCCGCTGACCCTACCCCCCAAACACACTTAGCCGTAGTCTCATCCCCTTCCCCCAGCAGGAGTGAGTGACCACAGGTACTTCCTGAAGTACCTGACTTTAGCTCAAAGACTCATGCTCCTGAGAGAGGACCACAAGAAACTGCCTTTACACAGGAAGCACTGGTTTGAGGTGAGATGCCCCCGGGCTTGTTCCGGCTGTGCACACACACACACACACAACACCACACACACAGTAGGCGCTCCTAGAGTGGTGGGTGTTGAACCAGTAAAGACTTCGCTATATATGGATGAACACAGCATGGCTGTGGACTAGAAGGCCACACTCTTCTCCTTGCAAGGCACGGTGAGGCGTGTAGAGGCACTGGCCAGCTGGAAGGGTGACCACAACCCAGCTCTCAACAGCCTCCCCCCATCCCTCCACTCTTCTACCCCCCATCCCCTCCCCCACACACATCCTACTACTTTCCACTCAAGACTCAGAATCACTGTGGAGTTCCCATAGAAAAAATTGACAAACTTCTCCCCAGAGACAGGTTTCCTGATCCTGGCCTGTATCACTGAGTCAGCCTTGTCAGCAGTCTCATACCTGCAATTCACAGTAGGGAGCAGCCTGATTCTGCCTCTTTCCACCCGGATTATAGGAGAGGGTAGAGGCTCCCTTCTCTGGGAGTTATTATAGTTAAGCAAAGTGTCTTGACTGTTGAAGGTTTGAGCTCTGGGCACATTTGTAGAGATTAGTGGTTGAGTTAAGCCCAGAGCAAACCTGCAGGAGATTGTCTAGCTGATGGGGAGAGGCCCAGCCCATGGTGGGGGAGACTAGGCCTGGAATAACAGGACAGCTGGTTGAGAGAGTAGGCTTCCTTCTGTACACTGGCCGACATGCGGTCTGGCAAGTAAGGATCGCCCCATTACACAGAGATGGTATGACCAGTTTCCCTCGGCCCTGGTGTTGGTGTGTGCTCTCCTGTCAAGGCTGGACTGAGAACTGTAACCAAGAATGGTAAGAGAGAATCAAACCCTTGTTCCCTTAAGTTATTTGATGGTCAATTATCAGCAACCATGCAGGTGCAACCGGCAACGGAGTGTGTAGACGAGGTAGGAGACTCTCGGTAGGCCTCAGTGATGACACCAGGTAGGAGTAACCTACTTCCCAGGCAGGACCTGCGTTGCCACTTTGTCTCTTAGTCCAGGGCTAGTTTAAGGGGCAGAAGCTCTGGCCCCTCCCTAGCTCTGGACAGTTCTGGTCTGTCTTACTGGCACGGCTTATGGTTCCCTTCTACAGTAGCATTTCCGGGTACTCCTATGCCGAGCCTTCAAAGTCCCAGGAGCTGTCTCGGGGCGAGCGCCTTAGAATCTGGAATTTGCTCTTCTGAGTATATTAACACCAGACTGGAGTGTGTGGTGTCTATGGTCGTGTGTGTTTATTTCCCTTGTTTTTCATGAGCAGGATCTCGCTATGTGCTAACATTAGCCTGGACTGAAGAGTATAGCCCAGACTGGACCAAATTTCCTGATCTTTTTTGCCTTACTCTCTCTCTAGTATCTGGGATGACAAACATGAAACCCAGTCGGGGTTGTGTGTTATAACTAAACTTAGACACCCAAAAATCAAGCTGGCCCTAGGAGGGTCTCCATCATCTACCCCCACTTCCTCCTACCCATGTACATACACCCAGGGTGCTGTTTGGGATGGATGAATAAATTGACAGTGGGGTTTCCACAGACCTTGGAGGGGAGAAGACCTCCAGAAGATGGCCAGTTTCCTCAGCCGGAGGGGGCTGGGCAAGGATTTAGGGTTGAAGAGAGAGTCAAATACAGAAGCAAGGGGGTTGGGGGAAGAAGAGGAAGCGAAAGGAGGGGTGAGAGTGAAGGGAGAGAGAATGAAGCCGTTCTACTGGGACTTTGCCCTGGGCAGAGAGTGTTAGCGTCCAAGCGGCACCAAGCCCACCTCCCCACAGCAGGGCTCAGCCATGGACTCAACCACTCGGGGCAGGGGGGCATCCCAAGGCGTTGGAATGCCATGGGCCCCCAATCCTGCCATACCTGGGGCGAGGGAAAGCTACAGCCCACACCCAAGACCCATTCCTGAACCTACTTCTCTCCCAAGCCATCTGGCACTTCTGAGCCCCTGGTTGAGCATTTCAGTCCCTGGACCCTAGACTCTTAGCCAGGAGAAAGATTCAAGCCACCTCTTAGTCCTTTCTCCTCTTTTCCCTCCCTCCCTCCTTCCTCCCTTCTTCCCTTCCTTCCTTCCCTCCTTCTTCCTTCCTTCCTTCCTTCCTTCCTCCTCTCTTTCTCTCTTCGTTTTAGGGTAAAAATTGAGGCAGAGGGGAGGCTTCCTGTTTAGACTGGAGGGGCTCTGTACAGGAGATGGGGTCCCTGTAGACAACAGGAGGCTCAGGAAGCAAACCAAGTCATGAAGAAAAGGCCAGGAACATTTCAAAAAACAGTTCCCCCTCCTTTATTCTTCTTCGAGATGAGGAAACTGAGGCAGGACGATGAAATGCCCACATGCCAGGAAATGCAGGGTAAGGGTTCTGAGATCCCTCTGAGGCGCCAACCTGGCCTCTGGCCTCACACTGCCCCTCCCTGGGTTAAAGTGGCCTCTGGATGTCCCCAGGGACTGGGTCCAAGGACTTCTCCAAAGCTGGAATTCCTGGCTCCACCCTACTCTTTACTACATATTTTATCTCTAAGCCCAGAGGAGGCCGACCACAATCCCCTGTGGGTCACACCAGTAAACGGGAAGGACCTCCCAGGTTGTACTGAGTCTTCTCATTGGGCTTCTGAATGGCCCTGGGTTTCTCTGGGCATTTTAAAATCTGTAAGAGTGTGTGCATGTGTGAGAGAGAGACATTGGGGGAGTGTGTCCCCTATTTTCTGCCACTTCTCCACTTCAAGTCCCCCAAAGCTTAAGGATCAACTACGATGTGTCCTCCCCCCCCCAAAAAAAGAAATTCACCCAGGAGTGAGTTTTCAGAAAGACTTTTTTCCTTCCAAGCAACTGTTGGGTTTGTGATGTGCCCCTATTCACCACAGGGGCACCTGCACACATCCCAGTGAGGTGGGTGGGTTTGGGAGGAGGGCCCTGGACGATTTCAAAATGCTGAACCGTGAGGAATAGAACAAGCATTGCCCTTAGATAGATCTCTCTGGAAAGAATCTCAGATGGGCCAAGCCAGTCCGCTAGTTTTCAGGAAGGAAAGCAAAAAGTTTTTGAGAAGGGATATGTAATGAAAAAGGTATATTATTTATTTATTTATTTATTTTTACTTGTGTGTGTATGTGTGAACCAGGATGAATTCGGAAATCATTATGGCCTGCTTCTACCTCCTCTTTTTGCCTCTGCCCCGGGATTCCCCGCTCCGCCCACCAGAACCGAAAACCACGTCTGCCCCCCTCCCCTTCCACCCGGCATTTGTATGTGGGATCTGGGATCCGAACTCAGGACCCTTCGCTTACAAGGCAGAGGCTTAACCCCTGAGCCATATCTCCAGCCCTATTTAGTTATTTTTAAAGACAAGGTCTCACATAGCCAAGCTGGCCTTGAACTTCTGATCTTCCTGCTTCTATCTCTCAAGTGCTGAGGATGTTTGAGATATGCACCACCACTGTGGTCCGATGTGTTCTTGTTGTTAAAATCAAGTTTCATGGTATCTTAGGCTGTCTGATTGATTCCCTCGTGCCAAGGAGGACCTCAACTCATCATCTTCTGTCCCCTGATGTGGGCCGGTGGAGGGGCTCAAGGGCGACATCAGAGTCACCTGGATTGCTCTACCTCTTATGCTTTGCCCTGGGGTTTTCCAGGCTCTGTCTCGTCAGGCTTGCCACCATATCTTCCAGGCATTTTTACATGGGATCTGGGGATCTGAACTCAAGTCTTGTTTGTTTGAGACGGAGGCTTTCTTTAGCCCAAGAGCTATCTTGCAGACCCAACATCCTAGTTTCATGGTTTTGGGATGGACCCCCCTGGCTTTGTACAGGTCAGGCAAGTGCTCCACCAACTGAGCCACACCTGTAGTCTCTTTTGGGTTTGTTTCCTTGGAGACAGTTCTCCTTATCTACTCCAGACTGTGCTTTTAATTCACATTTCCCCTTCTCAGCCACCTAAGTGCCTGGAACATCAGAACCTAGATAGGGAGAAAGGGTTCTTAACTTCTCCACCAATGGGTGAGATCAAGGCAAGTTTCAGCCCATCCTAAGTGGGACCCCCTCTTGGGGTAGGGCTAGGACTCCACCCGACCACCACCGCATCCCGTATCACCACAAAGTCTCATGTCAGGTATACACTTTTATTTGAACTAGTAAAGTCAGTGTACAGGCAGGCCTGGGCTGCTCCACACCTGACCCACTCCCAGGGAGACCAAAAGCCTTCATACATCAGTTGGGGGGGGCAAAAATGGGGGAGAGGGGAGGAAGGGCCATGATGGCTGACCATTCAAAAAAATGAAATAAAAAAAGTATTAAGGCGAAGATTTTTTTGCAGTACATAATTTACACAAAAGCAATGCCTGCCTGTCTCCTCCCCTGCATGGACTGAGGCGTGCACTGGGCCATCCTCTTGGGAGTGGGGGCAGCTTTTGGGAGGGCGAGAGACTTCCTGCAACTATGTGAAAAAAGGTTAAAAAAAAAAAGAAAAAACAATGTACAGAGTCCTCAGCCACACTGTAGAACTTTGGGGGTGCTTGCTCCAGCAGACAGCCGCCACCTTTACCGTTCCAGTTTTGAAATCCTGAGTCAAAAGCGCCAAAACAAAAATTTATTAAAGAAAAAAAAAAAGCCATGCCAATGTTTTGTCAAGGGTGTAACCCAGCTCGGTTAGCAGTCCGCCTAGAAGCATTTGCGGTGGACAATGGAGGGACCGGATTCATCATACTCCTGCTTGCTAATCCACATCTGCTGGAAGGTGGACAGGGAGGCCAGGATGGAGCCACCGATCCACACAGAGTACTTGCGCTCAGGGGGAGCAATAATCTGTAAAGGACAAAGGACAGCTGTGAGCACCCCTGTCGGGTGACATCCCAGCCACAGGCCTTACCACCAAGGGGGAGGGAACACGGGACAGCTGCCCAGGCCACTAGGCATCCTCACCTTGATCTTCATTGTGCTGGGAGCTAGGGCTGTGATCTCCTTCTGCATTCTGTCTGCAATGCCTGGGTACATGGTGGTACCACCAGACAGCACTGTGTTGGCATAGAGGTCCTTTCGGATGTCGACGTCACACTTCATGATAGAGTTGAAGGTGGTTTCATGGATGCCACAGGATTCCATTCCTGAGGGAAGGGACAGGAAAAGTTAAGACTTAACCTCAGGGCTGTCCCCCCCATCAGGGTCACCCTTGAAGAGAAAAGACCTGTAACTCACCCAGGAAGGAAGGCTGGAAGAGAGCCTCCGGGCAGCGGAAGCGCTCATTGCCAATGGTGATGACCTGCCCATCAGGCAGCTCGTCTTCTCTAGGGAGGAGGAGGACGCAGCGGTAGCCATCTCCTGCTCGAAGTCCAGGGCGACATAGCACAGCTTCTCCTTGATGTCACGCACGATTTCCCTCTCGGCAGTGGTGGTGAAGCTGTAACCCCGCTCGGTCAGGATCTTCATGAGGTAGTCTGTCAGGTCCCGGCCAGCCAGGTCCAGACGCAGGATGGCGTGGGGGAGAGCGTAGCCCTCATAGATGGGCACAGTGTGGGTGACCCCATCACCGGAGTCCATCACGATGCCAGTGGTACGGCCAGAGGCGTACAGGGACAGCACAGCCTGGATGGCCACGTACATGGCGGGGGTGTTGAAGGTCTCGAACATGATCTGTGAAAAGATCGAGTCTGGTCAATTTCTAGGAGTCAAAGACTGTGGTCAGAATGGACTTGGGAACATGCATGAACGCGGCTAAGTGCTAAGTGTACTGTGAGTCTCAGGATGAGGGAATTCAGTTTAGACCTACTAAAAACACACTGGGGAGGCCACGATGAACCAGCCTCATTCATTAGCTGCCACACAGAGTTAGTACCTTCAACCACAGCACTGTTTTAAAACACCTAGTCAGAAAAGCAATCGAGAAGAAAACAAAAGGACCTCATCTGGAATAAAGAAGACCTGCAAAGCTCTCAGGAGACACCTCAGAGAAGAGAGGCCTATGGGAGAACGGCGAAGAAGAAACAGCAGTGAGAAGGAGTTGGCGAAAAAGACAGGGTAGGAAAGGATGGAGGTGTGTGGGGGGGGCGATCACTAACTTGGGTCATCTTCTCGCGGTTGGCCTTGGGGTTCAGGGGGGCCTCGGTCAGCAGCACAGGGTGCTCCTCGGGGGCCACTCGCAGCTCGTTGTAGAAGGTGTGGTGCCAGATCTTCTCCATGTCGTCCCAGTTGGTGACGATGCCGTGCTCGATGGGGTACTTCAGGGTCAGGATGCCTCGCTTGCTCTGGGCTTCGTCACCCACGTACGAGTCCTTCTGGCCCATGCCCACCATCACACCCTGCAGAGGGGAGCAGCCGCGTCAACTCCGGGGCATCGCGCACCCCAAGAGCTCCTAACCGGGCAAGGAAAAGACGTTTCACCCGTAAAAGGCAAGTGGCCACTTGGCGGATCGATCCCTTCCTTACCTGGTGCCGAGGGCGCCCCACGATGGAGGGGAAGACGGCCCGGGGCGCGTCGTCTCCAGCGAACCCGGCTTTGCACATGCCGGAGCCATTGTCGACAACGAGCGCAGCAATATCGTCATCCATGGCGAGCGACCTGCAGGAAGAGACCCGGTGACCACCTGGGCCCGGAGCAGGGCCGCCCCCGCCCTACACACTTCCGGTGCGCCGCGGCCTCAGGCCGCCAGGGGGCGCGCGCCCAGCTCCGGGGACAAAGGAAGCCTGAGCCGGCCGCGTTATTACCATAAAAGGCAAACGCTGGTCGGAGGCGGTCCCCCGCCCCGGCGGCGCGCGGCAGGAAGCCAGGCCCCCCACCCTCCCGGGCCAGGCGCACGCCCCGCCTCCGTCGTTCCAACAGCCGGCTCGCAGGCTGCGCGCGGTGCCCTGAGCAGCCACACCCAGCAGCGCGGGACAGGAAGTGCGGGCCCGCCGACCGCAGCTGCGGCGGCCCCGCCCCTTCCGCCGGAGGTCCCGCCTTCGCCCCAACCCGGGAAGTGCACCCGAGAGCTCTGCGCACGCGCCAAACCGCCGTTTCGCCCGAAACCCCCTAGCGTGCTTGAGTGGCAAGGCCCGGAGATCCAGCGCGCACGCGCAGAGCCCTCCCAGCCCCCACCCCGCACGGCCGGCCCCGCCGCGCCCGCCCCGCCGAATGTCGCGAACCGGTGTGGACAAAGACTGGCCGCGGGCATCGGGCGGGGCTACAGTGCTCCGATTCCCCCATCACATCCCCTGGGTGGGATCGGGTGCACAAGCCGGGTGACGGTCTGAATTGCCCCGTGCCGCGAGTACTTCCCAAGCGTTGTGCGCCGGGAGCCCGAATAGGCGTCCACACCCACAGTTCCAAGTGTCCACATCGTGGCCGGAGTTCGTTGCCTGGGCAAGTGCGCTGCCCGGCCACCCCTCCTAACACGTCCCCGACGGCTCTCCCCAAATGTTCTCCCTCTCCCCCACCCATTCCGCGCTTCTGCAGCAGCCAGGCAGGCAGTCGCTGACCCATTGATAGGACGCAGGAGGGTCCTGGTGGGTGTGTGAGCGCGGTAAACCCCACTTACCTGGGTAGCAGGTATGGACTGGAGGAGGATGAGCTTCGAGGTGCCGAAAGGCTGCGAGGCGCAGAAAAGCTGCGAGGCGCAGAAACGCCAGAAGGTGATGATAGACGCGGAGTCGACTGTGACTGCACATCGCGGCGCAGCCGGGTTTATAGGACGCCACTGTGCCGGCTCTAGCCATAAAAGGCAACTTTCAGAACGGCGAGCTCTGATTGGCCCGCCCGCTCGCTCCTATCCCCGCCCAAGTGCAGTTTTTTATTCCCTCCTCCCCTCCTTTGCAAAAAAAAAAAAAAAAAGGAAAGAGAGAGCAAGCGAGATTGAGGACGAGAGTTTTGGCATTGCCCATGGGCTCAGGGTTATGCGAATGGCCTCCGCCCTCGTGGGTTACTATCTGATCGTGGGTACTATCCGATCCTGGGTCCTCCTCACTCCCAGCGATCAGGCTTTGCATCCTGGGGTCACCCATTTACTCTAAGGACCCTCTAACTGTTAATTTTCCATAATCAGCACCCAGGTTGGGCAAGAGTCGGCATTGAGCACCCCAGCCCCCCAGGTCTGGTGACACCATTTATGGCTATAGGGACCTGTAGGGAGAATAGTCACTACCGCCTTGCTAGTTGGATGGTCCAAAAAGGCAGACCTAGGGGCCTCCTCATGGGGGCCCAACTTGCTTGTGTGATTGAATACTACTTGGACGCTTAGGGTGTGGCCGGAGGAGGGGGATCTTCAGTGGTCTTGACCACATATGAAACCTCAGAGGCCACACTCCTTGAGACAGGACAAGCAGGCCCCAAGTGGTTGGATGAGGTGACTTAGGAAAAAGTGTCCAAACAAAGTCCCCCGTCTCTAGCCTAGAAGTGATTGTGGTCTAAAAAGCAAATAAACTTTGAGAAGGTTGCCGGGTCACACCAACAGGGTCAAACCTGGGCCGTTAGTTGGTGGCCTGAGCATCTGCCTGGCCCGGTGGACCCAGGCCCCACCATCCATCGGCTGTGCTTTCAGTAGGGCTCGGGAGAGTGACAGTGTCAGAGAGTAACAGGGTGGGTGCTCAGAGCTCCAAAGTCTAAGTGGATGACCCCCTTTACTTGTGACTTTCTGGCCTGGGGTCTCTTTATCAAAATCAGGCTAGATTGAGGTAGCCAGGAGAGTTTCTGCCCTACCACCCAAAACAACTTAGCCGGTAGTCTCATCCCCTTCCCCCAGCAGGAGTGAGTGACCACAGGTACTTCTCTGAAGTACCTGACTTAGCCTCAAGGGACTCATGCTCCTGAGAGAGGACCACAAGAAACTGCCTTTACACAGGAAGCACTGGTTTGAGGTGAGATGCCCCCGGGCTTGTTCCGGCTTTGCACACACACACACACACACACACACACACAGTAGGCGCTCCTAGAGTGTGGGTGTTGAAACCAGTAAAGACTTCGTCTATATATGGATGAACACAGCAGTGGCTGTGGACTAGAAGGCCAGACCTGCTCTCCTTGCAAGGCACGGTGAGGCTGTAGAGGCACTGGCCAGCTGGAAAGGGTGACCACCAACCCAGCTCTCAACAGAGCCTCCCCCCATCCCTCCACTCTTCTACCCCCCATCCCCTCCACCCCCACACACATCCTACTACTTTCCACTCAAGACTCCAGAATCACTGTGGAGTTCCCATAGAAAAAAATTGACAAACTTCTCCCCAGAGACAGGTTGTCCTGATCCTGGCCTGTATCACTGAGTCAGCCACTTGTCAGCAGTCTCATACCTGCAATTCACAAGTAGGGGAGCAGGCCTGATTCTGCCTCTTTCCAACCGGATTATAGGAGAGGGTAGAGGCTCCCTTCTGGGAGTTATTATAGTTTAAGCACAAGTGTCTTGACTGTTGAAGGTTTGAGCTCTGGGCACATTTGTAGAGAATTAGTGGTTGAGTTAAGCCCAGAGCAAACCTGCAGGAGATTGTCTAGCTGATGGGGAAGGCCCAGCCCATGGTGGGTGAGACTAGGCCCTGAATAAACAGACAGCTGGTTGAGAGAGTAGGCTTCCTTCTGTACACCTGGCCAGACATGCTGGTCTGGCAAGTAAGGATCGCCCCATTACACAGAGATGGTATGACATTTCCTCGGCCCTGGTGTTGGTGTGTGCTCTCCTGTCAAGCTGGACTGAGAACTGTAACCAAGAATGGTAAGAGAGAATAAACCTTGTTCCCTAAGTTATTTGATGGTCAATTATCAGCAACCATGCAGGTGAACTGCAACAGGAGTGTAGGACGAGGTAGGAGACTCTCGGTAGGCCTCAGGTGATGACACCAGGTAGGGAGTAGACCTACTTCCCAGGCAGGACCTGCGTTGCCACTTTGTCTCTTAGTCCAGGGCTAGTTAAGGGGGCAGAAGCTCTGGCCCCTCCCTAGCTCTGGGACAGTTCTGGTCTGTCTTACTGGCACTGGCTTATGGTTCACCCTCTCTACAGTAGCATTTCCGGGTACTCCTATGCAGCCTTCAAAGGTCCCAGGAGGCCTGTCTCGGGCGAGCGCCTTAGAATCTGGAATTTGCTCTTCTGAGTATATTAAAAACACCAGACTGGAGTGTGTGTGTCTATGTGCGTGTGTGTTTATTTCCCTTGTTTTTCATGAGACAGGATCTCGCTATGTGCTAACATTAGCCTGGACTGAAGATGTATAGCCCAGACTGGCCTCAATTTCCTGATCTTTTTTGCCTTACTCTCTCTCCTTAGTAGCTGGGATGACAAACATGAAACCCAGTCGGGGTTGTGTGTTAATAACTAACTTAGCACTCCAAAATCAAGCTGGCCCTAGGAGGGTCTCCATCATCTACCCCCACTTCCTCCTACCCATGTACATACACCCAGGGGCTCTGTTTGGATGGATGAATAAATTGACAGTGGGGTTTCCACAGACCTTGGAGGGAGAAGACCTCCAGAAGATGGCAGTTCCTCAGGCCTGGAGGGGGCTGGGCAAGGAGTTAGGGGTTTGAAGAGGAGAAGTCAAATACAGAAAGCAAGGGGGTGGGGGAAGAAGAGGAAGCGAAAGGAGGGGGAGGTGAAGGGAGAGGAGTGAAGCCGTTCTACTGGGAACTTTGCCCTGGCAGAGAGTGTTTCAGCGTCCCAAGCAGGCACCCAGCCCACCTCCACCTCAGCAGGGCTCAGCCAATGGACTCAACCACTCGGGGCAGGGGGGGCATCCCAAGGCGTGAATGCCATGGGCCCCAATCCTGCCTACCTGGGGGCAGGGAACAGCTACAGGCCCACACCCAAGACCCATTCTCTGAACCTACTCTCTCCCAAAGCCATCTGGCACTTCTGAGCCCCTGGTGACATTTCAGTCCTGGACCCTAGACTCTTAGCCAGGAAGAAAGATTCAAGCCACCTCTTCCTTCCTTCTTCCCTCTTTCCCTCCCTCCCTCCTTCCTTCCTTCTTCCCTTCTTTCCTTCCTTCCTTCTTCCTTCCTTCCTTCCTTCCTTCCTCTCTCTCTTTCTCTCTTTCTTTTTAGGGTAAAAAATTGAGGCAGAGGGGAGGCTTCCTGTTAGACTGGCAGGGGCTCTGTTACAGGAGATGGGGTCCCTGTAGACAACAAGGAGCTCAGGAAGAAACCAAGTCAATGAGAAAGGCCAGGAACATTCCAGAAAACAGTTTCCCCTCCTTTATTCTTCTTCGAGATGAGGAAAACTGAGGCAGGACTATGAAATGCCCACATGCCAGGAAATGCAGGGGTAAGGGTTCTGAGATCCCTCTGAGGCGACAACCTGGCCTCTGCCTCACACTGCCCCTCCCTGGGTAAGTGGCCTCTGGAATGTCCCCAGGGACTGGGTCCAAGGACTTCTCCAAAGCTGGAATTCCTGGCTCCACCCTACTCTTTACTACATATTTTTATCTCCTGAAGCCCAGAGGAGGCAGCCACAATCCCCTTGGGTCACACGTAAACAAGGGAAGGACCTCCCCAGGTGTACTGAGGTCTTCTTCATTGGCTTTCTGAATGGCCCTGGGTTCTCTGGGCATTTTAAATCTGTAAGAGTGTGTGCATGTGTGAGAGAGAGACATTGGGGGAGTGTGTCCCCTATTTTCTGCTCAACTTCTCCACCTTCAAGTCCCTCAAAGCTTAAGGATCAACTACGATGTGTTCCTCCCCCCCCCAAAAAAGAAATTACCCAGGAGTTGAGTTTTCAGAAAGACTTTTCCTTCCAAGCAACTGTTGGGTTGTGATGTGCCCCTATTCACCACAGGGGCACCTGCACACATCCAGTGAGGTGTGGTGGGATGGTTATCTGGGACGATTTCAAAATGCTGAACCTTGAGGAATAGAACAAGCATGCCCTTAGATAGATCTCTCTGGAAAGAATCTCAGATGGCCAAGCCAGTCCTGCTAGTTTTCAGGAAGGAAAGCAAAAAGTTTCTTGAGAAGGGATATGTATGAAAAGGGTATTTATTTATTTATTTATTTATTATTTAATTGTGTGTGTATGTGTAGAACCAAGGATGAATTCGGAAATCATTATGGACTGCTTCTACCTCCTCTTTTTGCTCTGCCCCGGGATTCCCAGGCTCCGCCCACCAGAACCAGAACCACAGGCTGCCCCCTCTCCCCCTTCCACCCGGCATTTGTATGTGGGATCTGGGATCCGAACTCAGGACCCTCTGCTTACAAGGCAGAGGCTTAACCCCTGAGCCATATCTCCAGCCCTATTTATTTATTTTAAAGACAAGGTCTCACATAGCTCAAGCTGGCCTTGAACTTCTGATCTTCCTGCTTCTATCTCTCAAGTGCTGAGGATGTTTGAGATATGCACCACCACTGTGGTCAGATGTTGTTCTTGTTTTAAAATCAAGTTTCATGGATCTTAGGCTGGTCTGATTGATTCCCTACGTAGCCAAGGAGGACCTTCAACTCATCATCTTCTGTCCCCTGATGTGGGCCTGTGGAGGCTCAAGGGCGACATCAAGAGTCACCTGGATTGCTCTACCTCCTTATTGCTTTGCCCTGGGGTTTTCCAGGCTCTGTCTTCAGGGCTGCCACCATATCTTCCAGGCATTTTTACATGGGATCTGGGGATCTGAACTCAAGTCTTTTTGTTTTTGAGACGGAGGCTTTCTTTAGCCCTAGAGCTATCTTGCCAGCCCACCAGTCCTAGTTTCATGGGTTGTTGGGATGGACCCCATGGCTTTGTACAGGTCAGGCAAGTGCTCCACCAACTGAGCCACACCTGTAGTCTCTTTTGGGTTTGTTTCTCTTGGAGACAAGTTCTCCTTATATACTCCAGACTGGCTTTTAATTCACATTTCCCCTGCCTCAGCCACCTAAGTGCTGGGAAGCATACTTCAGGGCCCCTGTTTTGGAACCAGGGAACTTTCTGATAGTTGCTGGAAGTTTCTAAAAATCTTTGAAAATTACCTGCCGTGCTGATTCCCCCTCCCCCCAGGGCACCAGGAGAAGCTGCCTCACCCTCCCAGGGAGTTCCCAGATTTGCTTATTCAAGATGTATTCACCACGGAGAAGTAAACTTCCCAGGGCTTCCCCTGTGTACCCCTGTGCAGTCCCCCCCAAGTCCCTCCCTGTCACTTTCAGATGGAAAACCCCACTTAATGGAAGGGGATCTTTTGAATCTTAGAGAACCAAGAGACTCCCCCGGGCAGTCAAGTGAGTGTGGTGGAGACCTTCCTAGAATCTCCCAGTGAAGGGTTGGGGGTATGGCTCCGTGGTAGAGCATTTCCCTAATTTGAAAGAGACTCTGTGTTCCAGCGATTTGAAATGGGGCAGGGGGCTCCTAACTCTCAGGTGGGCAGCCTTGGAGTGGTTAAGAAGAGAGGTCAGATGGCCAAGCCAGTCCTGGGCTATGAGTTCAGTTGAGGGATTTGCTGGGGGAGGGGAGGACTGCTCAGGTTCGACAGTTCCCTAGCTATCTTGGGGTGCTCAGAAATGCCCTTCAGAGCTGGAGGAGTGGAGGGACCAGTGGAACCTTGGAGGAGATGGAAGCGGGTGCCAGAGGGCCTGGGCAGAAACAGGTGAGTTGGCAGCATCTGACTCAGGGACATTAGCCCAGCCTCCTTCAGTCGCCTGAGGGCCTACTGTGTGCTGGGGACTGGGTGTAACTAACCACACCTCTGCCTTGTAAGAAGCTGGAATCTCCCAGCTTCTCAGATGACCAAAGAAAGTGTGAGGGGGATAACTGTCTGGAGCTAGGCCTGGTTGCATAGGCCTGTTATCCCAGCTACGTGTTCGCTGAGGCCAGAGGATTGGGGGAGACAGCTGGGCGGCCTAGGCCATTTAGCAAGATCCCATTTCTCACATAAAAATAAGCAAAGGCTGGTAATGAAGGTACTCAGGAGGTGGAGGCAGGAGGCTCAGGAGTTCTGAATCATCCTCAGCTACCTAGTGAGTTCAAAGCTACAGCTGTCTCAAAAAAAAAGGGGGAGGTGGGCAGTGGATGGAGAGACAGGGCTGGTGATGCCTTGGAAGACTGATGGAAGAAGATTGCCAGGAGTTTGAAGCTCAGTGGGGCTACATAGTGAGATCCAGTCTGTCCTGGGCTAGGATATGAGACCCTCTGTCCAAATATAGATAATTAGTCGATAAACAAATAATAAAGGAGACTGGGCTCAGCATTACAGTGCTTGCTAAGCAGGCAAAAGAAACAGGGGAGACTGCTAAGATATCATTCAGCATGTCAGGGGCCTGCCGTGAACCTGGAGACCTGACTCTGATCCCCAAAGAGAGAGCCTACATAGTAGAAGGACAGAACTGACTTCTGGAAATTGTTCTTTGACCTCCACCCATGCAGCACCATACATGGATGTATACACCTCTCTCTCTCTCTCTCTCTCTCTCTCTCTCTCTCTCTCTCTCTTCTTCCTCAAATAAATGAATTTAAAAATAAATAAAAGGGGCTGGAGAAATGGCTTAGGTTAGTCCTCTGCCTCGCAAGTAGAAGATCCTGAGTTGGATTCCATGTCCCAAATAAAAACATCACACAGAAAGGGAAGCAGTGGCCTGCACTTCTGGCCCTGGTAGGTAGAGCCTGGGAAATCTCAAATCCAAGCAAAAAGGAGGTAGAAACAATCCAGGATAATTCCCGAAGTCACTCTAGGTCCTCCACAGGAATATACAGTGACCTCTAACACACACAAACATGCAAAAATAAAAAAATAAAAGAATCAGAGTTCATATCTTTAGATCTCATGTAAAATGTTTGTGGGTTGTAGGGGCACCTGTAATTCCAGGCTCAGACCCTCAGAAATCAGAAACCGGAAATCCCAGGAGCAAACTGGCCGGCCAGATTAGCCCTATTGATGAATTCTGGTTTTAATTGGAGACCCAGCCTAATGAAGACATAGCTCAGTGTACAGTACCATTCATTTCAAAAGTTAGGGATCTTGGGGCTGGAGAGATGGCTCAGAGAGACTCTGTCTCGAAAGCAGAAGGTCCTGATTTCCAATCCCAGGTCCCACATTAAAAACTCCAGGCGGAAATGGCGGGCAGAGCCTGGGAAATCTCAGACCAAAACAAGAAGGAGGTAGAAGCAATCCAGGATGATTTCCAAAGTCACCCTTTGTCCTCCACAGAGACACACAGTACCCTCTGTGAGACACACACACACGCACGCATGCACACACACATGCACATAAAATATTTAATAAATAAAAATATCTTTAAATTTTTTTTTAAAAGAAAGAAAAACAAAGTGTAGAGTGATTGAAAAAGACATCCAATGTCGACCTCAGGCCTCCATATGCACACACACCCACAATACAATAAAATAAAAACCAAAAACAAATGCTAAAGTAAAATAAATCAAAGACTCTGGCTATTACTAGAATGGACTGGAACCCGGAAGTCCAGGACCTGGTGTGGTGGCAACATCCGTGGCGCCCCTCTGGACCCTTCTTGTCCTGGATCTCGGGACATCACTGGTCCCTAGTTCCTGACAGGCAGCCCAAGGCTCTGTGACCACCAGGTCCTCCAAGCTCGGGACCTGCGCTAAGCCCAAGTTTGGAAACCTGATCAGTCACAGTCACATCGCCATTGCGTAACCAGTTCTTTCCTGGCCAGGAATCTCAGTCATCTCCTGGGCTGGCCAGGAACCTGAGCCGGCTCTTGGGGGACCTGGCAGGGCCCAGCTGTCTGTGTTTCCTGATGGCTCTAACAGACC
The DNA here is from genome assembly GCA_023101885.1 of Typhlomys cinereus. NCBI lineage: Eukaryota > Metazoa > Chordata > Mammalia > Rodentia > Platacanthomyidae > Typhlomys > Typhlomys cinereus. Next base: position 398,256 of record JALPQD010000687.1, on the reverse strand, counting down.
TGGTCCTGGGCCAGAGGCTGGGGACACGAGTGGACCAGTGGACGTCTCCTTTTCCAAGTGCACTGCACTCTGGGGACACACGGCTATCACTCTGGGAACCCCATCTGTTAACACCTGGGCGGCAGGGACAGCCACTCGGTCGGGTAGCATCAGGGGGCCCAGGACATGGACGGACCGGCTAGAGAACTGGCTGTGGCCCACATTGGATTTCGCAACAGCCAGCTAACTGTCCACAGTGCCAGGGGTCAGCCTCTGTCTCCTGTGCTGAGTCCAGCCAGCTCTGAACAGACGGCGCCGGTACCTCCGTAACCTTCAACCCCCTCCAGAGCTGTCTTTGAGGGACCCTGGTCTGTTCCTCTGTGGACCACTTGAGGCTTTGCATTCGGTAGGGTTCCCTGGATGTCTTTGGAAAGCAGCTTTTTCAGCTGCCGGTCAGAACTGGGTTCTCTGTGACAAATGCCAGCGAGACTCTCTGATTGGGATAAGGATTTCCTGTTCTTTCTATGACAGCCACAGACACCTGGGAGGCTCTTAGCACTCCCATCCATTCAGCAAAGCCCAGAGATGCACACAAGATTGCCTAAAGTCATACAGCACACGTGGTAATCCAGAATTTACTTTCTTTCTTTCTTTCTTTCTTTCTTTCTTTCTTTCTTTCTTTCTTTCTTTCTTTCTTTCTTTCTTTCTTTCTTTCTTTCTTTCTTTTCTTTTTCTTTCTTTCTTTCTTTTCTTTTTCTTTCTTTCTTTCCTTCCTTCCTTCCTTCCTTCCTTCCTTCCTTCTTTCTTTCTTTCTCTCTCTCTCTCTCTCTCTCTCTCTCCCTCCCTCCCTCCCTCCCTCCCTCCCTCCCTCCCTCCTTTCTTCTTCTCCTCCTCCTCCTTAGACACAGGAGACAGGGTCATATCTAGTCCAGATTGGCTTCAAACTTAACATGTACCTGAGGATAACCTTAAATTTCTCTTCCACCTCCTCTACCTCACAAGTGGTTGGATATTACAGGTATGTGACTATTCCTAGGTTTGTTTTTTTTTTTAATTTTCTCTTTAAAATTATTTTTGCAACTGCAAAAGAAAATCAACAAACCATAATCCAGACCTTCAGAGACTCTATCAACCACCTAGATCTAGGCCAGCCTAATCTCTCCCCATCCTGAAGCTCAGGGAAATTCGAGGAAGAGGGGGCAGTAAGATTGTAAGAGCATAAGGATGGGAGGAGCAATGATATGCGAGATACTCTACACAAGTTAGGGCCGAAGCAATCATAATTGGACTTTGCATGCCCTGCGCAATGTCCAACACACTATTGACCCCACAAAGTCTAGCATTTGCTAAAGGCACCAAGATCCTTGGAGGCAAGGGATTGACAGCCACAGTAGTGTTCCTATGCTTAAGGGGAACACGGGAAAGGTTCAGGGAAATGTCACTGGGTCCTCGTATGTCACCGGAGAGGAGGACCCAGAGGAGAGTCTGGCATGCACATTAAAGGATTCTCCGGGGATTGGGGAGGAGGCACTGGGGGATGGGGAGGAAGGGGTGAGGGGAGGGGGAGCAGGGGGATGGGGGGAGGGAGAGAGGGAACTGGTATACCTATTAAGTTTGTATGAGCAGAAATAATAATAAAAAATGTTAAAAAAAAAAAAAAAAAAAAAAAGGAGAGCTGGAGAGGTGGCTCAGGGGTTAAGCCTCTGCCTTGCAGGTGGAAGGTCCTGAGTTTGGATCCTAGACCCCACGTATAGACGCCAGGCAGAAGCGGGGGTGGCCTGCGTTTCTGGTCCTGGTAGGGCAGAGCCTGTGAATCCCCGGGCAGAGTAAACAAAGAGGTGGAGGCGTCCATGGTGATTCCCCAAATTCGCCAGTGGTTCTGCACACGCACGCACACATACATACATACATACATACATACATACATACATACACACTGCACACACATACACACACGCGCACACATGCACAATTGAATAAATAAAAAAATCATTAAAAAAAGGTAAAAAAAATAAAATTATTTTTGCAAGTGAGTTGTATATATATGAGTGTGAGAGAGAGAGAGAAAGAGAGAGAGAGAGAGAGAGAGAGTGAGTGTGTGTGTGTGTGTCTCAGAGGGTACTGTGTCCCTATGGAGAACCAAGGGTAACTTCAGGAATCATCCTAGATAACTTCTACCTCCTTTTTGCTTTGCTCTGGGATTTCACAGGCTCTGTCCATCAGGGCGGGAAATACAGGCTTCTGCCTTTTCTGCTTGGCATTTTTACGTGTGACCTGGGATCTGAATTCAGGACCTTCTGCTTTGGAGGCAGAGTCTTAACCCTGAATCATCTCTCTGGCCCTCTTTTTTCTCTTTTAGAGTGTATGTATCAGAGGACACTGTGTGCACCGATGGAGACCCAAGGGTGACTTTGGGAATCACCCTGGATTGCACTGCCTTCTTTTTGCTTTGCTCTAGAGTTTCCCAGGCCTCACCTTCCAGGGTCTATGAGGATCTGGGATTCAAACTCAGGAACTTCTGATTCTGAGGTAGAGGCTAAACCCCTGAGTCATCTCTCCAGTTCCTTTATTTTATTTTATTTTATTTTTAAGTAAAGGTCTCATATAGTTCAGACTGGCCTCAAATCTACTATATACCTGAAGATAACCTTGAATTCCCCATCCTCCTGCCTCTGCCTCCTCAGTGTTGGAATGACAGGCATGCATCACCACTCCCCCATGCTAGGTTAATCCTTCCTTCCGAAGTCTTCAGCCCTCCGCCTAACACTTTTCCTGCTATACCAACTTGCCTTCTGCCCCAGGGAAAGAGCCCAGTAGCTCATTCTTTTTTTTTTTTTTTTATTTTTTATTATTATTATTTATTCAACTGTGTGCATATGCGTGTGCATGTGCGCGCGTACGTGTCTGTGTGTGTGTGTGTGTGTCTGTGTATGTGTAGAACCACAGACAAATTCGCAAACAACCATGGACACCCCCACCTCCTCTGCCCCGGGATTCACAGGCTCCGCCCTACCAGGACCAGAAGCGCAGGCCGCCCCGCTTCTGCCCGGCATCTATACGTGGGATCTGGGATCCAAACTCAGGACCTTCCGCCTGCAAGGCGGAGGCTTAACCCCTGAGCCACCTCTCCAGCCTGGTAGCTCGTTCTTGATGAAAGCAAGGAATAAATATCCAGATTGGTAGTCTCCGCTGCCCGAGGACCCAATCCACCATGTGGTTCGGGAGCCTCGGACCAGCTTCAAGCACGGAACCCCCCCTCCACATTGCGGAGCTGCAGGAAAGATGAGAGATAGAAAAAGGAAAGTGGCAGCAGACCTGCTCAAGGCGAGATGGCTCGGCAGGTAAAGGCACCTGTGTGCAAACCTGGGCACCTGAGTTCAATCCCCAGAGCCCACGTGGTAGGAGAGGGGACTTTTGAAAGTTGTCCTCTAAATGCCAATCAGTCACCATGATATGGATGTGTCTTTAGTAAATAAATAAAATGAACTCTAGGGTAAAATTGTGTCTGTTGCAAAAGCAACCAGTTTTGTGCCCCCTCAGACCCCTCAGATACAGGGGTCTGGTAGGGAGATGTGATGGGAGACTGAACAGGGTCTGAACCCTGTAGCCCAGGCTGACTGGGAACTCCCCACGTAGACCATGCCGACCCCTAACTCTGATGAACCTCCTGTCTCCATCTGCAGAATGCTGGGATTACAGGTGAGAGCCAAAAGGAAGGACTTTGTGTATTCGTTTGCTTGCTTTTTGAGAGACAAGGTTTTAGGTAGCCAAGGCTGGCCTCAGACTCATTCTCCATGTAGCCAAGGATGACCTCGAATGCCTGATCCTCCCACTTCTACCTCTCCAGTGTCTGCTAGATGACAGATATGTGCTGAGTTGGTTTTTGTTGTTTGCTTTTACTTTTGAAATGGGGGGGGTCTTATCAAGTTGTCCTTGCTAAACCTTGAACTTGGTATCCTTCTGTTTAAACTTCCCAGAGAGCTGGGATAATAGCCTGCATTGCCTCCTGAACTTTTAATGCTTATAAAAGAAGGAAGACATGGTTATTAAAGAAAGAAGGAAGAAAGATAGAAAAGAAGGGAGGGAGGGAAGGAGAGAGGGAGAGGGAAGGAGGAAGGAAGGAAGGAAGGAAGGAAGGAAGGAAGGAAGGAAGGAAGGAAGGGAGGGAGGGGAAAGGAAAGGGAAAGAAAAAGAGAAAGAAAGAGAAAGGGAAAGAAAGAGAGAGGCAGAAAGGGAGGGGAAGGAGGGAGGGAAATAGGAAAGACCTAGTTATGTAGCAGACAGTACGGGGCATTGGGAGTGGCTATGTATCCCTCCTTGGAGTGACTGGCTGAGGTGGCCCTGCCACAGGGTGTGGGCACACCTTGGCGGCAAGCCCGTCCTGCCATTGAGACAGGTAATCTGTGTGATGCTGTGCTGGGCTCTACAGAGAATGTTGGCAGCAGGAGCAGGGGTGTGTCACCGGAAGTCCTCAGCCCTGTGAGCCGTCACTGACTCACGGGGTCTCTGGTGATATTCACAGGTCAGATTTCAGGCTTGCTGTCGGGGTCTGATATCCTCAATAAGGGAGGGGCCAACTCAGACTGCTACTGTATCAGTGACTTCCTTAGGTGATGAGTCTTTAGAAGTCCATGGAGGAGACAATGCACAGGAGGACATGTGAAGGAACAGCCAGGGTGTGGTGTAGTCAGGTCAGACACTTTGAGAAGCATGGGTGAAAAGATCTGAGCTAGGGCTTGAGATGGCTCAGGGGTTAAGACTCTGCCTCCCAAGCAGAAGGTCCTGAGTTCAGATCCCAGGTCCAGCACTCCCTGCCCAGGTGGGTGGAGCCTGGAAAATACCAGAGCAAGAAGGAGGAGCAATCCAGGATGATTCCCCAAGGTACCTTTGGCTCTCCACAGGGACACACAGTGCCCTCTAATACATACACACACACACACACACACACACACACAGCTTTAAAAAAAGAGAGAAAGAAAGAATTTGAGCTAAATAACATTGCATGGGGGTCACACCTAAGAAAAAAATCTTTAAAAAAAGTTTATAAATATTTCATTTATTATCGGGAAGGAGGGCACATGCACATCATGGTGCATGTCAAAAGACAACTCTCAGAAATGAGTTGAGAGCAGCCGTGGATCTTGCTGGGGGCACTTTTTTAGTCTAGAGAGGGGTCGGCACCCAGATATAGGTTTACAAAGCCAGAGCCTGGATTTCAGTTGCTGGAGGTACCAGGAGGCAGACACCATGACTACCTGTGCTTCGTGCTGGGCACAGCTGGTTCCTAACCCTGGAACAGAAAGGGAAAGGAAGCTACAGCGCCACACAGCAAAGTGTACGTTGAAACTCAGCCAGAAAAGAGGAAAGTGCCCGGACAGGCTATGGATTAGCTGGCGTTCCCAAAGGCCTGGGGTCAGGGTGTTCTGAGCTAGACTGGGCACAGCTTAAGGCTCTGAAGTTGGGACTTTGTTCTGAGAGGGCAGTAGAGAGCCACTGAGGGTGTGTGAGGTAGGAGAGAAGGGCATGACCCAGGTTGTTTTAGAGGATGGGGCCTCCACCATCAAGGACTGCAAGGGGTGACTTCCAGTACCCATCAGGACGGAGTCAAGGACACTGCAAGAGCGGCAACACCGAAAAATAAAATCAACAAACCATAATTTAGAACATCAGAGACTCTATATCAACCACCTGGAACTGGGCCAGCCTAATCTCTCCCCATCCTCAGGGAAATTTGCGGAAGAGGGGGCAGTAAGATTGTAAGAGCACAAGGATGGGAGGAGCAATGATATGCAAGATTCTCCACACAAGTTAGCAATCATAATAGGACTTTGCATGACCTGTGCTATATCCAACACATTGACCCCACAAACTCTAGCATGGACTAAAGACACTAGGATCCTTGGAGGCTAGGGACTGACAGTCACAGTAGTGTTCCTAAGTTTAAGGGGAACACAGGAAAGGGTTCTGGGAAATGCCCCTGGTCCTTGCACCTCATCGGAGAGGAGGACCCAGAGGAGAGTTTGGCATGCACAGTAAAGGATGCTTGGGGTATTGGGGGGGGGAGGCACTGGGCGATGGGAGGGGAGAGAGGGGAGGGGGGAGCAGGGGAATTGGGGGGAGGTGGAAGGAGGGAGGGGACCGGTGTACCTGTTAAGTTTGTATGAGCAGAAATAATAATAATAATAAAAATGTTAAAAAAGTCAAAAAAAAGTCAAAAAAAAAAAGAAGATGGGGCCTTATCACACAAGGGCCTTAGAGCATTGGGTATGTAACTCAGTGAGAAATAGCTTGCTTAGCATGCCAGGCCTCTGGTGTGTGCAAAATGTCTAGCAATGATAATAAAACAATGATAACTTTATTTTTTAAGTGTATGACTGTGTGTGTGTATCAAAGGGCATATTGTGTGTGCCTCTCAGAGGCCCAAGGGCAACATCAGGAATCATCCTGGATTGTTCTATCTCCTTTTTGCTTTGCTCTGGGGTTTCCCAGGCTCTGCCTTACAGGGCTGGAGTTGGACTCTGTGGCCATATCCACATAGCATTTTCATGTGGGATCTGAACTTAATCTTTTCCTTTGCAAAGATCTGGCCAATCCACATCTTTTCACTTTTTGAATGCTTTATAATTTGATCCCTGTCCCTAAAGTCCTCTCTACAGGTAGACAGGACAGCTGGCATGGTGGGCTTGTGGGAACTGGAAGAGGCGAAGTGTTGAATCCTGGCAAGGACTCCTGTGTCTTCACAGCTCTTCGGATGCCTCTGAAGGTTTGCAGGAGCCAAGGTAGAGGCTCCTCGGCGGCGCTAGTTACCTGAGAGGCAGAAGGACCCAATGCCTAGGTATGTTAGGGAGCTGAGGGCGTGTGGCTCAGTGATCCAGCACCTGCCTAGACTCCCCCAGTGAGGGGTTGGGGGTGTGGCCCAGTGATACACCACCGGCCTACCTGGTATGAAGCCCTGAGTTTGTTCCCAAGCCTGAAAAGGAAATCTTGGAAACGTCGGGTTTGTTTGACCACTGCTGAATCCCAGGGAGGAGCTGGGCCGTCTGTCTCCAGGAAGCAGGGAGGAGAAGAAAGGTGTTGAGGGGTCATAGCATGATGTGAGTTTCCTGGCCAGAGTCTTGTCCACACCCAGGGGCCCCTGAACCCAGAGCAAAGAGCAAAGGGCAGAGAGGAGGGAGGCAGCCTGTCCAGGACGTCTAGGGAAGGCCGGGCATTATCTAGATTTGCGCGTGACCCTCACCCTTCCCTTAGGGTGTGCTAGGTATGGTGCTACCCTCTAGCTGAGTTCAGACAAGTGCTCACGCGCCCTCCCTGTCCACCACCACCCCCTTCCCCTTCACTCAGTCCCTAGGGGCAGGAAACTGACTTCTTCTAGGAGTCCTAAAAAGGCAAGGCTTGGTGACTGCTTTGGTCCTGATCGGCAGAGGCTGAGGCAGGAGGATTGCTGGGAGTTGGAGTCTAGCCTGTGCTACATAGTATCAGGACAACAAAGTGAGAACCTGTCTCAGAACAAATTAAATAAATAAATAAGCCGGGAATGGTATCACTACGTCTAATCCCAGTAGTGGAGAAGTAAAGGCAGGAAAATCAGAAGTTCAAGGTCCACTCTTTACATAAGAGAATTGGAGGTGTTTACAGGAGACCCTGTCTAAAACAGACAGACAGTTATACCAACTGATAAGATGATTCATGCTCAGCAAGTATTTAGACACATGTTATCAAAGGGAAACCAAAAGAAACCCAGTGGGCTATACAGGTGAAAAGACTTTGAAATTGGAGGGAATCAGGCAGGGGAAATGAAAGATTGTAAGGAGAAGGGGGTGGGTGGGATTGGGGATTAAGGTGTGAAAATATCACTAATTATATTCATGTAGGAAACACTAAAATGATTAAAATAAAAGTGGGAAAAAAGCGGGGCTGGAGAGGTGGCTCAGGGGTTAAGCCTCCGCCTTGCAGGCAGAAGGTCCTGAGTTCGGATCCCAGATCCCACGTATAGACGCCAGGCGGAAGCGGGGGCGGCCTGCGCTTCTGGTCCTGGTAGGGCGGAGCCTGTGAATCTCGGGGCAGAAGGAGGTGGAGGCGTCCATGGTGGTTCGCGAATTCATCCGTGGTTCTACACATACACAGACACAGACACACACATACACACAAGCGCGAGCGAGTACATACACACACACATGTACACAGTTGAATAAATAATAATAATAAAAAAATTTAAAAAAAAAAGTGGGAAAAAAGCAAACACAAGATTTTAAAAATTAAAGAAGGAAGAGACCCAAGAGAAATATTTAAAGGTATTCTGGCATAACAGGGTTGAATCTTTTGGGGTGAGGAACAGAGCTTGGGGACGCGGGGATAGAGAGATGTCAAAGTAACTATTGTTGAAAGCAGCCTAGGGCCCTCCAGTAGCCTGTGGTGGCAGAAACTTCAGGGGGAGGAGTTTGTCTCCTGAGAAATCACTGTCAGGGACTTGGGGGTTCAGGGTGGGAATGGCTCCGTGTAGCCAGATGCAGCTCCTGGGGGCCAGTCACAAGTCCACTTCTGGGGACACTTCCTCTTGTCAGGGTCACACAACCCTATGATACAAGGACAGAAGCCCTGTATCCCGCTCCCTGGGGGCCATCCCGGGTTGTTGGACCAGCAAGGGGTGGGGACGCATTGTAGCATAGTATTGTGATAGTGAGATACAGGTAGGGCCTGGACAATAGGGGTTGAGCTTTGGCCTTATCTGTAAAGATTTGCTGGTTAAGTAGCATAGGAGATTATCTGTGCAACTATTCCCTGTGCAGGTAGAGAAGATGGGGGGGGGCGCACACTGGTAAGAGCAGTGAATTCCATGAGCATGAGCCCACTGCTGTTCTTCTGTAGCTGGTTCAGTGTGTTGGAATTCTTTGGCATACTTGAATGGACATGCTGTCTGACAAGTGAGGTTTGCCCCTCGCTTAGCAATCCCTGTGCATGTGGTGTGGAGTGTTTTCTTAGCCCCTGGTGTTGGTATGAGCTCTCCTGACAAGGTGAACTCAGAACAGGCAAACTACTTAGAGTCTCAACACTACCCAAAGGTCGAGGATGTCCGCTGGAAGTTGGGAGTCTCCCAGATGAAGGTGTTGGGGCTACAGGTCTGCAAGCTCCCCCGCTTCATCCGTTAGGACTCAAAACTCGAGACCCAGGGGCGGAGCGAGGCTACACAGAACCAGCATCTTGAGGAGCATGACTGGGTTCTTATCAGTGGCTTCCAGGTCTGAGCTCTCACTTGGGCCTCTGCGTGGCTCCTCATGAATTCCATGGCCCTATCTGTTCTGTAGATAAGCCAGGCAGGCAGCCCCAGTCCTGCAGCACCGGCCAGGCCAGGCCCGCAGCTCTGCTCAAGCCCCACCCAGCCCCTGTCCTGCCCCCCCAGCTGGCCCCGCCCACTTGGCCAGACTTCCTCTCCTTAAAAGGCTACGTTTTGGAGCTAGCTATGTTGGGGGGCGTTGAAGCCTCAGGGCAACTGTCCCTACGGTTTTCCTTCCACCTCCAGAGAACCGTGATCCACCGCGGGGGACCCTATGTAGAGGGGGACAAAGTCTGGCACCCCAATTCCTGAAATTCCTGCCTGGGTCCCCTCAGCAGCAATTTTCTGATCTGATCAACTTGACCCCACTTCCCTTTCGAGCCCAGCCCCTCTGAATTTTGTCTCCTTTGAAGACAGAGGATGGATCCCAGGGTGGACGGCCCTGGGCAGAAGATGCCTTTCCTAAAAAAAAAAAAAAAGATGCCTTTCTTGAGGTCACAAGTAGGGGACCAAACCCCCAATATGTACCCATCCACTCCCTCTCCCTAGGACCAACACAGGGACACCTAGTTCTGGTTTGCACAAGGTAGACAAGTACTAACACCTCTGTGATCAGGGTACCCTCCCTGGTTTAAATTGGGGTCAGCACCTCCAGTTCAGTGCCCATGTGACATGGGCACCTTGGTCATGCTTTGTTATTGATAATCAAGTCTTGCACATACTAGGCAAGTACTCTATCATGGAATTTAGCTCCACCCCACCCCTGTTCTTTTTGAAGCAGGGTCTCACTAAATTAGTCCAGGCTGACCTTGAATGTGGAATGTTCCTAGCTGAGATAACAAACTATCTAGACAGGGTCCAGCAGTTTTTGATTGTTGTGATTCAGTCTCCCGCTTTGCTTTGTTGTATTTTTAAATATTTATTTATTTATTTGAGAGAGGTCTGGGGAGATGGCTCAAAAGGTTAAAGCCTTTGCCTTACAAGCAAAAGATCTGAATTCAGATCCCAGATTCCATATTAAAAAAAAACGGAGCTGGAGAGGTGGCTCTGCCTTGCAGGCAGAAGGTCCTGAGTTCGGATCCTAGACCCCATGTGTAGATGTACGGGGCCTGCGTTTTTGGTCCTGGTAGGGTGGAGCCTGTGAATCCCAGAGCAGAGTAAACAAGGAGGAGGTGGAGGCGTCCATGGTGGTTCCCGAATTCGTCCTGGTTCTACACACACACACACACACACACACACACACACACACACACACTTGAATTAATAATAATAAAAATTAAAAAAAAATGGAGCTGGAGAGATGGCTCAGGGGCTAAGCCTCTGCCTCACAAGCAGAAGGTCCTGAGTTCCAATCCTGAACCACATGTAAAAAAAACGGCAGAGATGGCAGCTTGCACTTCCGACTCTGGAAGGCAGAGCCTAGGAAACTCCACAGCAAAGCAATGAGGTAGAATCATTCAGGTTGATTTCTGACGTCACCTTTGGGCTTCCGTGGGCTTCACGCTCATGTGCTCTCTGATACACACAAAGGAAAAAGAAATTTGAGAAAGGTGTGCATGTGCAGGACTGGCTGAGTGGGGACTGGTAATGTGGCTTAGTTGACAGAGAGCTTGCAGGGCATGCACTACGCCTTGGGTTTGATCTCCAGCACTGAATAAACTTGGCCTGGTAGTATACTGTGCTGTAAGCCAAGTATTCAGGAGGGAAAAGGAGGATCAAAAATTTCAGGCCCAGCCTGGGCTGTATGAGGAGTTCCAGACCCATCCTGGGCTACATGAGATCTTGTCTCCATAAAATAAAAATGCAAACAGTATTTTTTAAAAAATTTTTGCTATCATATACAAATACAATGCATTTATGTATTTTCATCTCCTCCAAACATTTTTAAAAAGACAAAAAAAAAAAAAATACAGGAGGTTTTGGGACACAGCTTAGTGGAATGTACGAGGCCCTGCCCTCCTCCCCACCTCCCTTGGGAATCTGAGTCATCTGTCCAGCTCTCGGGCTGCGGGGCAGGGCCCTGGGTGTCCTCTGGCTGAGAGCGCCTGGCAGGGACCGCCTGCGGCAGGTCGCCACCTAGTGTCCTGCCTCAGTTTCTCTTTGTGCACTTCAGGGAGAGCCGACCTGGCGCGGGGGGGGGGGGTGCGCGCGCGGGGGGGGGGGGGAGTGCGCGGGGGGGGGGGGTGCGCGTGGGGGTGGTGTGCGTGGGGGGTGGGGTGGGTTGGAGGAGTGGCTGGGTTGGAGGAAGGATCCGGGGTTCCTGGAGGATTGGGGTTAGGGTTGGGGGCCGGAGTGCCCCCTCCCCCTATTCCCGCCCCCAGCCGCTACCCACAAGCGGTCCTTAAAAGGCAAAGCGCGCAGGTCGCGCAGCCAAACTTAGTCATGCGGCCGCGCCACCCGCATCTACTTCCTCCCCGCCGCGACTTCCCGTTTCTCGACCCGGCGATCAAGGCCCGAAGGAGGACTGAGGTGTGGCCCTGGCCTTTCGACATACCACCCCCCACCCCCGCCCCTCGCCACAATATTCCCCTCCCTTTAGGGGACCTGCTGGGACTGGGAATCCGTCGTGCTGGGTCTGGAGGAAGACGGGCCGCGGAATGGGAACCTCCCTCTTCCCCCTTCCCCCACCCTCCAGAGATCCTCCTAAAGGACTGGGGGTCCTTTCGTCTGCAAGGTCAGCAGACAATCTTGAATGCTTTACCTGTGGGTCTCTAATTAAACCCAGAGAGCGCCTTTAGGGCTACTCTGGCTAGCCCGTTCACATTTACAGGATAATTGTTTTTTGTGTTTGAGAGAGGCTCAGACAGAACTAAAAAAAAAAGCTGAGTTTGTAGCTGAGGATAACTTCTGAGTCTCCCTGCCTCCATCTTCCAAGTATGTCTAAGCTCACCTGCTTTGAGCTTTATGCACACTAGGCAAGCGCTGTACCAACTGAGCCACATCCCCAACCACTTGCAAACACACATACACACGTGTGTGCGCGCCATATACATGGCATATGTGCAAAAGTAAAAAGAAAAGCTGCAGCGCTCAGATACGGCCTTGAACAGGGCAGGGAGAGTTGAGAGGAAAGCTCTGTTCCTCCACACCCAGCTCTTTTTCGTTTTTTCCTTTAACTCTATTTTGAGACTGTTTCTCTTTAAGTTGCCCAAGTTGCCCTTGAACTTGCTTTGTACCTGGGCAGGCCTTGAGCTTTTGCCTGAAGCTCTCGGGCAGCTAGATTGCTAGGCCTGCACCTCCAGAGGATGTGAAAGAGGCCAATTCTGATATCACCCCCCCCTTTTTTTTTAAAGAAAATGGTCAGATAAAATGTGAAACTAATTGCTTAGTTTGTGGGGAAATTTCTTTTAAAAAGCTTACTTAGAGATCACATGTATGGCACAGATCAAAGTCAGAAACCAGTCCTGTCCTACCATGTGGCCTTCCAGGAATCAAACTTAGGTCTCCAGGTTTGTGATCGGGCATCTTTACCTACTGAGCTATCTCGTGCCAGCCCTATGTGGTAATAATATTTCTTGCTGTATTTTTCCTTTTTTAATATTTTATTTATTTTAGTGTGTGTGTGTGTGTGTGTGTGTGTGTGTGTGTGTGTGTGTGTGATATCCTGAATTACTTCTACCTCCTTGCTTCTCTGGGATTTCCCAGGCTTCACCCACTGGGCAGGGAGTGCAGGCCACCACTGTTTCTGCCTGGCATTTTTATGGGGAACCTGGGATCTGAACTCAGGACCTTCTCCTTATGAGACGGAGTCTTAACCCCTGCCATACAAACACAGATATACACTTACATGAGAGAGAGAGAGAAAGAAAGAGAGAATATCTATTGTGTACTAAGCTAGCTGGGACTATATAAAGAAATCTTGCCTCAAAGATAAAGAGAAAAAAAAAAAGCTTCACACTTTCCAAAGAGGCTGAACTGTACTTTGCAATCCATATTTTTTAATTTCTTCTTCTAGACTGTGAGGTGCTCATCTCTCCAGAGGTGGTTTATTAAGAAAATTATGTAAGGTAATGACATAAAAGGTTAAATGAGAGACCCAGGTACCAGCTGGTGTTCAAACAAGGGGTACTAAGACTTCTCTTGGTCTGTGGGAGGAGGAGGAGGACTGCTTGGAGTGGGGTGGGAGGTCATTGGCTCCCAGTTCCCTGTGGCTAGCGCTTTGGAAGGTTGAGAAGGTTTGTGTTTCTCACAAATGGGGCCAGCCAACCCCAGGCCCAGTGTGTCCGGTCCGGTCTTGTCCTGTCCTGTCCTGTCCTGTCCTGTTCCGTCCCATCCCTCAGGCTGGGGTCACTCTAGGTGAGCCTCAAGGCCAAGCTACCAGGCAAGATCCATCACCTGGGCTAATTCCAAGAGCCTGTCTGCACAGTGGGGACACACAGGTGTGGCAGGTGCCACCGCACCCCTCAGAGGGCCTCAGAAGCAGCTAGAGGCAGAAAAGGAGATGAAGGAAGAGAGCAGGCTTGGCAGCTTAAGCTTGGAATGTCAGGACACAGGTGGCAGAGGCAGGGGGATGGAAAGTTCTAGGCCTCAGAGCAAAACAAAGGGATCCCTCTTGAGCGCATGTTGCACATCATATCCAAGTTCTCTGAGGAAGGCTCCCCATGACCCCACAGAACACTGGAAGCCCCCAAGAGTACTAATGTCTAAGGAAAATTTGTCCAAAATGTCCTGGCTAGGAGAAGGAGAAGGAGGAGAGGGAGGAGGAGGAAGGGGAGGAAAGAGAAGGGGAAGGAGAGGTGAAGGTAGAGTGGGAAAAAGGAGAGAAGGAGTGAAAGGAGGGAGGAGAAGAGGATGGAGAAGTGGAGAAGGGGGAAGAAGAAGAGGGAGACGGAGAAGGGGGAAGAGAGATAAAGAGGCAATTGGAAAAAGCCGAGCTGGAAACCGGGGCAGGAGGAGGGGAGGCGTGTCCCCTGCCCAACGCAGTGATGGCTGTGTAAGACCTGTGTCTCTAAGAAGGCTCCTCTTGGGCACCATCTAGTGGGAGACCATCGCCGTGGTCATTCCCAACAAGGTAGACTTGGGACACTCTCCATACCTTGTATTAGAGACCAAGCTGTGCCCAGCCCACCATAGGCACCCCCCTACATTCCTAAGCAATCCCCTTTCTTAACCTTTCCTCATTTCCCACAGTTTTGGGAGTAAAGGTCACCCTAGGTTTCCCCAGACAAGAAGTGGCTGTGAGAACCAACAAGATGGAAACCTGAGTTTGTGCCCCAGAAGCCCACATGGTAGAAGGTCAGAAGTAACTACTGACAGTGGTCCTTTGACCTCCATCTGTGCCATGCTTGTATGTTCTCTCTCTCATATAAATAAATATTGGAAAGAAAGGGCTGCTGGGAAACCGTCAGGTAACATGAGTGTTTGTAACCAGCATTGGGGAAGCAGAGGCAAAGGATGGGAATTCAAAGCCAGCCTGGGCTCTAAGTCGCTTAGAATAGATGGTGTAATATAAATGACATGTAAAGTACTGGTAAACCTCAGGGAATAATGACCAGAAATGTCTGCGGATCCATGGTGAAGATATAGGTGGTTTTTTCCATGTTTTATTCATTTATTTGAAAGAGAGAGAGAGAACCTATGCTATAGCACATAGGTAGGGGAGAGATCAGAGGACAGCTTTTGGAAGTCAGTTCTCTCCTTGCACCACGTGGGCTTCTGGGAATTAAACTCGAGTCTCTAGGTTTTGAACAGGCTCCTTAATCTGCTAAGCCATCTCTCTGGCCCCAGACATAGCTTTCATGCTGTTTACAGTGGCACACCCTGTAGTCTCAGCACGCAGGAGACTGAGGGCAGAGCGTTCCAAACCAGCTGGGGTTGCCCAGGGAGATGCTGGCTAAAGACAGAGTTAAGACTCTGCCTCGAAAGCAGAAGTTCCTGAGTTCGGATCCCAGGACCCACGTAAAAAATGCCAAATAGAAAAGCAGAGGCCTGCATTTCTGGCCCTGGTAAGTGGAGCCTGGGAAATCCCAGAATGAAGCAAGAATGTAGAACCAATTCAGGATGATTTCCAAAGTCACCCTTGATCCTCCACAGGGACACACACACACACACACACACACACACACACACACGCACGCGCACACACACACACACACATACATGCGCGCGCGCACACATGCACACACGCACGCACGTACGCACGCGCGCGCGAATGGCTCAAGACCTAAAAGTGCTTGCTACCAAGATTGACAATCAGAATTTTAATCCCTGGAATCTGTCTCAAAATAATAATAGAATATTATTTTGGGACGGGTCTCAGGTTGATATTATATTTTCTTTGCTATCATTTTTTTTTCCTTTCAAAGCATGCTTCTAAAAAGGGCCCCCTAGCGCTGATCCATTGATACGCCACCACCCGCAAGTTGAGTCCTGGTACCTCCTATTGGTCAATTCTAACCGGAAGTTAGCTGCCAGCGATTCTGGGAAATGTAGTTGTTTTCCACGCAGAGACGGGTCTGGTAGGCCGGCGGAGACGTGGTGGGTCTGAACTGGGAAACAATAGCTTGTGGACTGACCAAAGCCAGCACGGGGCTCTTACTTTTGGCGTCCTCATTCCCGTACTGCCCTGAGCAGATTCGTCTACGGTCACATGGCTTGGGACGCACACTTTCTCCTTAGTACCATACCAACTCGCGGGCATTCCGGGTTGGCACTTCTTTGCCCATCCTACCGTCCACCCTGGGTGTGGATGGGGCTTGCAGATTGGGGGTGACAATGAACAGCAAGTATTGACTTGCAGTGGTTTTGGCACCGAACACAGCCAGTGCAAACGCCCTGAGGTGGGAACGGGCTTGGCTAAAGAGCATGGTTAAGGAGACATCTGGGGACCCTGTGGGGTTGGCTTTGTGGGCCGTGGAGAAGCTTTTAACAGGAACCGAGCTTGCAGGGTAATGAGCTGAATATTCTCGCTCAGTGCGTGCAGCTGCGGCCTCTGGAGTGACTCGGCAGAATTCCTGGGGGCTGGGGGCTGAGGGGTGGGGATGATGCTCCCTACCGAGGCCCCACCTCCACCTCCCATACGCCCATTCTAGAGCTCTCCCCTCCCCCCTCCAAGCTTCCACATCCCGCGTCGCGGTGGGGGAGGGGATGTGGTGGGAGGGCACCAGAATAAGAGAACTTCTCTTGGGGGGGGGCATTTCACCCCATTTCCCAGGGATTCCCAACCTCGAGCTTGGTTCTTGCTTTCAATCGGGGAGTCCTAAGCAACGGAGCTAAGAAAGTGGGGCAGGCTCTTGGCGGGTCTAAAATAAAAAGCGGGAGTCCGCGGGGTTGAGAAGCATCTTGCCGGACGCTCGTCTGGTGTCTGGTAGCTGAAGGAGCAAGGATAGATGGTAGTGAGGGTATTGGGTACCCCAGTATGGTAGTGGGCTGGCCAAAAGGATTGAGCATCGGAGTACGCCGGGAATACCAGTGGACTCTTCCAATGAAGCCTTAGTTTCCTAGGCAAAAAAATGGGTTTCAAGAGGATCAGCTAAATGGCTCCGTGATTAAGACGCCTGTGTGCAAGCCGGGCAACCTGAGTTCAATTCCTGGAAGAGCATCTGTAAATGAATAAATGAAAAAATAAAAGTGGGTAACAGGATTACAAGAAAGATTCTTGTTGAAATTCTGGACAGGCGAGGCATTGTGAACCAAACAATGCCCCGTACCCAGAAGTAATGGAACTCACCCCTCCCTTGTAGACCATGGATCCGACTTCCTTGGTAGAGAAGTTGTTCCCAAATGCCAAGACTACAACTACCGGCTACTGGCCTGGGGGGAAGACCCTGGGGCTGCGCCTTACTAGAAGGAGGGGGTCGGCTCTGGACTCAAGTCCGCTGAAGGTCGCCTCTCGTCCACCGGGCTTGCCTGCTACGTCCTTAACAACCGCCAGGTGGCGACGGAGACGCGCCCACGGGGTCATGTTGGGCGTGGCTGTAACTGCCCAGACCATGGGGCTCCTGGGTACCTTTGCCCATCTCATTTTAAAAGTTCTTTTTGGGGGAAAACAAGCATTGGGTTAAAAAAATGCAAAATAAAAGTTTGGTATAGTGGCTCATACCTGTAATCCCAGCACTCTGGAGGCAGAAGTAGGAGCGTCAGGAATTCAAGGCCCGCCTGGGCTACATAACTAGTTTGAGGTCAGGCAAGGCTACTGGCCAGACAGCTCAGTGCAATAGGTGGTTAAACATGCCTCCCCCACACTCCATACACCCACACATAACAAGATGGGAAGATTGACACTTGAGGTTGTCCCCTACCTGCACTCAAATACATGGCACAAGTGCACATGGGCACACCCCACACAGAGACACTTACACACCCACACAAACACATGTGCACACAACTCCAAGCATACCCCCATGCAGAGAGATATGCATGCACACGTGCACAAATGTACACGGGCATATGTGTGTGTGCCTGCAAAATACACACACACGTGATTAATCTGATCTGTAATTAATATCCTGTCCAGAGATCTAAGAGTTAACCTATAACTTCATCCTACCTTCATTAAGCATTAATGGAAGCCCAGTGTGGCGGTTCGCACCTACCACCTGAGATGTGGGTTAGGGCAATCAGTTCACAGTTCTCCTCGGCTACACAGGGAACTCGCCAAGCTGAGCTACATGAAGGCATTTGCAAACTAAAACAAGGCTGGGTAGATGGCTCAAAGGATAAAGCCACTCTCTGGGTGAGCAGTCGTCCTCTGACCTCCACATATGTGCTGCGGCATGCTCATATGCATCAGTAAATATGCAAAGGCAAAGCGCACCTTCGAATACAATACAGAATTAAATACATGGGCTGGCTCCTCACACAGAGCAGTACTCGGTGAACCTTACCAGGTGTCTGACTAGTTAGTGTCACCATGGTGTCTCACTCTGTGGCAACGACTGGCTTCAAATTTGCAGCCATCTTTCTATCTCCATCTCCTAAGTGGGAGATTACAGACCCACCTCCATCTCAGCTTCCTCTGACTCCACTCCTGTAACACTGATTTTTATCTCTAAGACATGTATTCCTTTTTAGTATTATTATTTATTCAATTGTGCTTGTGGGAGAGTGTGTGTATGTATGTGTGTGTGTGTGTGTGTGTGTGTGTGTGTGTGTGTGTGTGTAGAACCACAGGCGAATTTGGGAACCACCATGGACCGCCTCCACCTCCTCCTTTGTTTACTCTGCCTTGGGATTCACAGGCTCCTCCCTACCAGGACCAGAAACGCAGGCCGCCCCGTGTTCCGCCCAGAGTCTATACATGGGGTCTAGGATCCGAACTCAGGACCTTCTGCCTGCAAGGCAGAGGCTTAACCCCTGAGCCACCTCTCCAGCCCCATGTACTCCATTTTTTAATAAGTTTATTTAAAAAAAAATTGACAGGGGTGCACATAAATATCCTAGTTCATATGAAGGTCATTCCTTCTACCATGTGGGCTTCTGGGGATTGAACTCCAGTCTTCAGGTTTGTGAAAGGAAGCTCCACACCTGGTGAGTCATCTTGTCGGCCGCACCGACTTCACTTTTATCCCAGTTCTACTGTTGCTGTGCTAACTCCGGGTCTGCCCAGAGCGCAGTGCTGAGTGATTCCAGGATCCCCTTGGTGCCTCTTGGGGCTTCCATGCCTCCACCTAGGCACAGGGAGGGACTACAACTGCTTCTTGTCCTGCCTGAAGCTAGTAGGTTTGTTTTCTTTGGATTCCACTGGATTTCAGAACCACTCCTGGCAGGAGCTGTCCGGGTCAGGGCCTGGATCTCAGACAGTGCCGTCTTCTGCCTCGGTAGTGGGAGACAAAGGTTGGGTGATAGACACCCAGTTTGAGGATAGCAAATGGGGAGAACACCAGGCACCTCACCCCCAACCTGGCCCTCAACTGAGGGCTACTGTTCCCACTGACCACACCACACCCACAGATGGGTCAGTGCCTTCACAGACTCGGAATCTCCCTGATTGGCTCAGCTCCCATGGGCCATGCCCCTAGACTGCACAAAGACTCTGCTGAGCTAGAC
This sequence comes from Typhlomys cinereus, assembly GCA_023101885.1. Classification (NCBI taxonomy): domain Eukaryota; kingdom Metazoa; phylum Chordata; class Mammalia; order Rodentia; family Platacanthomyidae; genus Typhlomys; species Typhlomys cinereus. The sequence goes on along the minus strand of JALPQD010000687.1, from coordinate 379,019 downwards.
CCCGCCTGCCTCCTCCTGGGTCTCTCTGCCCCCACCCTTCACGCTCTGGGCCTCACATGTGCCTCTGTCCACCAGAGCAATCACAATAGCTCTCAGTGAAGTCATTGGTCATTATCTCCTTTTCCTCCTTTCTTTCTCTTTCTCTTCTTTCTTCTTATATTTTATTTATTTAATTGAGAAAGGGGGGGAGAGTGGGGGGACACACATGCCATGGTGCACTGGTGGAGTCAGAGAACTTGTTTTCTTTAACATTTTGAGAGAATTGAGGTGGGGGAAAGGAAGAAAGAGAGAGAGAGAGAGAGAGAACACATTCCATATCGTGCCGCATGGATGGGAGTCAAATGACAACTTTCAGAAGTCAGTTCTCTCCTACCACATGGGTTTCTGGGCATTGAACTCAGGTCACAGGTTGGCATACATGGGCCTCACCAACTGAGCTATTTTTCTTTCTCTCTTTTAAATGCTTTGGCCTCCAGTTCCCTGAGTATCTGAGGATGACCTTGAATTTCTGATCCTCTGACCTCCACATCTGGGGAGGCTGCTATTACAAGCCTGGTAGCGCACAGAGCTTCATGCAGGCCAGACAAGCACCCTATCCATTGAGCCACAAGCCCAGGCCATTCTTTTTTTTTAATTGTGTGTGTGTGTGTGTGTGTGTGTGTGTGTGTGTGTGAGAGAGAGAGAGAGAGAGAGAGAGAGCACTGTGTATCCCTGTGGAGAATCAAGGGTGACTTGAGGAATCATTCTAGATTGCTTCTTCCTCCTTCTTGCTTTGCTCTGGGATTTCTCAAGCTCTGCTCACCAGGGCCAGAAGTACAGGCCACCAGTTTCCTGGCTTTTTTAAAAGGGTACCTGGGATTCAAACTCAGGACCTTCCTCCTTGAAAGACAGAGTTTTAACTCCTAAGCCATCTCTCCAGCCTCCAGGCTGTTCTTTTTTTTTTTTTTTTTTTTTTTTCTTTTTTTTTTAACGTGGGACCTGGGATCCGAACTCAGAACCTTCTGCTTGTGAGACAGAGTCACAACCCCTGAGCCATCTCTCCAGCCCCTCCAGGCTGTTCTTTTGACTTGGTGTATGTAGGGAAAACAGGGGCTTACTTTGTAGCCCAGGCTGACTTGGCTACAACTCAACTTCATAATGCTGGGGTTAGTGCATGCCTGGTAACAATGTATATATTTATGTTATTGCATGCCCTGCAACAATGTATGCATTTATGGTACAATTGTTTTCTCAGACCTAGGGAGCTCTTCTACTTCCTGTCCCAGGTTCTGTGAACAGCCTTTAAAAATCTAGATAGATAGATAGATAGATCATAGTTAGGCACAGGTGTCAATTTGACAGTTGAGGGTTTGAGCTCTGGGCACATTTATGGAGAATTAGTGGTTGGTTTAAGCCCAGAGCAAACCTGCAGGAGATTGTCTAGTTGATGCGGAAACCCCATGATGGGTGGGATTAGGCCCTGGAATAAAATACAAAGAGCTGGGTTGAGAAAGTTGGCATCCTTGTATACACTTGGCCACACATGCTGGTCTGGCAAGGAAGGATCGTTCCTCTCTCAGCTGTTATGTAGTGATGGTGTGGCCAGTTCCCTCGGCTCTGATGTTGATATGAGTTCTCCTGTCAAGCTGGACTATGAACTGTAACCAGTAATTGCAAAAGAAAATAAACCTCTTGTTCCTTTAAGCCATTTGATGGCGATTTATCGGCAATCATGCAGGCTAACTGCTATAATATATAGATATAAATTATTTACTTAGTGTGTGTGTGTGTGTATGTCAGAGGGCACTGTGTGTCCTTGTGGAGGACCAAGAGTAACTATGGGAATCATCCTGGATTGCTTCTACCTCCTCTTCGTTTTGCTCTGAATTTTCCAAACTCTGCATTCCTGTCCGAAGTGCAGGCTGCCACCATTTCTGCCTGGTGTTTTTCGTGGGACCTAGGATCTGGGATCTGAATTCATGAATTTCTTCTTGTGAGGCAGAGTCTTAACCCCTGAGCCATCTCTCCAGCCCTAAAAACTATATTCATCCATTTGTTTTGGAGAGAAAAAGAGAGACAGTGAAAAAGTATGCATGGTGCACTAGTGGAAGTCAAAAGACAACCTTTCACCATATGGACTTCTAGGGATTGAACCCAGGTCTCCAGGTTTGCAAGCAGATGCCTTACCTACTGAGCTATCACGCTGGTTTCCTAAAAGCCTTTTGAAGTGTCCCTGAGGGTCGATAAGCAAGGTGATAGAGATTGAATGTGATATTCATATGTATATAATAATATAATTATACATAATAATATAATAAAGCTATAATAAAACAAAATACACAAAGTAATAAATAAAATAATATAATGAATGACATAAAAGAATAAAATGATAAATAAAATAATAAAATAAAATATAATAAAATCAAAGGGGCTGGAGAGATGGCTCAGGCGTTAAGCCTCTGCCTCACAAACAGAATTTTAGATCCTGGATCCCACACAAAAATGGCAGGCAGAGGGGGCTGGAGAGGTGGCTCAGGGGTTAAACCTCTGCCTTGCAGGCGGAAGCTCCTGAGTTCGGATCCTAGACCCCACGTATAGACGCCAGGCAGAAGCGGGGACGGCCTGTGTTTCTGGTCCTGGTAGGGCGGAGGTGGAGGCGGTCCATGGCGGTTCCCGAGTTCGCCCGTGGTTCTATACACATGCACATACACAATTAAATAAACAATAATATATATATATATATATTATATATATAAATGGCAGGCAGAAAGGCAGCAGCCTGTACTTTCAGCCCTAGAAGGAGGATCTAGGAAATTCCAGAGCAAAACAAAGAGGAGGTAGAACAATCCAGGATATTCCTGAAGTCACCCTTGGGTCTCCACTGGCATACACAGTGCCCTCTGATACATGCAGACTGGCACACACAGACCAACACACAGAGACAACACACACACACACAATCCAAGTACAGTAATAAAAATGTGTAAGAGAGCAAAATATAAAAACAAATAATAGAAAAAAATGCAGTGAAATACGAAGAGAGCTCGGCCCTCCCCCCAGCGGAACAGGGTCAACAATGCAGTGGACGACTGGCTGCCTTGCTCTCTGGCCTTGTGCAGCCACCGAAGACCAAGATGAACAACAACAGTCCCAACCCATAGCTTGAACCTCAGGCCGAAGAGCTTCCTCAGCTTTCCTTCCCAGCAGATAAAGGTCACTTGAAGGGGTGAGCTTAACCAGATGGTTGCTTTTCTCTTGGGAGACTCTGGGTCTCACCCACAAAGGTTGCTAGGTGCTCTCAGCTTTGCCTATCTGCCATTCTGTTCTTTTTTTTTTTAATTTTTTTTATTATTATATATTCAATTGTGTGTGTGTGCACGCGTGTGTGTATATGTGTGTGTGTGTGTGTGTGTGTGTGTGTGTGTGTAGAACCACGGACGAATTCGGGAACCACCATGGACGCCTCCACCTCCTTCTGCCCCGGGATTCACAGGCTCCGCCCTACCAGGACCGGAAACGCAGGCTGCCCCCCCCGCTTCCGCCTGGCGTTTATACGTGGGATCTGGGATCCGAACTCAGGACCTTCTGCCTGCAAGGCAGAGGCTTAACCCCTGAGCCGCCTCTCCAGCCCCATTCTGTTCTTTCCAATGAAACTTGTGCCTGTTCTAGAACCGCAAATAAATCTTTAAATTAAATTCATCGGACACTTGCCTTTTAAACTTTTTTAGGGGGGATTACAGTAGAGTTCATTAAAGGAGAGAAAGAACGCAATTCAGAGACTCCAGATATGGACTCCAGGAGGGGCAGGTGCCGGATGAAATGGTGGCATCTCTGGGCATGCACATTGGACGTGCATGCTCTTCCCTCATCCTCAACTGGCGCCGGGGCCAGTTCATTTACTTGTTCCCACCGGTGGCCTCCAGCTCTCCCAGAAATGCTTCAATAAGTATTTTCCCGTTAAAAGTAGAAAATCTAGAATGGACTGCTGCTCCTAGTGCCCTTCTGGTTGTTGTCTGTAGAAGCCCAGAGGAAACAAGGCTTGCTGCTGCCCCCTGCGCTGGAGCCTGGACAGCCCCTCTGCTCCCTAATAAATCTCTTGCCTGCAATGCGGTCTGTGGGCTTTGCTCTCACCGGACATCGGGGGGTTCCCGAAAAACTTCTTCAGCAGGCACCCAATTATTATTTTTTTATTTATGAGATAGAGAGCAATTGAGAGAAGCATCTATGCCTGTCACCGTGTTATGGGGGAGGTTTTTATATCTAAGTGCTTATGGTCACGAGTTGAAGATTGAAACCAGAACACTCATAGAGGATTAAGGTAGAGTTTATTAAAGGGAAAGAACAGAACTCACGGACATGGATTCTGGAAGGGCAAGACACTCCTCTGATGGGCTGGGCCAAAATGTAGCATTCTTGTGTCGGGGGATAGACGCAGGAGAACAGTGTAAGAGAATTGAGGCAGATCTTATTTATTTATTCATTCATTCATTTATTTGTGTGTGTATGTATGAGAGAGAGAGAGAGAGAGAGAGAGAGCACTGTATGTCCCTGTGGAAGTATGTCCCTGTGGAGGACCAAGGGTGACTTCAGGAACCATCCTGGATCCCTTCTCCCTCCTTGCTTTGCGCTGGAATTTCCCAAGCTCCGTCCATCAGACTGGAAGTGCAGGCCATTGGCATTTCTACCTGGCTGTTTTACGTGGGACCTGGGATCCGAACTTAGGCCCTTCTGCTTGTGAGGCAAGAGCCATCTCTCCAGGGTCTCCTTTTGTTCTTTGGGGACAGTGGGTGGAGACTGTGACTGGAGAGAAGGGTCTCTGGCAGGCCTGAAATGACAGTCAGGGCCTGCTCCCTGCAGGGACAGGGAAGGTACTTTTTTTTAGAATGTTTATCTTTTATATTTGTATGTGTGAGTATATGTATTGGAGGGCACTGCGTGGTTGTGGAGGCCCAAGGGTGACTTTGGGAATCCCCCTGGATTATTTTACCTTCTTTTTGCTTCGCTCTGGGATTTCCCAGGCTCTGCCTTCCACAGCAGGAAGTGCAGGGCGCTGCCATTTCTGCCTGGTGTTTTTTATGTGGGATCCAAACTCAAGTCCTTCTGCTTTCAAGGCAGAGTCTTAACATCTCCAAGCCATCTTTCCAGACTAGGGGAGGAACTTCCAGACAAACTCCAGAGGCTCTGGCCCCTACTCTGTGCCAGGAGCTGTCCCTAGGATAGTATGCTGGGAAACCCTCCCCCAGCACCCCTCCGGACTCCAAGACATTTTCATGGTTATAGAGCTGATCAGTGGGTAAAAGCGCTTGCCACCAAACAAACAAATAAATAAATGAGGGGGGCGGGGGAGGCTGGAGAGATGGCTCAGGGGTTAAGATTCTGCCTTGCAGGCAGAAGGTCCTGAGTTCGGATCCTAGATCCCAAGTATAGATGTATAGACACCAGGCAGAAGTGGAGACGGCCTGCGCTTCTGATCCTGGTAGGGCGGAGCCTGTGAATCCCGGGGCAGAGTAAACAAGGAGGTGGAGCGTCCATGGTGATTCCTGAATTCATCTGTGGTTGTTCTACACACACACACACACACACACACACACACACACACACACACACACACTGACTGATTGAATAAAGTTAAAAAAATAAAAAGGATCCAGATTGGCTGGAAGTATGGCTTACTGGTAAAAAGCTAGTACTTGGGATGTGTTGGAGCTTGGCTTCTGTCTCTACCAGAGAGGGAGAGGAAGGAAAAGAAGAATTGGGGGAGGAGCGGGAAGGGGGAGGGGAGATCATCTACAGATAGCCTGAACCACATGAGACCTTGTCTCACAACATCAAGAACATGATTACATTATGTGCATGTGCATTTCACAATTAATTTCTTGAAAGCCACACTCCAACTTCTGCCTTGCCCTTCTGCTAGGAGGAAGGCCCTGGTGTTAGTCTGGGACTGATCAGCTCTAGAGGATCCCCGAATAGGGTGTTTGGACTTCGAACCCTGTCTGCAACTTCTTCCTGGCTCCTCCCTTTGCTCCAACTTTAAGCCTCAAGGAAATTGTCTTTCCTCTTCAAAAAGCCTCTCCCCCACACGCTCAGATCCCTGGGTGTCTCTCAAGGTGGGGGAGAACCCATTAAATTCGAAACCTGGATTCCTTCCTGTGCGTCCTTCTGGGAAGAGGATTTCCTTTCCAAACCTCCCAGGGTGTCAAGAGAAACAGCTGCATCCGTCCATCCAGCCAGCAGTGCCAAGAAACGAGAAAAAAAAAATCCATTTCCACACTGAAACAAGCCAGGGGCCACATTCCCGCTCACTCCTTTCCAGCCCTACCTCCCTGATGGCGTTTCTGGGGGGGTCCTTGGGAAGGTTGCTGGGTGCTTTGTGTTACAGGAAGCCATTGAATGGTTTAAGTACAATTTATTGAAAAGCAAGGAAAGGGAGAACCAGGGAGAACAAGAAATAGACTCTGCTATTAAGAGGGGAGGCAAGTGGGGCTGGAGAGATGGCTCAGGGGTTGTGACTCTGTCTCACAAGCAGAAGGTTCTGAGTTCGGATCCCAGGTCCCACGTTAAAAAAAAAAAAAAAATTTAAGAGGGGAGGCAAGAGTACTCTAAGTCTTGCCCCAAAGCTCTGGACCCTGGGTGCCCCTTTTATGAACTTTTGGGGGGATCAAAAATGGAAATTCTCTATTGGTTTCCTCTTTGACCTTTGATTGGTGGTCCCAGGCAGGGTCAAATTTGAAGGTCCTGCTGGTGGACTTTGTGTGGGAGCCCCTGGTGGGATGCCTACGAGGCGAATGCAGTAGGTACGCACCTGTGTGCGTGCGTGTGTGCGTGTGTGTTTGTGTGTGTATGTGTGTTGTCTGTCACACAGGTTTGTAGCCTTGCTTAATTTCCTCTGGTCTCCTTTCATTTTTACTATCTAGAGAAATCTACTTTCATCACTTGGGCAAGACTTTTGCTCTCTTTGAGCTGTGGGTGAAATGGGAGATTCCAGGTTCCAGGTGGATGGCTTGGGTAGCCCTTGGAGCATACAGGGGTCAGTCACTGGGTACAACTCTGCCAGCCACCTGACCCTTGACTCAGAGAGAGAGAGAGAGAGAGAGAGAGAGAGAGTGTGCATGCCGGGGGAGAGGAGTAAATGTGGTGTGGTGTATGCACATGTGGAGGTGGGGGAGGGTTCTCTGACTAATTTCCTCTCCCTGAACTTGGAACTAGGCTGGCTCCTGACCAGCAGCCCTAAAGATCCTCGTGTGTCTGCAGGTGTTGGGGTTGCAGGTGTTTTCCCAGACCACCAGTTTTTTTTCTATATTGGGAATTTGAACTCGGATCCGCATGCTTGTGCAGCTCTTTCCCACTGAGCCATCCCCACAGCCCCTTTTGTACTGTTCTGAGGAGAGGTCTTTCTATGTAGTACAGACCAGTCTGGGACTTTCTAATTAGCTTATGTGGCTGGCGTTCAACTTGCAATAATCCTCCTGCCTCTACCTATGAAGTACTGGAGTTAAGGGTGTGTGCACACTTATCTTTGTCTTTGTCTTTTTTTTTTTTCCCCTTTCTCTTGGAGTAGCTCTATATCCCAGGCTGGCTATATGCTTGGGCTCTGTGAGATAGCTCGAAGGTAAAGAGCCTGATTAGAAACTTGGCAACTTGAGTTTGATCCCAGAAGCACATATGGTTAGAGAGAACTGACTTTCAAAAGTTGTCTTCTGGGCTGGAGAGGTGGCTCAGGGGTTAAGCCTCCGCCTTGCAGGCGGAAGGTCCTGAGTTCGGATCCCAGATCCCACGAATAGACACCAGGCGGAAGCGGGGGCGGCCTGCGCTTCTGGTCCTGGTAGGGCGGAGCCTGTGAATCCCGGTGCAGAAGGAGGTGGAGGCGTCCATGGTGGTTCACGAATTCGTCCATGGTTCTACATATACACAGACACACACACAACACACACAGACACACACGCGTGCGCACATACACACGCACATGCGCACAGTTGAATAATAAATAATAATTAAAAAAAAAAGTTGTCTTCTGACCTCTACCTGTGCACCCATGGCATATATGTGTACACTTTCCTCCCTCCCTCCCTCCCACCCTCCCTCTCTCTCTCTCTGTCTTTCTCAGATAAATGAATAAATAAAATATTTAAACAAAAACAACAACAACAACAAAAAGATTACAGGAGAGATGGCTCAGGAGTTAAGACTCTGTCTCGAAAGCAGGTTTGGATCCCAGGTCCCATGTAAAAATGCCAGGCGGAAAAGGCCTCCACCTGGACTTCCCGCCCCAGTGGGTGGAGCCTAGGAAATCCCAGAGCAGAGCAAAAAGGAGGTAGAAGCAATCCAGGATGATTCTGGAAGTCACCCTTGGACCTCCACAGGGACACACAGTGCCCTTTGAGACACACACACACACACACACACACACACACACACACACACACAAAGTAAATGAAAAGGATTATAGGCTTTGCCACCGTGTCACATTTGATTGTCTTTAATGGTCTAATATGTAAATAATCATGCACAATAACATGTGATGCAGGAATAGTCTTGCCAAATGTTACAGGGTCCCTGTTCAGGCACCAAATGTGGCAGGAACAACTGTCCCAATGTGGCAGGGTTCTTGTGCTCAGCAATTGAAGATTGAAACCAGAACTCAGGATTAAGGCAGAGTCTATTAGAGGAGAGAAAGGCTGGAGCTCATGGACTCCAGACATGAAGTGCCCATGAGGGGCTAGGGCACCAAAGATGGCTGCCAGGGTCAGGAATATTTGTAGAGCTAGGCAAGCCCAGGAAACTGGCTTTTTCTCATTGGTTAATTCCCATTGAGGCCCAAACCAATTGCTCCTCGGCCTAAACAGCTAGAGACAAAGTTGTTTATTTGAGGAGGAGAGCTCATCTCCATAATCCTTTCATAGGGAAATTGGCCATCTTATCCCTGGGAGGGTTGGAGTCAGTTCTTCAGCAGAGGCATTCCTTCAGGGAGATTCCAGCAGTGGTGGATAGCTTCCAGGAATTCCAAAGACTTTCAAAGACCTTAGAGACCCATCCCAGCATAGCTGCTCTAATCCTGCCTTATATGCACATTATTATACAATATTCAAATGGTCATATAATCATATGCAAAAGACATGCAAAGTAATGCTTTAAGAAGTCTGTTATAGGGACTTGGGGTGATGGCTCAGTGGGTAAAGCACTGCCCTGCAAGGGCGAGAACATGAGTTTGGATCCTCAGAACCACATAAAAAGCTGAGTGTGGGGTGCTCATTTGTAAACCTAGTGTTGGGGACATGGAGATGGGAGTATTTCTGAGGCTTGGTTACTGGCTAGCCAGCCTAACCAAATGAATGAGTTTGGGGCTCCCATGAAAGATCTTATCTTAAAAAAAATATCTAGTGCCTGGGGAAAGTTATTAGAGGCTGATGATCACTAGTCTCCACACCCACCACACACACTCACACACACCACACACACACACACACACCACACATACCACATACCACACACACCATACACACACACCACACACACTCACACACACCACATACACACCACACACACACCACACACACACACCACACACATACTACACACACCACACACACTCACACACACCACACACACTCACACACACCACACACACTCATACACACCACACACACACACCACACACACACACACACACACACACTTGCATCGACTCACATCAACACCAGGGCTGGGAGAACTGGTCACGTTGTCTCCACATAACAGCCGAGAGAGGGACAATTCTTACTTGCCAGACCAGCATGTATACAGCATGTACATTAGGCAAGAAATAACTCAATGTGGAGGCTGGACACTGGGGACAGCCTGGGCTACACAGCAGGCTACCAGGGTTTCATGGTATAATCTTTGTTGCAAAAAAAATAAAATAAAATCAAAATTGAGGCCTGGCAATGTAGTTCCAAGGGTAGAATACTTACTGGACAGGCTTGAAGTTCGGGGCTCCATCCTATCACTGTGTAAACAGATGGGGAGACCTGGTGTCTCATGCCTATCATCCCAGGACTTGGGAGGGGAGGCTGGAGAATCAAGGGCTTGGTCATTCTCAGTTATATATTGAGTTTGAGGACAGAAGAAAGAGGAAGGAATGAGGAGGAGGAGGAGGAGAGAAGACCAGGAGGATGCTAGGCACTCCTTCCTGGGAAAGCCGTGGAAGCTGGAGTCTTCCTCCCTAACAAATTCCCATTTCTGGCTAATGAGACCCCCCCAGTGGAGCAGGTGCCTGCTCACAAACTTGGAGACCTGGGTTTGACCCAAAAGTCCATGCAGTGGAAGGAGAGAAATGACTTCTGAAAGTTATCCTCTCACCTCCACATATGTACCGAAGCACGTATGTCTTGCCGTCTTCTCTTTGTCTCTTTCTCCTTCCCTCTCTCAAATAAATGCAATTGGCCAGGGGGTAAATTTGAGACCAGCATGGACTAAATGAGACTCTCTACCTGAAAAAAAATCAAATCAAATAAATGAAATTTTAAAATAAAATCATACAGTGAAGGGGTTTTGAATTCGTTAGTTTAGTTAGTTGCTGTTAGACAGCAAAATGTGGTAGAGAAAGCCATTTCATGATGCAAAGGGGCCCAGTCACAGTGGAACTCTGACTTGTTAAAGATGGCCAGGTGTGGAATGAGGTCATTTCCGGGTCCTTTCCTAACTATGTTTTAGTTAGCCAACCCTGGGAATTCCCCTCCTTGGAGTTTTCTTGTCTGTTTTCATAATTCAGGGTCTTTCTTGGCTGGCCAGTGGAATTGAAGTTTTCTGTACAGAGAACCCAGCTACCAAGACAGAAAGGGATAGTGTGCAGCCCTGGGGGAAATTGGTAAGGGTAGAATCTTCGGGGTCCTGCTCAGTGCTTTTGAGTGCATTTAAAAAGTGGTGTCCTACTGGGGAGGGGTCTGACTTGCAGCAAAGATCAACATCTCTTTCTTCACGTGAACTGCAGAGCCTGTGTGTGTGTGTGTGTGTGTGTGTGTGTGTGTGTGTGTGTGTGTGTACAAGAAGGCACTTGAGTGTGTGCCTGTGGAAGCCTAACGATGGATTGCTGTACTTATTTATGGTTTAAGTCTGGGGTTTCCCAGGCTCCTGTACCATAATTACAGGCAGCTGGCATATCCATCCAAACATTTTTACATGGGATATGGGATCTGGGAATCTGAATTCAGGTTCTTTTGCTTGTAGGACAAAGGTCTTAACCTCTGAGCCATCTCCCCGTCCAGGACCTGTAGATTGAAGAGAGCAGATAGAGTTTGGGCATCGTAGCAGTTACTATGCATGTTGGTAATTAATTCACCTCAAACCATTTAAGGGGAAGGGATTTATTTTCTCTTATGATTTCTGGTTACAGTTGTTTGTCCAGCTTGGCGGGAGAGCTCACACCAACACCAGGACCGAGGGAACTAGTCACATCATCTCCACATAACAGTTGAGAGAGGGGCAAGCCTTCCTTGCTAGATGTTGCAGTCCACCTGCATGGTTGCTGATAAATGACCAGAACACAGCTTAAGGGAACAAGGAGTTTACTTTCTTACGACAGTCTGGTTACAGTTCATAGTCCAGCTTGACAGGAGAGCACACACCAACACCAGGGTCGAGGGAACTGGCCACCACAACGGCTGAGAGATGGACAATCCTTACTTGCCAGACCAGCATGTCTGACCAAGTATAGAGAAGGATGCCAACTCTCTCAACCAGCTCTCTGTGATTTATCCAGGGCCTAATCCCACCCACCATGGGCTGGGCCTTCCCCAGCAGCCAGACAATCTCCTTCAGGTTTGCTCTGGGCTTAACTCAACCATCAACTCTCTACAACTGTGCCCAGAGCTCAAACCCTCAAGAGTCAAGTTGACACCTGTGCTTAACTATGACACTAGATCAGCACATCTGATCAAGTTGCAGAAAGATGTCCACTTTCTCAAATAGTTCCCCCCATTTTATGCACCTGCTTGGGGACTGGGTCTTCCCCATCCACTAAACAATCTCCTGCAGGTTGGCTCTGGGCTTAACTCAACTACCAATTCTCTACAAATGTGCCCAGAGTTCAAACCCTCAACTGTCAAGTTGACACCTGTGCCTAACTATGTCAGGCATGTAGCCAGGGCAGGGTCTGTAAGGATGGGCTGCCCCACGTGGAGGCCTGGACCTTACTTGAGGGAAACCCTAAAGGGCGGGTTACATTCTCAGTTCCTTCACCCCCCTTCATGAACTCCTCCTTAGTGCATTCAGGGCACACAGTGAGTGGAAAGGGGGAGATTTTGTTAGCCCAGGATCCTGAGCTAGGCAGGTGAGGATCAAAGAACTCACCTTTGCCACCAACATTTCAAACATCACAGCCAGCTACAGCGGGCAGAACCCAACATGCCGGGGTTTGGGGAAGCCCTACCCCCAGACTGTCCCAGGCTGTATGCAGAGCATGTGTGGGGACCGTGGGCCTAATACTGTCACTGAACACCATGGATGCATCTGGAGCACGAGCCCCTCAGAGTTACAAGATGGTTGCCAGGGTTCCAGACATCGCGTCACCCTTACATTACCTACACTAGGCTTTTTTAAAGGTTTTTTTTTTTTTATTCAACTGTGCGCATGTGTGTGTGTCTCTGTGTGTGTGTGTGTGTGTGTGTGTCTGTGTATATGTAGAACCACGGACGAATTCGCGAACCACCATGGACGCCTCCACCTCCTTCTGCCCCGGGATTCACAGGCTCCGCCCTACCAGGACCAGAAGCGCGGGCCGCCCCCGCTTCCGCCTGGTGTCTATTCGTGGGATCTGGGATCCGAACTCAGGACCTTCTGCCTGCAAGGCGGAGGCTTAATCCCTGAGCCACCTCTCCAGCCCTACACTAGGCTTTTTAAAAACTGTTTGTTTATGTGTGTGTGTGTGTGTGTGTGTGTATCAGAGGGTCCCACCAGTACCTGAAGTGCAGGCTGCTGCTTTTCTACCTGGCATTTTTCATGTAGGACCTAGAATCTGAACTCAGGACCTTCTGCTTGTGAGGCAGAGTCTTAACCCCTGGGCCATCTCTCCAGCTCTACACTAGGCTTTTGACAACTCTTGCAAGAACCTCTTACCTACAGTAATGAGATTTAAAAGACTGTGGTGTCTCATGTACTTTCAAATGGTCAAGTTACACCAATGTGCTAAGCAGCTGGGAGGACAGAGAAGATTCTAGAATGTTTCTACCATGGAAGAATTCTGCGGGATGATGGCTGAGAGCCAGATGATCTCTCGGGATGCTGAGACTAGGGTGAAAAGTGTTGAACTCCCCATGGGTGCTCATGGACTCTAGGGCATGAAGGGCATTGAGCTAGAAACAAAGTCATGGACTCCGACCTTGAGTGCCATGAGGGGCAGGCGCCTCCCTCCCTCTTAAAACAGAGGGGTCTCTCACAGCCAGGCTAGCCTTGAACTCACCAGGTAGCTGAGAATGACCTAGGACCCCTGGTCCTCTTGCCTCCGTCTCCAGAGTGCTGGTTTGCACCCCGGATGCTCAGCTTATTCAGTGTTGGAGATGGAAGCCAGCTGTGCATGCTGGGAAAGCGCTCTACCCATTGAGCCGCACCCCCAGTTCATTTTATGTTTTCTATTTTTTGAGGAAGGGTCTTACTCTACAGCTCAAGTTGGCCTGAAACTCTCTGTGCATATAGGCCAGGCTGAAAACGATTTAAAAATGTTTACTGATTTGTTTATCTCTTTCTTTACAAGGAGAGAGTGGGGAAGAGGGAGAGGGAGTGAGAACACATGCCATTATGCTATGGCTTATGGGTGGAGGTCAGAGAACAACTTTCAGAAATCAGTTCTTTCCTTCCAACACGTGGGCTTCCAGGGTTGAATGCAAGTCACTAGGTTTATAAGCGGCACCTTTACCTGCTGAACCTTACCTATCTCACTAGCCCTGAAAGCAGTTTTTGACAGTATTTTACTTGAGAGAAAGAGAAAGAGAAAGAGGTAGAGGGAGAAGTACTTTACTTGAGAGGGGGAGGGGGAGGGGGAGAAGAAGGAGGAAGGGGGAGAGGGAGAGGAGGGAGAGGGAAAGGGGGAAGAGGGGGGAGGGGGAAGGGGAAAGAGAGGGGGAGGGAGAAGAGGAGGGAGAGGGGGGAGGGGGAAGCGGAGGAGGAAGGGGAGAGAGAGGGGGATGGGGAAGGGGAGGGAGAGGAGGAGGAGGAAAGGGGAGGAGGAGGGGGAGGGGGAGGAAGAAGAGGAAGGAGAAGGAGAAGGCATGCACACAGGTCTCAAAGGACAACTTTCAGAAGTCAGTTCTCCGCTTCCACCCAAGAAGGAAATCCATGTGGATTTCCAGGCTTTGACCTGAAGTTTCCAGGTTTGTGAGCAGGTAGCTTTACCTGCCGAGCCATCTTGCCAGCCCCTACCTTTCCCTCAGGAACTGAGAGAGGTGCTCAGAGCTTGCTGGGTCCAGCGAATGCTGGCAGCTCGGATGCTCTGATACCTCAGCCCCCGGGCATGGAGTCGTGTACCAGCCTGACTGGGAGGAAAGGCACATGGGGCTGAAGCCAGACACTCCCTCCGCTGCAGCTCAACGAGCCAAACAGCCCCGAAGTTCTCTAGAGGAACAGGCTGGGGTGAAGGCCAGACAGGAGAGACCAAGGTCTGGCCTGGGCAGCGGCCCCTCTCCTGGCAGGGATGTTCTGGCATGGGCCCACCTCTGCCCAGGGCGCTAATGTCCTCTTAATTAGCTTGGTTCCTGCCAAGCGCTGGCCACTGTTTGCCTCTTTTAGCAGACAGAACTCAACTGGGGCCTTGGAGTCAGATAGTGTCTGAGCCACATGGGGTGGGTGGGGGCAGCAGGTGTGGTCTCAGAGAAAGGTCTCTGAACTGCTCCCTCAACACCTCTGGGTACACGTTGGGCGTGGTGGTTCATACCTGCAATCCCCAGCGCTCAGGAAGCTGAGGCAGGGAGCTTGCCAAGAATTGGAGACTAGCCTGGGGTACACAGACAGATCCGATCTCTTACTCCCCATCCTTCCTCCCCCCAAAAAGTGTCAGTTGTAGTGTTGTACTCCAGTCAGCCTAGTACTCTTGTCAGGAGTTGGGGACCAGCCTGGGCTATCTAGCAAGCCCTATCTCAAACAAATGGGCTCCGCCCACTAGTGAACTGCTGAACAGGTGGACTAACGATCAAGGGTGATTCTCAGTTTTAATCACAGCCCCCAGGGGCATGCACGCCAACACACGCACACTCACAGGCAAACACAAGCACACTCCCTCCCCTCCCCATGGACGTACACATGAAAATGGTAAATGACTCTTTGGTCGCGGCGGCAGAAGCAAGATGACGAAGGGAACGTCGTCGTTTGGAAAGCGTCGAAACAAGACGCACACGTTGTGCCGCCGCTGCGGCTCCAAGGCCTACCACCTTCAGAAGTCGACCTGCGGCAAGTGTGGCTACCCTGCCAAGCGCAAAAGAAAGTATAACTGGAGCGCCAAGGCCAAAAGGCGAAATACTACTGGAACCGGGCGGATGAGGCACCTAAAAATTGTCTACCGCAGATTCAGACATGGATTCCGTGAAGGAACAACGCCGAAACCCAAGAGGGCAGCTGTTGCCGCATCCAGTTCATCTTGAGGAATTCAGCAATGGGTCATAATAAATGTTCTGGTTTCAAAAAAAAAAAAAAAGAAAATGGTAAATGAGGGCCTGCAAGGTGGCTCAGTGCGTAAAGTGTCTGCTCACAAACCTAATGACCTGAGTTCAATCCCCAGAAACCCATATGGTGGAAAGAGAGAACTGACTTCTGAATATTGTCCTGGATCTCCACTCATGGCATCTGTGTGTAGATGCCTCTCTCTTTCTTTCTCACACACATAAATAAAATATATCTTTAAAATTTAATGAACTTACTTATGATTGAGAGAAAATAAATGCATATGACGGCACAAGTGGAGGTCCGTAGCAGACAGCTTTTGAAAGTCAGTTCTCTTCTCCCACCATGTGGGATTCTGGGGATCAAACTCAGGTCGCCAGGTTTGCACATAGATGCCTCACCCTTTGAATTATCTTGCCAGCCCAAAATTAAAAAGAAATTCAGTGGTAAATAAAAAGTGAAACAGAAAAGCCAGCAGTCTGGAAACCCCTTAACTCCATGTCCTTTCTGACAGAGAGGACCAGGCCCCGTTTATTGGACCCAGGCCTCCGTTTCCCTTTTTGGTCACCCCAAAGCCCTGAAGGCTTTGAGACTGACAGGGCTGTGAGTGGAGACAAGCACTGGAGGGGGGCTGGTAGTCCTGGGGGTGATTCTTAGGAGAAGGGAGCCCACTTGGTGTTCTGAGACCAGGCGGGACTCCAGTCCTCAGGGCTCCGCCCACTAGCAAAGATCTGCTGAGCAAGTGGCACCATCCGTACCAGGCTGCCCCCAGGGACCTGTGGAGGCAGAGGCCCGGGAGCCACAAAGATGCTATTCATGGCCTGCAGGCCAGGAGGCTGCCCCTTGATAGACAGCCTGGACGCAGACACTGTGCCGTTTGCCCGGTTGGCACTTTCAGGCCATCCCGGCAAGACACACCGGTCTGCAGCTTGTTTGATTGCTTATTGGAGAGAGGGTCTCAGAAACCCGGGCCTCAAACTCACCATGGAACAACTAAGCATGACCCTGGACGCTGTTATTAAAAATTATTTGCATATGTGTCTCCTTGTGTGCGTCCATGTGTATCAGTGGGTGCCCTGTGTTCTTGTGGAGGCCCAAAGGTGACTTTGGAAGTTACTGTGGATTGTGCTATCTCTTTGCTTTGTTCTGGAGTTTTCCATCCAGGCTCTGCCTTCCAGGGGCAGAAGCGCAGGCCACCACCATTTCCACCTGGAATTTTTGTGGGATCCAAACTAGGACCTTCTGTTTACAAGGCAGAGACCACCTCTGAGCCATCTCTCTAGCCTGACCCTGAACTCTTGGTCCTCCTGACTCCCCCTCCCAGGTGCTAGGATGACAGACTTAGACTACCACACCTGGTTCACTCAGTGCTGGAGATGGAAACCAGAAGCTCATGCATGCTAGAAAGTTCTCTACCACAGAGACACTCCCTACCCTATTTATATATTTGCTTAAGTTTTTTTTTAATATTTATTTTGTGTGTGTGTGTGTGTGTGTGTGTGTGTGTGTGTGTGTGTGCGTGTGTGTGTGTGTGTGTATCAGAAGGCACTGCGTGTCCCTGTGGAGGACAAGGGTGACTTCAGGAATCATCCTGGATTGCTTCTACCTCCTTCTTGCTTCGCTCTGGGATTTCCCAAGCTCCGCCCAGCAGGACCAGAAGTGCAGGCCGCAGCAGTTTCTGCCTGGCATCATCCTGGGATCTGAACTCAGGACTTTCTGTGTGTGAGACAAAGTCTTAACCCCTGAGCCATCTCTTCAGTCCATATTTGTTTAAGTTTTATCTATTTATTTGAGGGAGAATGAGAAAGAGAGAAAGAGAGAGATAAAGACAGAGTGAGACAGAGCAAACATGCATGTCATGGTGCACAGGTAGAGGGCAGAGGATGACTTTCACAAATCAGTTTTCTCCCTTCACCATGTGCACTTATGGGGATCGAACTTGCAAATTCACCAGGTTTGTAAGCAGGAGCCTTACCCGCTGAGCTATCTTGATTACTCAACTTGGTTTTTTTTTGAATCTAGAGTCTCAAGACTCAGGTTAGACTTCAGTTCAGGCCAAGGCTGGCCTTGAAATGATCTCACTGGTTCCTCTCTCCCGTTGCAGTCTGGGACTACATGCCACACGCCATGCCTAGCATTCGTTTGCTTGGTTGTTCCCTTGTTTGAGGCGGGGTCTCATTCGGTAGCCTGGGCTGGCCTCTAACTCACAGGAGAGCAGGCTAGCTTTGGACTCAGGGTCATTCTCCGGCTCATCATCAGCTTGCTTGTTGAGAGCAGAGGAAACCAGGCTCAGTGACTGGGGCTAGGTCCCACGCGGCTGGAAGTGGCCACCACCAGGCAGGGAGCATCCTCAGCCCTTCCCCATCTTGGTCCTCACACACTGAAGCACTGGGAAGCTTTTGGTGGAACCTGCTTTATTTGCAGATCCTGAGCCCTGGACTCCCCCTGGAACTCCCGAGAATGTGTGATCGATTTCTAGGAAGGGGTGCAGCTGCGGTGTCTCAGCTAACTACTGGGAGAGCCAGGTGCGGTGGTAACAAACCTGTCACCCCAGCCCTGAGGAGACAGAGGCTGGAGGTGAAGACGGTGAAAGACACCCTCAGCTACAATGAAAGTTTGAGGACTCTATCAAAATCAATGAAACAATCGGTGGAGCAAGGAACCAAACAAATAAGCAGGACTGAAAAGATGGATCAGCAGTTAAAACTCTTCTATAAAACTATAAAACTCTTTCTACATTTGGATCCCCACGTCCTAAATAAAAATACTGGATGGGATAAGGGGGCCCGTCTGCAATTCTAGAGTCTGGAAATCCCCAGAGCAAGCTGGCTAGC
This sequence comes from Typhlomys cinereus, assembly GCA_023101885.1. Classification (NCBI taxonomy): domain Eukaryota; kingdom Metazoa; phylum Chordata; class Mammalia; order Rodentia; family Platacanthomyidae; genus Typhlomys; species Typhlomys cinereus. Next base: position 360,582 of record JALPQD010000687.1, on the reverse strand, counting down.
TAGACTAGCCCTCATGGCTGCACTGAGTTTATTTAGAGACTCAGGCTCACAACAAGACGGAAGAATGATAGAGGATGATTCCTGATGTCATCCATGGGCCTCCACAGGCACACCCAAGTGCACTATATGCATAACACCATCTATATGCAAACACCCCCACCTGATGTATTTATGCATATATCCCCTATACACATACATTAAAAAAGAACAAGGTGAAAGACTGAGGATGATCCCCAGAATCAACTTTGGACCCATTCACACACAGCTACAAAAACATCCCCATATATCCAAACGCATACATACATGCATCCCCTCCCCTCACCACATAAAAACAGAAAGAAAAGTATTTTTGAAACATCAGAAAAATGGGCACTGTGAGGACCACAGAGTAACTACCGGCCCCCTCGTGTGTCCCTGCAGTCCTGGACGCTCTTGGGGATCTTGGGGGGATCCTTCAAGGCTGTCTGCTCAGGCACAAGGGGGCTAGAGCCCTGCCTTAGGGACCAAGTTCAAAGCAGGCAGCAGTGGAAACAGGCGCCCTGTCTGGTGGCCTCCTTTTCTATGCACAATGAGCACAGGGCCTGGTGTCCAGCTGGAGCGAGGCCAGGTGCCTGGGTTCTGCCCTTGTCCGGCTGGCTCGCTGCGGGGCCCAGAACACAACATCCTTGGCTGCGTCTTTCCCCAGCGGGACCTGGGAAAACGTGGTGTGTGTGTGTGTGTGTGTGTGTGTGTGTGTGTGTGTGTGTGTGTGTGTGACACACAGAGAGAGAGACAGGGCATGCATTTTGTCTATGGGGGTGACTTCAGGAACCATTCTGGATTGTTCTAACTCCTTATTGTTTTGCTCTGGGGTTCTTCTGCCTTCCAGGGCCAGAGTACATGCAGGTCACCGCAGTTGCCACCTGGCACTTTTACGGGGTATCCTGGGGATCTAAACTTTGGGTCGTTTTGCTTCTGAGGCAGAGGCTTTAATCCCCGAGCCATCTCCTAGCCGGTTTAGTTGTATTTAAAGGTAAGTAAGGGGTTGATATGTTTGAAGGAGGAGAGCTGTCTTGGCAGGTCTGGAATTTCAAATGAGGAGTGTGCAGACTGCGGGTCTGTGGGAAATCAGTGTTATTAGAGGGAAAGCTCAAATATTGTACAGACAGTGGGAGAGACATCCTAAGGGCAGAACGCTTACCCTCCGTTTTTTGAAAATCCAGACTTGTTCTCTGAAAGCAAGCCTCTGGGCTGGAGACAGGGTGGGGTGGGAACGGAGGGAAGAAGGTCTTTGCTTTGGACCGTGTGAATGTGAATGGATTGTCTGCTCATAAAGGCAAATGCAAACTGTTCATAACAAAAGCTTCGGTTCCTCAGCTGTGGGAGTTTACCTTGATCTCCATGCAGATGACCTTACCTACAGCCCTGGGCGGATTTCCCCAAACATTTAGGATTCTGTGTTTTGTTCATGACATTTGGACTTGCCCTATGGTAGTGTGGGGGAAATCCAATGTCTTTCGCTGAGGCCCTATCTATATCACTGTTCCTCTGTGTGTGTGTGTGTGTGTGTGTGTGTGTGTGTGTATCAGAGGGGACTGTGTGTCCCTGTAGAAGACCAAAGGTGACTTTGGGAATCAAGCTCTTAATCTTTTGAGACATGGTCTGCTACTGAATCTGGGGCTCAGGGATCGACTAGGCTGCCTGCCCTGTCAACTCTAGGGCTCTGCCTGGTTTTTGCTTGCCCATGCTAGGGTTATTTACAGAAGTACCCTACCACATCTGTCTTTTCATGCCAGTTCTGGGGCTCGCACCCAGGTCCTCATGTTTACATATAAAGCAGACTGAACACCCCTTCACACACTCCCTGCCACTTCCCTTTCTTTGAGACAAGGTCTCATGTATCCTAGGCTGGTCTCTTTTTTTTTTTATTTATTTTTATTATTTCCACTCATACAAACTTAACCTAGGCTGGTCTTGAACGTACTCTGTAGCCAACGACGACCCTGAACTCCAGATTCTTCTCATCTCCACTTCCTGAGTGCTGGATTACATCGTGCCCTGCCACGCCCAGCCTTTCCTCTGACTCCATCCTGAATCCTGGGACAGATGGGTGGTGCCTTGGGACCCTGTGATGACACCAAATGAGTAATCATATGGTTAGCCTGGATGAACTCTGACATATGCCAGGCATTGGCTTAATAGTTCGATGTGCACATCGGTCAACTTGTCTGGCTATGCCCAAGACATTCCAGCTGGAACAGGTTTGAACAGAGTCCCAGAAACCCCTCAGTCCCAATTTTTGGGATGTTTTAATCATCTTGCAGGTTTGCCCAAGATTCTAGGCAGGTGGTCTACCACAAAACCACACCCCCAGCCCCTCACTGGGGGATTCTAGGCAGGTGCTCTACCACTGAGCCACACCCCAGCCCCTCAGTAGGGTTTCCTGGCAAGTGCTGTACCACCAAGCTCTTACTACTGTGCCGCCCTTTATGTTGACACGTTTCCCTCTATGTGGCCCAGGCTGGCCTTGAATGCACTCTGTAGTTCAATCACTCCTTGAACTTGCAGCCTCTGTACAGCTGGGCAGACAGCCTGTGCCACCAAGCCTCTCTATTAGTTCCTTCTTGAGATGGAGAAAGTCTCTAAACTTCCCCAAGATGTAAACTGAATCCAAGAGACCTGATCGCAGAGCCCAGGCCGCCTCCATTGACAGCTCTGCCCTGCCAGTCTTCCCGCCCCAACACGCATCTCCCAGGAAAGTAGAGTCTCATTTCCTAGGGGGCTGACTCAGAGGCAACAGCTTTGATGCCTGGGTCCAGCCTCTTCCTTGGCACCATTCTTCTACAGTGGGGACGGGGAGGGGAGATTGGACCAGTCTCGATCCTAGTGGGCAGGTTACAGGAAGCCTTTCCTGCAAACCTCTTTCATGAAGGCTTTGAGTGTCTGGTCTATTTTGGGGTCAGAAACTTGGGGTCTCTATCACTAATTCTTCCCCTCGAAAGTCTTCTTGACTGGGGGCATGACTCCTGTTGCAGCTCGCCTGCATGGTTGCTGATAAAAGACCATCAAACGGTTTAAGGGAACAAGGGGTTTATTGTCTCTTATGATTATCTGGTTACAGTTGTCAGTCCAGCTTGATGGGAGAGCACGCACCAATACCAGGGCCGAGGGAACTGGTCACACCATCTTTATGTAATGGGGCGATCCTTACTTGCCAGACCAGCATGTCTGGCCAAGCGTATGGAAGGATGCCTACTCTCTCAACCACCTGTCTGTATTTTATTCCAGGGGCTAATCCTACCCACCATGGGCTGGGCCTTTCCCATCAGCTAGACAATCTCCTACAGGTTTGCTCTGGGCTTAACTCAATTACTAATTCTCCACAAATGTGCCCAGAACTCAAACCCTCAACTGTCAAGTCGATACCTGTGCCCAACCATGACAGCTCACCTAGTGAGAAACTGGGGATGTGGCTCAGTGGTAGAGCCTACCTAAAAAGCGTTTCAGATGGCCAGCAACAATGTCTGACAGAATTCTGTGACCCCCTTGAACTACCCCATCACCAAGATGGGGAACGTGTGTATATTCTGAGCTTTTGTTTTGCTCTTTAAAAGTTAGGCCATCCTAGAACTCCCTACATATCTTTTCTACGAAAGTGGAAAAGAGCTGTCTAGTTTTCAACATTTTTTTTTATGACCTGTGAGAAGATCTTTAAGGGGAAAACCTGATTTCCCAGAAAAGGAGGGGGAGGTTACCAGCATGGCTGGACTAACCCCTAATGATATCAAACCATCTCTCCTTTTGCCTAGAAGGTCCCTGCAGGGGATTGTGTGGAGCGGGGTTCCACAAAGGCACGCACTGCCCTGAGGATTGGCTAGCTCATTGTCTCTGCCAGGCCACTGGCCTCTGAGAAGGGCCTGGGCGCAGATCTTGTGGGCAGCCTGTGGTCTGTAGACATTCCAGGGGCCTGCCTGGCATGTGGGGAATGTCCTAGGAAAAGTGTCAGCCTTCAGGAGGTTCAGAAAAGGGAAGCGTTCTTACTCTTATGGGGGTAGTGGGTGGGAATGTTACATGTAAGGGAGACCAAGGGTTCTGAATGATGGGGTGGGGGGGGGTGCTGCAGCCAGAATTCTATTGTAGGTGTAGGCAGGGGAGTGGAAAGCCCATTGATCTGCTCTGTCCTAGACGGCTGTGTTTTGGTCAGAACTTTTCCTATCTCTGATCCATCTCCTAAACAGGGAAGAGCAGATCTTGCCTGGCCCGTGGTGAGGTAGACCAGTACCCCTATAATATGGGGATCATCAGAATGGAAATTTTGAGTTACTGATTTGGCCACCATCTCTGAGATCTATTTTGAGCCAGTGGGTCTGGTGGACCCTGAGGCTGGACTTGCGATAGAAACCTTAGCTCCTGCTCTTGAGGCCGAAGTTGCAAAGTCTGGGAATCCATTCTGACTTCAAACATGACTCGTCCTTTCCATCCTGCTGGGCTTGAGGTGGGGGTGGGGGGAGGTCCAGGACAGAAGATAAGTAGCAGGGGGCAGTTTCATAGTACCAACCGGGAGATCACCGTCAGGGCGTGGTGGACACAGGAATCACAGACAGGAGGATTGCTGTGAGTTGGGGTCTAGCCTGGGTTACAGAAATGAGTTCAAGGCCAGTCTGTGATGTACAGTGAGCTCTTTCTGTCTTGTCTTAATAAAACAAACTCGCAGGGGGACGAGCAGGGCCTAAAGAAGCATTGCTGCAGAGTCCGCTCCCCACGCTGCCCCCTCCCCCGGGTTGGACCCGACGAAAGGCGTGGCCTCCCGCAATGACGTCACCAGCGTATTAAAAACGAAGGGCGCCGCGGGCCGGGCTTTGTGGAGCCGCTGCGGAGAGGTTGAGCAAGCGCGCGCGCTAGGGACAGCGCCGAACAAAGAAGCCAAGGGCGCCACCACCGCGGGTACCGGGGTCCGTCATCCACTTGCCCGGGCCGCCCGGGGTCCCCCGCCCGCTACCATGACTGCCAACGGCACAGCCGAGGCGGTGCAGATCCAGTTTGGTCTCATCAACTGCGGCAACAAGTACCTGACCGCAGAAGCGTTCGGGTTCAAGGTGAACGCGTCGGCCAGCAGCCTGAAGAAGAAGCAGATCTGGACGCTGGAGCAGCCATCGGACGAGGCAGGCAGCGCGGCCGTCTGTCTGCGTAGCCACCTGGGCCGCTACCTAGCGGCGGACAAGGATGGCAACGTGACCTGCGAGCGCGAGGTGCCCGACGCCGACTGTCGCTTCCTAATCGTGGCCCACGACGACGGCCGCTGGTCGCTGCAATCCGAGGCTCACCGGCGCTACTTCGGCGGCACCGAGGACCGCCTGTCGTGCTTCGCGCAGACCGTGTCGCCCGCCGAGAAGTGGAGCGTTCACATCGCCATGCACCCGCAGGTCAACATCTACAGCATGACCCGCAAACGCTACGCACACCTGAGCGCGCGGCCCGCGGACGAGATCGCCGTGGACCGCGACGTGCCTTGGGGCGTCGACTCGCTCATCACGCTGGCCTTCCAGGACCAGCGCTACAGCGTGCAGACCTCCGATCACCGTTTCCTGCGCCACGACGGGCGCCTAGTGGCACGCCCGGAGCCGGCCACCGGCTACACGCTGGAGTTCCGCTCCGGCAAGGTGGCCTTCCGCGACTGCGAGGGTCGCTATCTAGCCCCATCGGGGCCCAGTGGCACTCTCAAGGCCGGCAAGGCCACCAAGGTGGGCAAAGACGAGCTGTTCGCCCTGGAACAGAGCTGCGCCCAGGTAGTGCTGCAAGCCGCCAACGAGAGGAACGTGTCCACGCGCCAAGGTGAGTGGGAGACACGTTCCCCCTCTCTCGTGGTTGGGCCGGAGGCACAAAATGCCCCCTCCACGCCCGAATCTTTCAAAATGTAAGGCTTTCCCTCCCCACCCCCGAGGGTCCCATGCGCCCCCCGCTAGACGTACCAGCCACCGCGCCCCATTGGGGACGTGGGCTTCTGCCTGGAGGAGGGTGCGGCCTTGCAGCATCCTCCAGAGCCGTTGCACATCTCCCTACCCATCCGGGGTTGGGAGTGTGTGTGGGGTCCCCTAGGCCAGTATTACCCCCAACCCGCCAGAGTTGTCTCCACGAAGGTAATCTTTGGGATCGATTTAGGGAAAGGAACCCCTCTTCCCCTGGCCGCCTAGTCCGTCTTCTAAGAACCCCTTCTTCCCCGGTCCTTAGGCCTTTGACTGGAGGGGCAGGATGGCACTGGTGCTGGGCGGCCCCCTTAGCTGCTGCGGCTGCTTTTCCCGGTTTGGTGAGGGAGCTTGGCGGGGCTTTTGATCGCGGCGGGGGTGCGCTTCCAGCTCCGTGCGCCGGCTTTGCGGCGTGGGGCGTGGGGGGGGGGAGAGGGGAAGGGGGTAAAATGTCCTCAGGGCCTGCCCCTCCCCCATCCCTTTTCCTCTCTCTGGCCTGGAGCTCCGGGCCGCGGCCTTTGTGAGCCGGGGGGCGGGTCGCCTCGGCTGGGCCCTCCCTCAACCCCCTTTGTCCTGCGATGGGCTTTGCTGATGGGAAAACCAGATGCGGCGGGGCGGGGGAGGGGATCGGCTTCGGCGGGTCCCTCAGCTGAAGGGCCCCACTCCCACCCCCAAGCTCTGTTCTAGTTTCAGGGTCCCGTCCCCGAGACGCCGCGGGAGACCGCTCCGGTCCTCGAGCTAGCGGCAGCGGGCGGTGTGGCCCGGGAGACTGCGCGCCAGGCACCCCGCCCTGCGCGCTTAGTGCGGGTCCGGTTTCCCTGGGGAAGCCCCTACCCTGAAGTGAACTCGGTCCCCAAGGTCCCTGGCTGGGAACAATCGTTTGCCACTGTTTTTGCCCCCCTTTCAGGGCCTCCGGCGGCAGGCCATTTCCGACCCGCCTGGGCGCGCCACAAGTGATCGCCCGCTCTCTGGAATAGATTCTCTTCCTCTGCGGCCTCTCCTTCCCACCTCTGCCAAGAGAGTCTTTGCTGTCAGAAGTATTGCTGAAGCGGGTCTGTGAGGTCTGGCTCTCCCAGACTTTGGAGATTGCTGGATGGCACCCAATCTGTAGGGGCCCGGAGACCCCCTCTGTGCAAGGGGGACGCCTGGGTAGGGCGAGAACGTCTCTGTGTGTGGAGGGAGGGAGACCTGGGTCCTTCTGGAGGTTGATTCACTTAGCATCCGGAGAGGTGAAGCTATTTTGCCCGAAGTCACAGAGCAAGTCCTCAGCCAGCTGAACCGAGTGTGTGTTCTAGAATGTTCTCTCATCTGCATACACCCCAGCCTTCCCCCACCCCAATGCATGTCAGCTTCCCTTTGTCTCCACTGGGCGAAGGGTCTGGATCTCCTCTCCATCCCTGTTTAGCAAACATTAAGTACAAAAAGTGCCTTCATGGGGCGCACACCCTTGGGGACACGAATGATCTTTCAAGGACAAGGTTAGATTATATGGGGTGATAGGCCATTTCTGAGGACTACACTTGCTGTCCTTAAGAAGGTATCTGGGATGGTGTTGCATACAGAAAGCACTTGGCCTGTGTAAAAAGCCGGGGGTGGGGGGAGGACGGGGGACAAGGAAGGCACAGAGAATACCCAGCATGTCTGGAAGGAAGGTCGGGTGATGGCACTGAAGGGGACCCCTTAGGGTGCCCCCCTTGCGCAGAGATCAGCTGCCTTAGGGAAAGAAGCAGGTGGCTTAGCCCCTTGGGGTCCCGAGGAGCCTGAGGGTGTGTTTTGTGGGCTGGCTCTTGGGAGGGGGTGTCTGGATTGTGCATGATTCAGGCTGATGGGTCAGAGATGGTAGATTGGGCCATCCTTGCGTTGGATGAGAAACTGGTCGAGGAAACTTAGGAGGCCATAGTGGGACCTTTCTGCCTACACATGTTTGGGGAACTGGGTCTCCTGTGTCTGTAACTCCCACTTCCCCCCAGCTTCAGGGATCAGCTGCCAGGGTGGGCGTGCCCGCGAGGCCATTTTGGGCTGGTGTGCGTGGCAGAGAGGCTGGGCGGGGCTTCTGAAACACATACCGCCATCCAGGAAAGCGGGAAGGGGCGCCCGGGAGGGAGGGAGACAGAGCCTGGGGCTGTGTGAGTCAGTCCCTTTCGGAAGCGCATGCCTCAGTTTCCCCATCTGTAAAACAGAGGCGCCTACAGTCATCAGACCGGCTGGCCTGCAGAGTTAGCCGCGCTTTACATAAGAGAGGGGTCTTGTCCTGGCTCCTCACGGCGGGAGGCCCCTACTTTGCTTTGTGAGGTTCCCTGGCTCTGGAAGCATCCTGTACCAACCAGTCACTTTTAGACCAGAGAGTGACAGGTCATTATGGACTTTGCAGATGTCTTGAGTTCTCTCCAGGAAGGAGGGAATGGCTTGTGTCAGGATGAAAGGGGAAACTTTTCCATTGGTGAGATTATTTTCATTCATTCATTCATTCACTCATTCATTCATTCATTCGAGATAGATACCAGTGGAGATCAGAGGGCAACTTTCAGAAGTCAGACCTCGCTTTCCACCACGTGGTCTTCCAAGGATTGAACTTGGGTCACCAAGTCTGTGTACAGCCTCCCTTAACCTGCTGAGCCATCTTGCCAGTCCTGGTGATTTTAAAATCAGTGCCTTAAAAAAAAAAAAAAAAGTAAGAAGAGGGCTGGAGAGATGGCTCAGGGGTTAAGACTCTGCCTGGCAAGCAGAAGGTCCTGAGCTCAAATCCCAGGTCCCATATAAAAAAGCCAGGCAGAAACGGTATCAGCTTGTAGTCTTAGTGGGCGGAGCCAGGGAAATCCCAGCGCTAAGCAAGAAGAAGGTAGGGACAATCCAGGATGATTCCTGAAGTTACTCTTGGTCTTCCACAAGGACATATGTGCCCTCTGACAACACACACGATGGATGGATGGATGGATGGATGGATGGATGGATGGATGGATGGATGGATGAATAAATAATAAAATTTTAAAAAGGCAGGTAAGGTGGGGCTGGAGAGGTGGCTCAGGGGTTAAGCCTCTGCCTTGCAGGCGGAAGGTCCTGAGTTCAGATCCTAGACCCCACATATAGATGCCAGGCGGAAGCGGGGGCGGCCTGCGCTTCTGGTCCTGTGAATCCGCCTGGTGGAGCCTGTGAATCCCGGGGCAGAAGGAGGTGGAGGCGGCCATGGTGGTTCCCGATTCGTCCGTGGTTCTACACACACACACACATCGCACGCACATACACAGTTGAATAAAAAAATAAAAAATATTTAAAAAAAAAAAAAAAAAAAAAAAAGGCAGGTAAGGTGAGGCTGTAGGGGAATTTTAAATCCCTTGCCTAAGAGGGAAGGAAGGGTGCCTGTTTAGAACAAACCCAGGGAATCTGGAAACTGCTGAAAGCCTAGTTTGTGGGGTAAGGTGGGAGTTAGGGGCCTTCTGAGTCATCCTTCAGAATGTCTAGAACTGGAACCAGAGATTCTTCCATGGTAGACAGGCACGCCCTCTCTGTGGGCTCCTAGGATCCTGTGACTAAGATTTTGCTACTGCTGCTGTAAAGAAAGAAAAAAATCTGGAGAAAAATCTGTTTCCATAGCAACACAACTCCAATGATAGTCAAGGCCAAGTGGGGTCTTTCCCGCCTGGGTTGGGCCTCGGTGGGGGAAGGAGACAGTTTTCTGGAAGTGAGATAACTCCTCTTTCCCAGCAACTTCTTGCTGGTGTGGGAGGACTTGGCGTTTCCTTGGCAACAAACCTTCGTATCCTTGTAGAGATGGGTCCTTTGACTGGTAGAGAAACCAAGGCAAAGAGAGGCAAAGACTTCACCCAGAGGTGCCTGGTTCAACTTGGGTGCCTCGTTGACTGTGGGAAAGGCTTTTTTTCCAGCTCTACCACTGAACCACGCCCCCAGGCCCTCACTGGGGAATTCTAGGCAGAGGCTGTACCACTAGCCACACCTCCAGCTCCTCACTGGGGGATGCTGGGAAGGTGTTCTACCACTGGACCACGCCCCCAGCTCCTCACTGAGGGATGCTGGGAAGGTGTTCTACTACTGAGCCACGCCCCCAGCCCCTCACTGGGGGATGCTGGGAAGGTGTTCTACCACTGAGCCACACCCCTAGCCCCTCATTGGGGGATGCTGGGAAGGTGTTCTACCACTGAGCCACGCCCCCAGCCCCTCACTGGGGCATGCTGGGAAGGTGCCCTACCACTGAGCCACAGTCCCAAAACGTTTTCCCTTGTACAGTCCCTGTACTTCCGAGGCCTGGTATTGAGCGAGGAGGGGGGCGGCATGTGGCCAGGGACAGAAGCAGCTCCCCGCAACAGGCTGTGGAGGGTGTGGCCTTTCTGCACAGCTTGGGTGCTGCTCAGGGCTCTCCAGCTCACACTCCTTCCCCTGCAGCAGGTGGCGTGTGTGTGTGTGTGGGGGGGGAGTGTGGCTGTGTGTCCTGATGTTTTGTCTCTGTGGTGAGCCTGGGGCAGTTTATCTGGTGTGTAAGGGCACAGGTTGGAGATTGGGGGTGGGGGGAGAAGGGGTTTGAACAAGGAGTTTCCTGCATAGACCTATGGTTTAGGGTTGGCTGTCAGTGGTGAGGACCCTCCCAATCTTCTCTGCCTCCCTGTATAGATTTGCTCTACAACAGAGGAGAACTTGGTGGAGTGACTGGTCAAGGGCTTTTTCAACAATTTTCTTTGGTGGCTGGGGAGATGGCTCGGGTTAAAACCTTTGCAAAGGACTTGAGTTCAGATGCTGCATTCCACAGAAAAATGCCAGGCAGATATGGTGGAGGTCTACAATTCTGGCCCGGGAAGGCGGAGCCTGGGAAACTTGAGAGCAAAGGAGTAAAGTGGAAGACAATCTAGAATGATTACCGATGTCACCCTTGGGTCTCAAGTGCCCTCTGGTACACACACAATTATTTAAGAGAGAGAGAGACTGGACATAATGCACACCATGTCATATAGATAGAAATGAGAGGACAACTTTCAGAAGTCAGTTCTCTCCTAACCGTGTGGGCTTCCAGGGATTGAACTCACATCTCCAGGCTTGGGAGTAGGAGCCTTACGCACTCAGCCATCTCTCCAGGTCTGGGTCTAGGCTTTGGGTGATCCACCCAAGTAGGTCATATCCCCAGATCCATTGATGAGGGATGTGCACGTGGTGTAGCCAAGCATCTGCCATCCCTGCTCCTGAGATCTCTGTGTAGAGACCCCCATAATCTGGCCCTGTGACCCTGGGCCAAAGATCTGTCATCTCTTGGCCTCTTCCTGTCTTTGACATAAGATTTGCATCCTTCAGAGTGGGGTGTTAGCTAAGGATAGGTCAGTGGGTACACTGGATGGCAACGTTAGGTTTCTACTTCATGAGGAACCCCAAAGACAGTGCTGCAAGGAAGCCCCTTTCAGCACACTGGTGCCAGGCCACTGCCCCAGGGGGAGATGAGCCTGGCTTGTGGCTTCCTTCCAGGTAGACTCAGCCCATATGCAAAGTAGCGCTGGGGCAGATCAGCCCACAAGAGCACCATTTCACTTATTAGGTCTTGTCGGTGGGGGTGGGGAGGGGTCCCCTCACACTGTTCTACAAGTGGGAGGTAGCACACTTTCAGTCCCTGTACTCAGGAGGCCAATGCAGGAGAGGAGGGCTGTGATAGTTCGGGCTATGCAGCGAGGCTGTACCTCAAAAAAAAAAAAAAAAAAAAAAAAGGAAAGAAAAGGAGGAAGGAAAGGAGTTTACAAAGCTCTCTCCCTCTCCTCTCCCCTCCCCCATCCACGTGGGGGCATACCTATGGGCTGGAGAAATGCTGGTGGTGTGTATTTAGGGTCCAGCATGTTGTGTCCTGTGGTTGGTGTGAGTGGAATTAATGAATAATTTCATTTTGATGTTTTTTTTTTCCTGTTTCCTAAGTTTTCTGAAAGGAACATGTTTCTGTTTTACTGTGTGTGTGTGTGTGTGTGTGTGTGTGTGTGTGTGTGTGTGTGTGAGATGCATGTGAGTGTGGCTGTATATGCCCTTGGACATGGACCTAGAAGCAGAGTGTGGTATCATCCTTCATCTGTCATTCTCCTCACTGACTCCAGACAAGATCTCCCACTGCACCCCAAAGCTCACCAATTCAGCAAGACTGCCTTGGACAGTGAGTCCACCTATCTCCTTCCCCGACCCTGTGCACTTTTACTGCTGAGCCACCTTCCCAGCCTTCACTATCAGACCTTTTATTTGGAGGCAGGATGTGTCGGCCAGGCTGACCACAAACTCCCAACGCTCCTGCCTCGGTCTTCCCTGTGCACTACCATGTTTATTTCACTCATAGGTGCTGACAGGAAGAATATGGTGAACTCCCATTACCCTGCACCCCTGTTCGATGTTCTCCAGAACAGCTCCATCTGTCTTCGTAGGATGTTTTTTGGTTTTATTTTAAGCATGCCCTATCACTTGAATGTTTTATCCTGAAATACCTCCATCGGTGCCTACAGAAACAAGGCCATTTCTTATACAACCACAGCACTGCTAACAGTTGCCAATCTTTAAAAGTCGATGCCTGGCCTGCCTAGGTTCCTCTTCCCCCACATGGCTCTGTGGTGCTTTGTTTTGAAATTTGAAGATTTCCTTCTATCCTCCCTTATCTCCGCTGTTCTTTCGGGGGCTGCTGGGAATTAATGTGGTCTACAGTACATGAAATCCTCTACTCTCTTTCTGCTCCGTCCTTTAAAAAAAAAAAAAAAGGTCTTACGTAGACCAGGCTGGCCTCAGACCCACTTGCTTCAGGCTCCAAGCACTGGGATTACAGGCTCAGCTTTTTTCTTTCTTTTCTTTTAGCTAGGTCTCATAGCCTCCTGTAGGCTTTGAGCTGAGGATGGTCTTGAACCTTTTTTTAATTATATTTTTCTTTGAAACTTTTTTTTTTATTGTGCGTGTGTGCATATGTATGTGTGTGCATGCGCATGTATGTGTGTGTCTGTGTGTGTGTGTATGTATGTATGTGTGTGTGTCTGTCTGTGTGTAGAACCACGGACGAATTCGCGAACCACCATGGACGCCTCCACCTCCTCCTTGTTTACTCTGCCCCAGGATTCACAGGCTCCGCCCTACCAGGACCAGAAGCGCAGGCCGTCCCCACCTCCGCCTGGCGTCTATACGTGGGATTTGGGATCCAAACTCAGGACCTTCTGCCTGCAAGGCAGAGGCTTAACCCCTGAGCCACCTCTCCAGCCCTTCTTTGAAACTTTTAAATGTGTGTGTGTGTGTGTGTGTGTGTGTGTGTGTGTGTGTGTGTGTGAGAGGGCACTGTGTTTCCTGTGGAGGACCAAGGGTGACTTCAGGAATCATCCTGGGATTGCTTCTACCTCCTTTTTGCTTTGCTCTGGGATTTCTCAGGTTTTACCATCCAGTGCTGGAAGTGCAGATCACGCCATTTCTTCCTGTTGTTTTTTAGGTGAGATTTGGGCTCCAAACTCAGGTCTGTCCTGCGTTTGAAGCAGAGTCTTAACCCCTGAGCCATCTCTCCAGCCCATTTTTTGATACTTTCATACATAAAAGCAATGACTTTATGCTTTTACCCCTGATTCCTCAATCTCACCCCACTTTTTTTTTTTTTAGAAACTTATTTATTTATTTGGGGGGGTATACACAAGTGGAGGTCAGTTCTCTCCTTCCTGAGAATTGAACTCGGATCTCCAGGTTTGTGTATAGGTGTCTTGCCCAATGAACCATCTCACCAGCCCTGATGTTCAACTTTTTTAATTAATAATTTAGGGGCTGAAGAGGTGGCTCAAGGGGTTAAGCCTCTGCCTTGCAGGCAGAAGGTCCTGAGTTCGGATCCTAGACCCCACGTATAGATGCCAGGCAGAAGCGGGGGCGGCCTGCGCTTCTAGTCCTGGTAGGGCGGAGCCTGTGAATCCCCGGGCAGAGTAAACAAGGAGGAGGTGGTCCATGGTGGTTCCTGAATTCATCCGTGGTTCTACACACACACACACACACACACACACACACACACACACACAGACACGCACACACACACACATACACGTGCACAATTGAATAAATAATAAAAAAATTAAAAAAATACTTTAATAATTTAAAAGATTTCCCCTAGTTTTACAAGCGTGTTGAGCACATATCCTTGCCTCCCTTTTCCCCCCTCTTTTCCTTTCCTTTTTGTTCCCTCTCTCCTTTCCCCTCCCTTCATCAGTCCATCCCACTTGAACTTTTGATACTTCTGCTTCCATCTCCCAAGTGTTGGGAGTATAAGGGTAGCTGCCATGCCTTTCTTCCATGCCCTGCCCTCTCTTTTCTTTGTTTTCTTTTTTGAGGGGAGTGGGTGGGCAGGGTCTTAGTCTCATGGCGATTGAGCCCTTTGGACTCATGAGTGCTAAGATAGAGGCATGAGTCACTGGACCAGTTTTAAGCTATCACCTCTGTAATCAAGAAACAGGTCCCAAATGGCCTGACTTTGGCCACTGGCCTGCTGGCTTACGGGTCAGGGTCCTGGTCACTCCACCAGATGCGCCTCAAAGGGATTCTGAGCCCGTGTCCCCTGTAGTTTCCTTGAGTTCTTAGTCTCCCTCTGTCAACCAGAAGAGGGAACAGGAGACAAAAGACATGGGGTGCCCTGAATTCATTCAGATGGGGTCTCTCCTCCTCTGCAGGTATGGACCTGTCTGCCAATCAGGATGAAGAGACGGACCAGGAGACCTTCCAGCTAGAGATAGACCGGGATACAAAAAAGTGCGCCTTCCGCACCCACACGGGCAAGTACTGGACACTGACAGCCACCGGAGGGGTGCAGTCCACCGCGTCCACCAAGTGAGTACCCTGTTCCTCGCTCGGTGGTGCAGACCGCCTGCATGTTGCTGATAAGTTCACGGCCAGATGTTCAGAGGCTGCTGTTCTTGTTCTAGAGTGTCCAGCTTGGCAGGAGTGCTCCTATCAACGCCATGAGCCCTGAGCCAGCTCCCTCCACACATACCCAGGGAAAAGTCCTTCCGACAATGAGTGGGCTGGGTCTTCCCCATCAGTTAGACGTCCTGCAGGCGTGCTCAGTGCTTCCCTACAGATTCTTTAGAAGTGTGCCCAGATCTCAAGTTGATACCTGTAGTTAACTACCACACTTGCCAAAGCCGGTCATTCTCCTGGGACCAAGCAGCCTGCCTGACTCTACCCTGCTCCCCTACTCAGGAACGCCAGCTGCTACTTTGACATTGAGTGGCAGGACCGCCGGATTACACTTCGAGCGTCCAATGGCAAGTTTGTGACCGCCAAGAAGAATGGGCAGCTGGCTGCCTCAGTGGAGACGGCAGGTAGCCATCTTGGGGAATGCACCCCAAGCCTCCATTTCCCCAGCCCCACCTGAACCCCTCTGTATGTGCCGGGTATCCTTCCAAACTAGCTGTACCCTGGTATGCCCGCTGGCCAGCGCTCTGTGAGCCTTAACTTCTTCCTCTGCCTTCCCCACACCCTAGTTGACCCAGTCCCTGTACCATGTAATACAAAGGCTTCTTCTCGGGTTCAGGAGATGCGGAGCTCTTCCTCATGAAGCTGATTAACCGGCCGATCATCGTGTTCCGCGGCGAGCATGGCTTCATTGGCTGCCGTAAGGTCACGGGGACCCTGGATGCCAACCGCTCTAGCTACGATGTTTTCCAGTTGGAATTCAACGATGGTGCCTACAACATCAAAGGCAGGTTCTCCTGGATGGGAACTCGTCCCCCCTCCTCCCTCTAGCCTGGCTACCTACTGCCAGGGAAGTCATGTCCTGTGGTCTAGGGTTAGCAAGTAAAGCTCACAAACCTGGTGACCCCAGGTTGATCCCTAGAAGTCCACATGGTGGAGGGAAAGAAGTGACTTCTGAAAGTCGTCCTCTGACCTGTGCATGGGTGTGTGCGCTGTGGCACGCATTCATGCGCCCCTTCTCCTTCTCTTAAAAGATAGGAAACAAATTGAAAAAAGAATAAAAAGAGAAGTTGGGAGGTAAGAATAGTATGATAAGGCCCAACAATCCGAGGTGAATTGGAATGAAAACCTTGGTGCTGTGTCTAGTGAGGGTAGAAGGTCCTCAAAGTTGAGTAGACCCCAGTCTTTTTCATTTGGGGTGCTGAGGACTGAACCCAGGGTCTCCCACATGCTAGGCTAGTACTCTACCACTGAGCCATGCCCCCAGCCCCTCACTGAGGGATAATAGGCAGGTTCTGTATCTCTGAGCCGCACCCTGACCCCTCCTGGGAGATTCTAGGTGACCTGGAGACACTTGAAGTCGCTCTAAAGCCCAGGCAGTTCTTGGCCTCCTCTTTTCTCAGCCCTAAGTGCTGGGCTGAGAGGCTGATCAGGTCTGGGAGGTGGTGGGGTACGGAGGGAACACAGCCTGACGTAGGGTCTCCTTCTCCAGACTCCACGGGCAAGTACTGGACAGTGGGCAGCGACTCCTCGGTCACCAGCAGCAGCGACGTGCCCGTGGACTTCTTCTTCGAGTTCTGTGACTACAACAAGGTGGCCATCAAGGCGGGCGGGCACTACCTGAAGGGTGACCACGCGGGGGTCCTGAAGGCCTGTGCGGAGACCATTGACCCGGCCTCTCTGTGGGAATATTGAAACCACCTGTCCCCCATTCCCCCACCGCGGGCCACTCCTGGCTCTCTTTCCTTTTTCGGGTGGTCCCCCGCAGCAGGTGGTAATTACGCCCCTTGCCTTTCAAACTGGAAACCCCCAGAGAAAATAACAGTGCCCTCACCCTTTGCCCTCTGTGGACACCCCCGTCCTTTTTCTCCCTCATTCTCCCACGGGTCAGTGGCTATAGCCTGTTCCCTCGGAGGGACTTTGGGTCCCTTTGTTACCCCTCCTCTGCCATAGGGCACGCCGGCACCTCTGTTTCTTCTGACCTCAGACAACTCTGAGCCTTATTTCCCCCAGGAAGTAGCCCAGGGTAAATGTGGGAGGGGGGCTCCCCAACCGCTGGCTTCATAACTGGAATCTCCTGACCCTCGGGCCTAACAGTGGCCCCTTTCTGGTATAGCTGCTCTGCCCCCTTTGGAGGAGGCAAGGCTTCCTCAGAGGCTGAAGTCAGGCGGGCTCGCCCGGAAGTGTGTTTCTGGATCATGTTTGGACAACAGCTCCTATCCTGCCATGCAGACCCCCAGCGTGGCACCCCGACTCAAAACTGGGTGCTGTTACCCGGTCGCCCCTGCACATGCTGAGATGGGGTTGGGGGGGTATCATAATCATTTTCACCCTGACCTAACTGGAAACAGGAAATGACCAAATCAGTATTTTTTTTTTTTTAATGTTCATTGTTGGAAGCACCCCAGACCAGTCTGCTTGGTGTAGCTAGGAGTGGTCTTCAGTGGGGAGGGCTTGGCACATGTCCCTACCTCCCCAGTGGGTCCCCTCCCTCCCGCCTGCCCCACCCCAGCCCTAACCTCTTGTGACTGGTGCTCCACATGTGCCTCCGGGGGGTGGGACTCCTGCGTCAGGAATCCAGGCCTGTCTCTCCCTGGGAGCCTTGGAGTGACCCTGGGGAGGGGGCTTCTGTCACCCTACTGCCTCTCCCCCAGCTCCCCACCACCATGCATCTCACTCTGGGTGTCTTGGCCTTTTATTTTTTTGTAAGCATCATTTGTATAACTCTAAAAGCCCATAATAGTAGCTTTGAACTGGAAATATGACAACATAAGCAAAATAAAATAATTCAAGTCAACAGCCTTGTTTGTGTCTTGGAAAGGAGGCGGGTAAGAGGAGACCTGGGAGGGAAGGAGGGAGACCCTAGAACTGCAGTGAGTGATGGGTGGGAGCAGGTATGCCCTTGTTCACGGAGGGTCCTAGAACTGTGTGCCCCGACCATGTGCAGCAGTAGTTGTGGCTGAAAGCTAGCTGATAAGGTGCCTGGGCTGGAGGCTGGATGGAACAAGGGGTGTTGTGCAAATTAGAAAGTGGGGGGTCAGAGTGGAGATACAGTACTTGCCTGGCATGCATGGACCGGGGACTGATGATGATGATGAGTTTGATTGGCTGCTGATGACAAAATGGGAGGAAGCCCACATTGTGATTGGTGGTCCCTGGTGAAGTGGTGGTGGTGGTGGTGGTGGGGTGTGTGTGTGTGTGTGTGTGTGTGTGTGTGTGTGTGTGTATACAGGGACTGACAGAGGCAGATGGCCACAAATGATACCCCCAAGGCCTCCCCACCAGGGGGGGGAAGTCCGACTCCCAGTCACAGGGAGAGATGAACCTTTTCAAGTCAAAGTCTCAGACCCTGGTGGGGACCTTGCTGGAGAGAGAGCAAAGGGGGACCCTGTTTATTTCTGCTACTGAACCCAGCCTGGCCACCTGCTTGACTGAGAAGCCCCATGAGACTGTGGGTTCTTGGAATAAAGCATCTGACTCCAGGAGAGACCAGGGTCGTGGGGATTCTCACAGGACCTTGAAGGGGGAAGGCCAGGGTCTTAAGAAGGGAAACTCGGGGTGTGAAGGGGCAGGTCTGGGATCTGAAGGGGGAGGCTCAAGGGAAGATTGCTGTGTATTTTTAGGGCCTAGCTTGGGAAGAGGGTCAGGTCCCCAGGAAGCTGGTGAGAGGCCGCAGGTGGGGGAGGGGGGCAGTGGACTTCTTGGAAAGGAGAGAGATGCTTCTGAACACAGGGCTGGCTCATTTTCTGAATTCTTCCTCCTGGTCTCGCCTGTTGTGGCTGGCTTTAAAAATATGGTTGATTTCTGTTAATTAATTAGAGAAAGACTATGTCGCCCAAGATGGCCTCAAACTTGTGGCAGTTCTCCTGTCTCAGCCGCCGAAGTCCTAAAATTACAGGTGCAAGGCACTTTGCCAAGTTTTCAAAGTAAAACCCTGTAACAACCATCAGATACAGAGCCTACAAGTTTTCTTGTTGGTGACTTTGAGGGGGTCTTGAAAGGCAGGCAAGGCTGTGGGGGTTCCCGCAGTCCCCGCTAACCTTTGCTTTCCAACCTGAGCAGTGAGCAAGGGCGCCTGACCATCCACATCTGTTGCCGCTCAGGCTCACTGGCTCTTGTTGATTTGGGGAGGGGTCTGCATCCCCTGGGTGATGACAACACATAGAACAGATGGGCTTTCCCAGAAACAGATGCCTGGGGGTGAGGCTGCATTTGGCCTAAAATCTGAGCTCCTTCATCCCCCCCCCCAAAAAAAGAATTGTGGCCAACAGAACAAAGCCATCCCACAGTTCTGCATGCCCCTCCCCCTCCCTGGGATGCAGGCTTGACCCCCAGGGGAGAGACAGAAAGAAGACTTTGGGGCTGGAAAGATGGCTCAGGGGCTAAGCAAAAAGGACTTGAGTTCAGATTACATGTAAAAGGTAGGTAGAAATGGCAGTGGCTTGTAATTCTGGTCCTGGAAAACCCCAGAGCAAAGGAGTAAGGAGGTAGAACGATCCAGGATGATTCCTGATGTTACCCTTGGGCCTCCACAGGCACAAACACGGCCCTCTTATATACACCCCACTACAAACACACACACACACATACACGCACACACACACAAAGCTGGATGAAGTTAAAGCAGGGTGGTACAGTTGGAAGGTAAAGGTGGGAGGAATAAGAATTCAACCAGTCTGGGCTACTACCTACATGAGATCCGGTGTCACCTGCACCCATCACTGAATAAAGAGGTGAATAAATTAAAATTAGACCATATGGGCTGGGGCAGGACTCGGAGCACTCACTGACCTGACAACTAGAGACTTGTTGACCTCCAGCATTGAAAAATAAAAAATGAAAAGGAAAAGGAAAAATAAAGAGCTCCCTAATGGCAGAGCCAACCTGACCTAGAGTGGTGGGGCATGCCTGTCATTCCAGAACTTGGGAAGAGTTCAAGGGCAGCCTTGGCTACCTAGTGAAGCCAGCCTGGGCTGCAGGAGACCTTGTCTCAAACCTTCTTCTCTAAGCAATAATCAGGAAAAAACAAAACCCAAACAACCAACCACCAAGCAACCACCAACCAAACACCAACCAAATAACCAATCACCAATCAACCAACCTACCAAACACCAACCAACCACCAACCAATCAACCAAACACCAATCACCAACCAACCAACCACCAAACACCAACCAAACACCAACCAACCACCAACCAACCACCAACCAAACACCAACCACCAACCAACCACCAACACCAACCAACCACCAACCAAACACCATCCAACCACCAACCAACCACCAACCACTCACTAACTACCAACCAACCACCAACCAACCACCAACCACCAACCTATCACCCACAAAACGCCCACCAACCACCAATCAACCACCAACCAACCAACCAACCAACCAACCAAACACCAAACACAAACCAACCAACCAACCAAACACCAACCACCAACTAAACACCAACCAACCACCAACCACCCACCAATCAATCACCACCCACCAACCAACCACCAACCAACCACCACCCAGCACCCACCCACCAACCTACCAACCAAACACCAACCAACTAACCAACCAACCAACCACCAACCAACCAAACACCAACCATCAACCAAACACCAACCACCAACCAACCAAACACCAACCATCAACCAAACACCAACCACCAACCAACCAAACACCAACCATCAACCAAACACCAACCACCAACCAAATACCAATCAACCACCAACCAACCACCAAACAACCAACCAAACATCAACCAACCAACCAACCACCAACCAACCACCAAACACCAAACAACCAACCAAACACCAACCAACCACCAACCAACCACCAACCAACCAACCAAACATCAACCAACCAACCAACCACCAAACAACCACCAAACACCAAACAACCAACCAAACACCAACCAACCAACCACCAACCAACCAAACACCAACCAAACACCAACCAAACACCCACCCACCAATCAACCACCAACCACCAACCAACCAACCAACCAACCAACCACCCACCCACCCACCCACCAACCCAACCACCAAACAACCACCAGCCACCAATCAACCAACCAACCAAACACCAACCAACCACCAGCCACCAAACAACCATCAACCAAACAACCACCAACCAAACAACCACTAACCACCCACCAACCACCCACCAACCAACCACCAAACCACCACCAACCACCAAACAACAACCAACCAACCAAACACCAACTACCCACCAGCCACCACCCACTCACCAGCCACCAACCAGCCACCAGCCACCAAACAACCACCAACCAGCCATCTACGCAAAACAAGTTGCCATGCCTCCAATAATAAAACATATCACACAGATGCACACTCCAGAGACAGACTCTCATGGGAAAACCCAGGTGTTCCAGGTTAAGAGACTTGCTGGGAAGGTGATGGGAGGAAGCTTGGGTAGAAGAGAAAAAGGAGGAGGAGGAAGAAAAGAAAGGAGGAGGAGGAGGAAGATTGCTTCTGAAAGGGAAGAGGAAATTCCCAGTGGTCATGGCAAGCTGGCCAGAGGGAAGCTGGACGCATTGGAAGTCTCTGCCTGCAGCTTCCTCCATTGTGGACTCTCCACGGGGCACAGAGGACAGGGGAGCACTAACCTGGGTATCACAAGGGGTGGTCCCTGCACAGGGTGACTGCAGCTAAGGGAAGACGGAGGACACAGCGTCTGCTAGACACCCTAGCGAGTCTCAGGGCCCTGGCATAGTTATTTTATTATAATAATTTTGTTGAATTTATTCATTTTTAACATCATCTTTATCATTGTGTGTGCAGACCATGGTGTGTGTGGTCAGGGGATGGTGTGGTGTCCTTTCTCTTTTTGCCTTTATGTAGGTTCTAGGGGTTGAACACTTGTGGCAGGGCTTACATAGTAAGAACCTTCCCACTCTGAGCCATTTCATTGGCGGGATGTGTCTGTCTTCTATCTATCTATCTATCTATCTATCTATCTATCTATCTATCTATCAATCATCTGTCTGTCTGTCCGTCCATCTATCTATCATCTGTTTATCTATCTACTATTTTTTCTTTCATATGCATATATGGAGTGTGTGCGCATGTATGTATGTGTGTGTGTATTTGTTTGCATGTGGTTGAGTACATAAGCACACTTGGGTGAGTGTGCCTGAGGAGGTTGATATCACACTCCCTCACTCTTCCACCTTATTTTTGTGGGCTTGGGTCTCTAATTACACCCTGAGCATGCCATTAGGGGATTTCCCAGGATCTGCCTTACAGAACTGGAAGTGCAGTCCACTGCCATTTCTGCCTAGCATTTTTTACATGGGATCCAGGATCTGAACTCAGGATCTTCTGCTTTTGAGACAGAGTCTTAACCCTTACGCCATCTCTCCAGCTCCTGCATTATTTTATGTGAAATCTTGGGATCAGAACTCAGGTCCTTTTGCTTGTGAATAAAAGACATTAACCTGTGAGTCATATCTATCTGTCTGTCCGTACATCCATCTATCATCTATCATCTATTTATCTATCCACCTATCAATCATCTATCTATCTATCTATCTATCTATCTATCTATCTATCTATCTATCTATCTATCATCTATTGTTTATCTACCCATCTAGCATTTCTCAATAGAGTCTCTAGTCAGGGTGACTTCAAGTTTACTATGTGAGAGTGACCTCAAACCTTGTGGGTGTGGGGACAATCGACTCTGAGTTAAATGTGGCAAATGCACTTCTTTAGGAAAAGTTTCATACAGAAGTTTGTATATTGTAACTCTTTCTGTTCAGGACAAATTACACTTGGTTTACGACGTTTCCATGAAACATGTTCATGCATGTCGTTCCCTTCCACAATAGTGAACCAAGTGAAGAGGACTCTCAGTATGGCACAACTCACATGTGGAACTCAAAGGACAATTTATCAGAATTGGTTCTTACCTCACAGGAATGGAACTCAGGTTATCAGGCTTGGCAGCAAATGCCTTAACCCGCCGAGCCCTCTCTGTGGCCCTCTCACATCTCTACCAAAATGGCTGGGAGAACTTCTGCAGGCAACCCAGCTGATCCTCTATTTCTTAGATGTGGGAACCAAGGCAGCGATTGCCAGCGATGTGCATCAGAACTTCAGTGGGAACGACTCTCTCACACACCTGATTCTGAAGATGCCAGGCTAACACTTGGGTAACTTCCTATAGATCAGAATGCCTTCTCCAACGTTTTACTGACTGCACCACAAATCCCCCTTGGGCTTCCTCCCTGCTTTCCTCCTTCCTGTCTCTTTTTCTCCTTCCCCTCTCTGTCTCTTCTTTTTTTACTTCTGAAAATTTCGCTTCTTACTACACAGCCGAGGATGACCATAAACTCCTGATGTTTCTGCCTCCGCTTCCCAAGTATTGGGATGGCAGGTAACATTACTACGCATGTTTCACGCAGTGCTGGCATGGGACCCAGGACTTCATGCATGTAGGCAAGCACTCTACCCACTGATTAACATATTCATTTCCTTCGTCTTTCCTCCTCCCCTTCCCATCCTCCCTTCCACTTCTCTTCCCTCTTCTCTTTTTCTGAGACAGGATGTTTAATTTCCATTGCTGTAGTGATTGAATGGCCCAAACCATTTAGGGGAAGGAGGAGTTTTATTCCAGTTTTACCACTTCAGGTTACAGTTCTTTATGGCAGGTGTCAACTTGACGGTTGAGGACTTGTATTATTTGGAAGAGCTCTGGGAACATTTGTGAAGAATTGGTCCTTGAGTTGTGTGGGGGTCCCTGGGGATTGCAGCTCTGTCCTGCAGGCTGGTCCTGCGGGTCCTCCACAAGGGGGATGGGGGAAAGGTGAGTGCGCTGACCGCCCTCCCAGCCCTCCTTCCCGAGGACACGACAGGGAGTCTAGTCAAGCAGGAACTCCTTTATTGCAAGTTCATAGCCCTCTTATAAAGGCAGAAACTGCAAGGGGAATTCTAGGGTGGGGAAATGGGCAACCAATCATCTTAAAGGTCAAGCCAGCTATGCCCCCTATTGTCTTCCTCCATCAAAACATCTTTGTCTAAGCTTGCAAGACCACCCAGGTCACCTAGACTGAGGTCCCCACAAGTTGAACCCTGAGCAGGCCTGCAGATTATCTGATTGACTGGGAGGCCCAGCCTATGGTGGGTGGCTTCTCACTGGGCAGGTGGATAAATGGAGGAACTGGGTAAGGAAAATGGCATCCTTCTGTGTGCATGCTGGCCTGGCAAGTAAGCAGTCTTGTGGATGTGTGGATATGCTGTGGCCAATTCCCTTTGCCCTTTGTGTTGGTGTTCTCTGCCAAGATGGACGAGGAACTGTAACTGTATTAAGCCAGAATAAAACCACTTTGATTTGAAAACCACTCGGGTGTGGATTTTTCAACATGTAGAGAGCAACTGTAACAGCAAGAAAAGTTCTACGAGCACCAGGCGAGGAAAAGGGTCAATGCTGCACACTTGCGTTCTAGCTTGCTTAAGGTTTGCCTTAATTGGGCGTGCCCAAATGATCCATTCTCAAGTCAAACTGACACCTGGAACTAACTGCCCCAGTGGTCCAGCCTGCTCTTGACCTCTATAACCCAGGCCGAACTCCCAGCATTCATTTTTTCAATACAAGTCCCCAGACTCAGAAACAAGGCTGAGAATATATATTTGAAAAAAAAAATTATTTGGGAGAAAGTGACTTTGAGCATGCAAACATGCATTTGTATGGGAAAGATGGGACATGTATGCCACCGCACATAGGTGGAAGTCAGAGAACAACATTGAGAAGTCTGTTGTCTCCTTCCATCATGTAAGCTTCTGGGGATTGAACTCAGATTTCCAGGTTTGCATGCGAGTCTCTTTACCTGCAGAACCATCTTGCAGCTCCTGAGTCTGAAGATGGTATTGCTGAGCTAAGGGGTGCTTATGGACTTGAGGACTCTGTAATACATTGAAGAAAGAAGTCAGTACCAAGAGACGGAACCTAGGCCCAGCTTCCTGTTGGCTGAGGAAGTACTGGGGTTCCTGCTAGGCCCAGCTACAGCCCTGACACAGAGCAGGGTGAGATGTCTAAAACACCAGCATGCCCTCAAGTCCGAGGCTGAGTAGGCCAAGGTGTCCATGCAGACCGAGGGGAATGTAGACCTTCTATGGGGTGCTGGGATGTAGCTCAGCTGGTAGAGCACTTGTCTAGCATGTACAGAGCCCTGGGGTCTATCCCTAGCACCTCATAAGCCACATGGTGGTAAATGCCTTTCCTCTCCAGCCATAGGAAAGTAGAGACAGGAAGATTGGAAGTTCAAGGTCTTTTTTAACTACACAGAATTGGACGCTGCCTGGGCTACTTAAGACCGTCTCAAAAAGGGGGCGGGGGCTCAGTAGTTAAAACCTTTGTCTCTCAAGCCAAGGTGACTCAGTTCACGTCTTCAGATTCCACATAAAAATGCTGGGCAGATATGGCAGCAGTCTGGGAAACTGGAAGAGCAATGCAAGATAATTTCTGCTCTTGGGCCTCCACAGGCACACATATGAAAGTGTCCTCTTACACACACACACATTGACACCTGGCAGGGAAAATATGCATACAATAGGCACATACCTGGATATGCGCATACCTCTACAATTCTGATTGCTCAAAGAATTCAGGGTCAGGGCTGGACTTGATTTTTGCAGTAGGTGGCACCTGGGCTGGTCCCCAGGCTACATCTGATGGTTTAGACCTCCACCCAGCTGGAGCCTGGCCAGAGACCCAAGGGCTCCCAGGAAAACCCGAGGTCTCAGTGAAACCTCAGCTGACAGCTGTAGCAGCAGTCTCCAGCTACAGCCCGCTGTCTGCGTAAGGCAAGAGCTGAGGTGGCTTTACAGAAATAGGGACTGGAGGGGAGCAGCTGGCTACTGGGGGGCCAGAGAGAGTGAGCTTGGGATAGGCGTCTGAGGCAGGGTTATGGTGAGACTGTGTGGCTGACCAGTGATGACACTGCACCCAAGGAGCAATTAGACAGAGGTCGGCGTGTCAGGCACAGAACACACAGACACAATGTCACCATGCCTCAACATCTGTGTGGTTCTAGGTGCTCTCGCTGGAGGAACAGGGTGGGTTTGGTCTCTAAGGACACCTTATTGCTGAGTGACAGTTCTGGAGGCTGGGCTAAGACTACCTACCCAGCCACAGCATGACTGAGTTGGGGGTCACACGTCAGGGGCCTGGAGGGTTCAGTCAGGAACCTGGCACAGCTGCACTGGGACTACCTCGGCTGGGCTGTCATCATTGCCACGTAAGAGACGGGCTGGGCAAAATGAGGAAGAGAAGGGTACAGCTAGACGGCCTCTACCCCAAGGCCCCTCTGGTCCAGCGGGATAAGCACATGGTCTTAGGCAGAGGAAGCAGCGAGAGGAACTGTCTGGTTAGATTTGTCTGGGTGAGACACACAAGCCCTGGGGCAGCGGTTGTGGGAGCAGAGAGTGGGGGTTGGTGCCAGACCCAGCAGCAAAGGCGCAAGTTCAAAACGGAGGTGAGGGAAGGGGATCTTCTGGCAGGTGGGACTAAAACACAGCCGACACCCTGAAATATGGGCTCTCCCGATGTCAGGGATGCTGGGTGTGACGGCACACGCCTGTAATTCTAGCACTCAGGAGGCAGGAGGACTGAAGCCCCAAATTCAAGTTACCTGGTGAGACTGTTTAGCCTCCCCCAAAATAGGAGGAAAAAAAAAAGGCTAGCATGGATTTCACCAGAATACTTTATGTTAGAAACACACACGCTGTGCAGTGAGGGACCTTCCTTAGTTTAATCCCCAGCACCCCAGAGAAAAGGAGGGTGTGGGAGGAGGGTGCCTGAGCTCAACCTGCCCAGTCCTGATTCAGCAAGAGACCTGGTTTAGGGAGGGCCTTGCAGGGTAGACCACAGGTGCTTTCTTGAAATGTGGAAATTACGTAAAACACTGATCGCCCCCAAGAAAATTCTTGTGTGCTTGGCTGCTCCCCTCCCCCCAGCACTTGGTGCTATTTGTGTGTAAAGGCTTGGACACCTTCAAAGTGTGAATGGGGACAAAGAATACTGAGTAGAGGGCACAAACATTTATTTACAAAAAGTTCAAGTTACATATGGTACAGGCTTTTTACACACAGTAGTTTAAACAGATTTAGTTTATTTTTACTGCCAAAAGTAAAGGAAAACATTTAACCAACTGCTTAATCTTTTTTTTCTGCCTTTTTTTTGTACAAAGTGACAGACCATGCATGTTTTTTCCACCTTGACTTTGAAATCTTCTGCTAAGTGCAAATACTAGATTCTTTCTAGTTTTAAGGCAAATAAATTGTGAGTGGCTAGGCAGTCTCTTGACCCTGGGTAACTGACTCCCAGAGCTCCAAATCTGCTCCCTGCTTTTTGGCCAGGCAGAGGGGTCACCACCCCTCACCTCCCAGGCCCTGTGGAACACTGAGGTGGGTGGGGCCACATGGGAGGAAAAACTTGATAGACTCAGGCAGCAGCACCCCTCTCTGTAAGTCACAAGGGTCAGAGACAACTGGAATGCATCTCAACTCCCCTTGCCCCCCTGCCTCCACCACCTGGAATCAAAGTCTGGGTACTACGGAAGCTGCCAGACTCCTTACCTGGCCTCTGCCCCTTAGTGGAACAGTGACG
Organism: Typhlomys cinereus; assembly: GCA_023101885.1. Lineage (NCBI taxonomy): Eukaryota > Metazoa > Chordata > Mammalia > Rodentia > Platacanthomyidae > Typhlomys > Typhlomys cinereus. The sequence goes on along the minus strand of JALPQD010000687.1, from coordinate 333,131 downwards.
GGTGGGCAGGGCTGGAACCAGATACCCAACACAATTAATGCCACCAACCCAGTCCAGGTCGGTGGCTCAGAGGCTTCTGGGGGGCAGTGTTCCATGTTCCTGCTCACGATGGACCATGGGGGTTGTACAGGGAACAGTTTCTAGTTAAGGTACTTGGAGGATCCTGTCATTGTGACACGGGCCACACTTCCAAGGCACTGTCATTCAGGCCAGTAGCGCGCTCAGGTGACCCACTGGTGGGTTCTGAACACCTCCTCAGGAGTCCAGCCACATTCAGCTGACCATGGGCCTGCAAGGCCTGCTGCAACCCCACAGCTCCAGAATGAGAGTGCGTGGCCCACACAGCAGCCAGCAGAGACCCTGTCCAGATCCCAAGGTCGGCTGCTTGCCACCCTCTGCCTGAGGGGACCTCACCCTCTGCCTGGGGGAACACCCCGGTGGGTAGGGAAGCTCCTGGAGGTCACCTGCTTCTCTGGGAGGGGCCCAAAATACTCCAGGGAGAAGGTGCTCTGCTGGCTACTGATGACAGTCACGGGGAAGGTCCCTTTGCTTGATCTAAGCGTCACGACTCAGGAAGGCCTGCCTTGGGCCAGCACCTCCACCCGACTCGAGGACAGAGGGTCACGAGGAACTTCAGCCCAGACTATGCCACAAGGAGCAGTCATTCTCCACAGCAACACTGTAAAACCTGCGCCCCGGTTGGTTCTCTGAGGTCTCCTGACCTGAGCAGAAGGGGACAGATCTGGCTTGTGTGGTTCCCACTCACTACCAGGATCCCCTTCTCTATTACTGAGGGATCGTGACAAATATTTCAGGGCCCACCTCTCACCCAAGGCCACCTGAGGGCTGCAGAGATGGTAGAAATATGGAGTTGCCCCCTCTCTAGCCCACCGAGAGCAGGCCAGGGCCCCCTACAGACACACCAGACTTGGGGAACGGTGGCCCTAGCCAAAGGAGTGGGAGGAGCACGAGCCTGTTCTCAGAGCGGAGGAGTAAGGGACCTTCCAGCCTCCCAAGGCGGCGAGTGCAGGCTGGGGGGAGGGAGGAGAATGGGCTGCCTGCGAGGCATCAGAAGCGATGCCGAGGCTGGGGGCCAAAGTGCATGGGCAGGTTGTGCTCCAGGGGCACGTGCACGTGGCCTAAGTCATAGTTGACCCGCATATTGGGCAGAGGGGGCACATAGGGTGCAGGGACAGGGCCCACGTTGAGTGGGAAGTTGTTGAACACAGGCCGTACGGCTGGCAGTGGGAAGGGTGGAGGCACAAAGGCATAGGGGGCCACGTGGGCTTGCAGGTTCTGTGGGACGGGGCGAGGGAGAGCATCCACGCGCTGTACCTTCTCAGGCAGCTTCTCCAGGGGGGGGCCGATGCGTTTGAAGGTGTTTTCTGAAAGAAAGATGGGGTTCAATGGAGACAAGACGGGCTGAACTGACGCTACTGGACTCTCACCCGTGAACCAGGGTGGCGCATCACCCCGCTCTGCTAGGTGCAAGGGGCAGCGTAGCAGGGGAGGGCCGCGGGTTTACAGAACTCTGGTCCCTCCCAGGGTGTGACCTCCCTTCAGTGCGGCGGCCAAGGGGAGGTTCACAGCAGCTTCCATCTGCTTCGAGAGTTAACACCCAGCCTCAGGAGGCCCTCCCTAGAGAGAGGTCCGAGACCTGAGCAGTGGCCACTAGGGACAGGACCCTCGTCCCCGCATGCGCCTGGAAGCACTTGCCTCCATTCTTCCTCTTCTGCTCCTCTTCAGCCTCCTTCTGGATTTCTTCAATCAGCTTCTCGTCATCCTCCTAGAGTGAAAGTGAAGGAAAAGTGAGCTTGCAGGGAGCGTGGAGTCGTGGGCCAAGCAGGCTACGTTACAGCTTCTGCTTTCTGCCTCTTCCTTAGCCTGCTGCCTGGCGTTTCCAAAGGACATGGGGATACGCCACCTGTGTTTGCTTCTGTAAAGGTGCTGGGCTCACCCTACTGCTGAGTGGTCCACCAAAGGGCATTCTGGTCAGTCACGCAGAATGAGGTACAGTCCATTCCATCACCTTGGTGAAGGACCCTGAAAGCCCCTGGAGACGAGCTTTGTGACAGCATGGAGGACCCCAGGAAAAGCTCACATCTCCAGGCCTCAGCTGCCAAGTGAAATGTTGGGCAGAAATAGTTGTCAAGTACACCATCTCGAAGGGCTCCCATGACTCAACAGGGTTGATGGATAAGGCTGGAGATGTGGCTCAAGAGTAATTATATATTATGGACAGATAACTGAATGCCCTCCCCAACACAGCTTGAACAAGGAGTAGGACACATCTGCAGCACTAAGGAGGTGGAAGCAGGAGGATCAAGAGTTCACCATCGCAGGCTGGAGAGATGGCTCAGGGGTTAGGACTCTGCCTCTCAAGCAAAAGGTCCTGAGTTTGGATCCCAGGTCCCACATAAAAAAAAAAAAAAAAAAAAAAAAAGCCAGATGGAAATGGCAGCGACCAACACTTCCTGCTCTAATGAGTGGAATGGGGAAAAATCCCAGAATGAAGCAAAAAAAGGAGGTAAGCGCATTACAGGATCATTTCCGAAGTCAGCCTTAGTCCTCCTCAGGGACATACAGTGCCCTCTGACACACACACACTCAAAAAAAAAAAAAAAAAAAAAAAAAAAAAAAAAAAAAAGGACATATCTGAGGCCAACAAGCCAGTTGAACAGTGAAGGTACTTGAGAACAGATCTGGAAACCTGAGTTCAACCCTACAGCCCACCAAGTAGGAGGACAGAACCAACGTCCAAAAGTTATTCTCTGATCTCCAGACATGCTCTTTAAATAAACAATGTTACACATACACAAAGTTCAACATATATTCATTCAGTTACTTAGCAAGTCTGAGACCATCCTAGGTTACATGTAACCTTGTCTCCAAAACTAAAGTAAATTATCCACCCCAACTTTTGGGGACATTTTAATGAATGAATGAATGAATGAATGAATGAATGTATGTATGTATGTGTGTGTGTGTGTGTGTGTATGTGTGTGTATCACAGGGCACCGTGATACACCCAAGGGTGACTTTAGGAATCATCCTGGATTGCTTCTACCTCCTTCTTGCTTTGCTCTGGATTTCCCGGGCTCCGCCCACCAGGGTCCAAAGCGCAGGCTAGCCAGTTCTGCCTGGTGTTTCGAAGTTCGGATCTTCTGCTTTCGAGGAGTCTTCACCCTGAGCCATCTTTACAGCCCCATCCCAACTTTCTTAGAGCACAGAACAAGGCCCCAGGGAAAGTGAGTTGTTTAGTTAGGGCCAGAGGCAGTGGGCTGGGATGAATACCTGCTCTCTATTCCCCAGTGTCACTGAAATAGCCCTCATGGAGAAAAATGTAAAAAAATGTTGAAGCTCCCCTCTGTCCTCAGGATACAGAGCTGAAGGCTTGGGCTGTGCTCTCCTTCACCTGGTGTGCACCTAGGACCCTGTGCACTGGGCACTGTTGGAAGCTGCAGTCAGGGAGGACACGAGGTGCATGGTGCTCTGGGTGTGAACTGGCTGCCACTGGGGACTGGGCATGAAGCTGTGAGGACCTGTCACTCAGCGAGAGCAATGAATGGGGTTGCCATGTCCTACACACACGAGGCCTCTGACTCAAACCCAGTGTACATGTGGCCAAGCACTCAGGCCCTGGGGCAGGGTGCCTCAATGCAGCCTGACCCCCCACAGGATGCTTGGAGCTACGGCAAGGGAGGTTCCCTTTCCTTGGGAGCTGCCAGAGATCCCCCAGGCCTCACGGAACTGGCTGCACTGACACCAGCTTGCATCTCAGTCCTTCCTGGAGGGTTTCCTGCAGCCAGCCCAACCTTTCCTCCCATTCCTTCTGTTTTGACAACTAACTACCTGGTGTCCCTGAATCCTTGTCTAGGGATCCGGCAATGGCCTCAGAGACTGAGACGAGCCATGGAATGAGCAGTGGGCTTGTTTAACTGATTTACTACAAACATGAATAAGCTGGTGGGCTAGATAGCTCAGACTCAACTTTCGGCTGGGTGAGGTCAGGAAGAGGAGGAAGGACAGTCTGAATAACTTAGCCAAAATCAACTCTGTCTAAATGGATGTTGTGTTTCAAAAAGAATTACCCAAGTCTTTTTTTTTTTTTTTTTTTTTTAAAGAAAAAGAACATGTTTAGCTAGTATGCAGGACTCAGGGGACTTCCTACTTCACTGGGGCAGAGGGTCCTTCCAAACAGCTTCTCAGTGCTCATAAGACCTCAAGTCAAAAGGCAACGTAGGCTGGATTGAAGGGCAGTGGCAAATAGCACTCTTCCTAGTAACTAAAGTCGCATATTTTTATCAAGACAACCTTGAATAAAGCTTTAATGCCACATAGACAGTCACCGAGGGTAGAGACTGCAGCTCAGGGGTACAATGCTTACACAGTACACGTGGAGCCCCTTGTGCTTAATCTCCAGTACTATAAAACAGCAAAACAAACCTACCAAACAAAACCCAATCCTTAAACATAGTCAGAAACAACCACCCCAACCTATTACATTTCTGAAAGAAATCACTTCTGGGAACATTCTGGCATATTCCTAACGGCTGTTTCTGACTATCTATCTCACTTTCAAAAGCCAAAGAGACGCTGTATTAGGGCTGCTCTGTACCTCCCCTGACTTCACATGCAGTGGGGCTAAAGCAGGTGTGAATTTATAGACTTCTGTAGAAAGAACCACTAATTGCTCTAGGAAGGCATGCCCTTAGACCACAGTGAATTCTATAGTTGTTCATGGAGCACCCTAAAGGCACTGTCAAAGGACCAAGGATGAAAGTGGATTGTGGAGCCTCACCAGATAATGAAGAACACTTTAAATAGAGATGTATTTCCCATCCTTGAATTTCTTTACGCTCAGCAGGACACAGAAGTCTTCACAAAGGAGCAAGCAGCAAGCAAAAGCACGAGATTGGGGAAGAGTTGGGCCTAGTCAAGAGCCTAACTGACAGGCTCAGCTGCTCCAGAAACTTAAAGGGAGTGGGGCAGAAATGACTGGAGAGGTTTTCATTAAGGGAAGACCAACTTTCTTCTCATCCCTCAACCACAAAGACCCATAGCGGCGCACCCAGCAGGGTCTGAATGGGAGAAAATGCAGGCAGAGAAACTATGGGGGCGGCGGGGGAGGGGGGACATAGGTTGGATAGTAGCAGTAGTTCCTGGCTGTCGGTCCTAAGATGCTGATTGAGCAACTGGCACAGAGCTCTTCTCACCAAAGCCTTCCAAGTCCTGAGCCTATGTGCCAACACTTTTTGGCTGTTTACTTGCTTGCTTGCTGGCACCCTCTTGACCCACTGGGGAAGGGGACTTCATGTAACTCTCTCTCCCCTTAGAAGGTGACAAGCAACAGCAAACTGCCTACTCCCTCCTGCTCCGGCGAGCCTGGGCTGAGGCCCGGGATGGGACCCTCGTCGTGTGTGCCACAGCTGTTGTTAATAAACTTGCAACGCTCTCACGGAAAGTTTCTACAGGCCTGAAGATTTAGTTGCTAGAGCAACAGCAGCCCCTCACCCCCACCCCCAGCTGTCTCCCTGCAACAGGAAATTGAGGGGAGGCCAAGAAGGGAGAAGCCCAGCTCAGAGAGGCACATGCGGTGCAGCTGGCTGGATCAGGCTGGACAGCATGCTAGGGAGGAGCAAAGATCTCCAAGCTCCAGGTTGGCCCCTGGCATCTGCAGCTGTCTCCCCTGGTCACAGAGGCCCACCACTCAAATGCCTCTTGGCCCAGCATCTCTTCCACAAGCCTGGAGAAGGCATAGAAAACAGCATGTTTGACTTCTGGGACGACTTGCACTGACCCTGCCCGCCCTGCTTGGTAAGAATCCTTGAGTGACGTGGAAATCAAAACTGGCCATGGTCAAGGTGGTGGAGTACCAGGCTTGGTAAAGGAGGCACTGTGAAGGTCCCATTCTACTGTGAGACCCATCTGGTTTACGTAACTTAAGTACCTGTGGTCCTTCTCAGACTTTCTGTTTGTGGAAGGGGCCTGACTCTAGTTGAAAGATCTGGGCCTTCTCTCTGACTTTCCCGAGGCCAGAATCCTGGACTGTTTTCCTCTCCTAAGATGGAGATGGTATTTACATCCCTCCCCCCAACGCCCCATGTTGTTCAAATCCAAGCCAACATTTACAACACAATGTGCTGTTGGTTGAGGGTTAACACTTCAGAGATGACCCTCGTCTCTCCTCTTATATTTTCTTATAGAAACAATGGCATTCAAAACAGTGAACAGAAATATAAAGCCAAGATCAGCAGTGGAAGCTGATGCCTGAAACATGGAACTCACTGGCCTACTCCTTTTTCTTTTGTAGAAAATAAATTGAAAAAGTTAAGAAAATGGGGATGGCTCAAATGGTAAAGTGCTTATTACACGAGCATGAGGACTCTAGCTCAGATCCCCAGCACTTGGGTGAAAACCAAGTATGGTGGCCCATGTCTGTAACTCCAGTGCTGGGGAGAAAGAGGGTCCCAACACCCAATGTTGACCTGTGGTAAACACACACACACACACACACACACACACACACACACACACACACACACGATGGTGATTGGGCGTAGTGGTTGTATGTCTGCATTCCCAGCACTGGGGAGGACTGGAAGTTAAAGGTGACCGTCCGCTATATAACAAATTCAAGGTCAGCTTTGGATACATGAGGCCTTGTCAAAAAAAAAAAAAAAAAAAAAGGTTTCCGACCTAGTACTCAGGATCAGGAGACCTCTTCTTGATGGGTTTCTATCCTTACAGTCCTCTCAAACTCTCCTCCATTTCTACGGCCCCATGATCTTCCCTGTAGGCCACTTTAGTCAGTTCTCCACAGTGCTTTCCTTAACCCACAGAATGCTGTGATCTGGGCAAGGAGCGGGCAGGTCCTCCTCACAGGGCTGCCAGCCCAGGGTCAGGTGACCTGTGCAAAGCTCTGTTCCTGTCTTTTTTTTTTTTTTTTTAATTTTTTATTATTATTATTATTTATTCAACTGTGTGCATATGCGTGTGTCTGTGTGTGCGTGCGCGTGTGTCTGTGTGTGTGTAGAACCACGGACGAATTCGCGAACCACCATGGACGCCTCCACCTCCTTCAGCCCCGGGATTCACAGGCTCCGCCCTACCAGGACCAGAAGCGCAGGCCGCCCCCGCTTCCGCCTGGCAGTCTATACGTGGGATCTGGGATCCGAACTCAGGACCTTTCGCCTGCAAGGCGGAGGCTTAAGCCCTGAGCCACCTCTCCAGCCCTGTTCCTGTCTTTTGGTCTCCATCTTTAGAAAGACTCTTCATTATGACATGAGAATGATCCAGAAGGATCCATTATGGTTATGGTATTCTGTCCTCATATGGTGATGCCCACTGTGTTTTGTTTCTGAAGATGGAGTACAGGCCCCAAAAGACCTGGGCAGCAGCGGAAAAAGGGGGCCCTGAAGATCTTGAGATTCCAGCTGCATGGACCCTGAGAGATCTTCATTATCACACGAGAATGCCCCCAAGCATCACAGAACGTAATACACAGTGTAGGAAAATATCAGGTTCAACTCACTGTGGGCCTCCTACCTGGGTAGTCAGGTACTGTGGTGAGCTGGCCGGAAATCCTAGCACATTCTCAGAAACGCCCTTCAAGTCTTACACTTAACAAAGAAGCCTTTTGTCATGGTTCGCACCTGTAATCCCAGCATTCAGGAGGCTGAGGCAGGAGGATTGCTGAAAGTTTAAAGCCAATCTGGGTTGTATATATAGAGTGAGTTCTAGGCCAGTAGAGTGAGATCCTGTCACCAAAAAAACAGAAAGAGCTGTGGATGTACCTCAGTGCTTGCCTGGTGTGTGTGAGGCCAGTAGCATTTCACTGGCCCTTTTTGGGTCTTTAAAGGACAGAGTCTCACTCTGTAGGTGGGTCTTAAGGGTTTCCTTTCATTTTTGTGGTACAGGGGATTAAACCTACGGTCTCTCACATGCTAGGTAAATACTCTGTCCCTAAGCTATATCCTCAGCCCATGTTGGTACTCAAGAGAACATGCTGTTATAATTTCAAAATGCACTCTGACAAGTGGTGGTCTTGTGAATGTGGCCACTACTCAGATTCAACTCCCTGGTCTTGGATGCCGTCCTCAGTCACATGAACAAACAGAACTCTTGGGTTCAGTATGGTCAACAGACAATCCTACAACCTAGTCCCTGGCTCATGCCTGTTGTTCCTTCTTCCTATTTCTCAGGACTTGTTTGGCTCATGTGTGGTCACAGAGAAAGGAGGTCACTATTCACCACTGAGCCTTAGGCAGCGTCTGTTCAGGTTCCTGGGCAGTATAGTCATTAAGGACTCAAACTCTACTTTGCCCCAAGCCTAGCGGGGACAATTCCCTGTCTGACAATGTGAGTCTCTTCCCAGCTGCTGGTTAATGGAGCCGCAGGAGGGGCAGGACAGTGCGACCTTTGTTTTTGGCGCTTATGAATGGCTTTGTGTTCTCAGAGAGTTCAGCAGATGCTGGGTTGGAATTCAATCGGTCTCCTGGTGAGAATCAAGGAAACTGGGCTGATCCCTGGTTTGATGGGGTTGGGACAATTGGAACAAAATCTCTGCTACAGATCAAGGGAAATCAGAGGGACTGGTATTCACTGACCTTCTTTTTAAATTCTGGGTGACCGCAGAACCTTCTTTGGGCTAGAAGATGGCAATTAAGTAAGAAAACGGGACAGGTGCTCTGCACACAAACAGATATAGAGCACCAGAAACCTTTACAGACTCTGTGTGGAGAAGAACCAGGCAGTAGAGAAGTAGGTCAGGAGGGACCAGAGCCTGCAAAGCACAGGCCAGGCACAGGCCGGGCTATGGTGCTCCGCCCTCACGTGGTGATGCTCACTGCGTTTTGTTTCTGAAGATGGAACACAAGCTCAGAAAGACCCTGGGCAGCAGCTGAAGAAATAAATGGCTTCTGAAGATCTTGAGATTCCAGCTTGGTGGGTCCTGTGATGGGGATGAATGGCCAGGCCTCCCTCAGTGGGTCTAGATACCTGTAGCCCTACCCTTGCATGTGGACAGCATGCAGCCAGTGGTGCAGGAAGACTTGGCCCCGATCCACAAAGGCACAGGACAGGAAGCAGGTTCTTATTGGGCTGTGACCTGTGTGATCGGACAGTCCCTGAGACTGCCCTTCAGCCCAGCCTCCTTTCCTGTGAGCAGCAAGGAACCTGCTCTTGACAGAACAGTGCTGACTAGGCCATGCCTGCCCACTAGCACTTACTTTTCCAGCACGTCTTCTCCTCACTACATTTACTCATGCCACACAACAGCACCTGCATGGGCTGATGTCAGCCTTCAGGCCTCTGCTCTGGCTTGCACAGTGTTGGTTGCAATGGTTTTCAAGTCATTCAGGAGAGTTTACAGCGAGGCAGATTTACAGCTCTGGAGAGCTGGGGTGGCGGCTCACAGTCTTGCCCAGCAAAGGGTCCACACCCTTGTCAGGTCTTGCTGCCTCCTTTTGCTCCCAGCTCTGGTTGCCAGCTGGCCCTGTGGGAATGTGGTTTGTGGCCCTAGCTACCCATTTGGTCCTTTTTCTATGCGTCAATCTCCATGTCTGGAGAAGAAAACTGGGACATGTAAGCATTACTTTTTATAGTATTCTATTGTACACACATATAAAATATAATTGAAAATGTGGTTTCTAAACTTATATACTTTAAATAAGGGTAGTTTTAGTAAATAGATTTTTTTGAACTTATCTAATTGTGTCCTCAGCATAACATTGGCTCCAGCTACTAACCACATGTGACTACAGTTCCAGATACTTGGGAGGCTGAGGCAGGAGAATTCCAAGTTCAAAGTCAATCTGGGCTGCAGGGGCAATTGACTGAGACCCCGTTACAACAGAAGTCCTTTGGAGCAGCATCTGCTGTCATCCCCACGACCTCTCTCAGCCTCAACAGCATGGCTTCTTAAAGTGGAAGCACACCTGTCCTTTGCCAGGAAATGCTCCATCTCCACCCACCTTCTGGCTGACAGAAAGCCAGCAGTGTGGCAGTAGTGCTCTGCTGACCTGCAATTCTTTTGTAGCTGCTTCCCACAGCAAGTGAAGGAGCATCTAGCTGGGTTCATCCTGACTAAAATGCACACAATGGTTCCATCTCTGGAGCTACTAAGGCCACATGAATAATGGGGCCAAAGCAGAAGTGACCTAAGTTATAAGCTACAACATTCCTGAAGAAGCTGGACGGGCACCCTCACCCTTCTGGTACGGCCATATGGAGTGCCAGGGGCATGACTCCAGGTGTGGTGAAGCAGAATGCTGGTAGTAACTGACTGGCTATATACCTCTGCATCCCTGCACTCACATGAGGGAGAAAGACATGTCTGTGTGCGCGCTGGGAAGTGAATCCAGGTCCTCCCACGCATGCTAGGTAATACATCTCTACCAAGTCACAGGTCCTGCTGCTAGCTCAAGGCTTCTGCTATTTCTAAACTGCTGACACAGGGACAGCTACTGACTTACTAAGGCAGCTACTCTGTACATCCCCAGTGCTTCCCTGAATCATACATTCATGTTAGCTTTTGCCAAAGAGAATTTTTTAAAAAAATTTTTGTGTGTGTATGTATTAGAGGACACTGTGTGTGTTCTATGAAGGCCCAAGGGCGACTTCAGGAACCACCCAAAATAGATCTCTGTTTTGCTCTGGAGTTTTCCAGACTCCGCCTTTTGGAAGTACAGGTTGCCGCCATTTGTGCCTGGCCATTCTTATGTGGATCTGAACTTGGAACCTTCTGCTTGTGAGGCAGAGCCTTAACCCCTGAGCCATCTCTCTGGCCCTGTCAAAGAGAATTTTTGTTTTCTCAGTCTGGCCTTGATATAATGCTAAGAAGGATCTTCCACGGTCCAAGATGATAAAGATTGTTGTCTTGGTTTTCCAGAGACATTTATTTCCTCCATGTTTAGTGGAGCGTGCTTGTTACTGAATGTCACCTTCCCCTGTCTTCGTAATCCCCGATGCACTGCAGAGGCTCCCCTGGCACTCAGACCGTGACCAGGACTCAGACAAGCAGCTGGAATCTCTGGGATGGCCCTCTCACACCCCACCGTTCAGTAACTGTGAGCTGCACCTGCCTTCTTTGGTCCAGCAATAGATTTCCTTGGTGGCCTTGTTCTCCTTCTGGTTTAAATACTCATTATGACTCTGCAGACACCAGCCTGCACTTCTATCTAAAGTGGACGCTTCCCCACTGATGCCACTCCACAAGCTCATTCTAATAATTCTCAAACAGTATGAAAACCCTGACAAACTGCACTGTGGTAGGCTGTGAGCTCCACAAGGAACCAGTCCTGCCACCACTGCCTTGTTAGAATAAAGAAATGGGGTGCCTACCCCTCATGGATTTCACATGTGGAGTCTTTGAGTTCTTTTCCAGCTCCTTGCCCCTAATGGACTCCATGCCTGGAGCCATAAGTTCTCCAGGGTGCCCTGGCCTCTCATGGTACTCCATGAGTTCCATTCTCTCTCTCCTCTAATAAATTCTCTTAAAAAAAAAAAAAAAGAATGAAGAAGTGGCTGGGTGGGTGGGTCATATCTGTACTTCTAGCGTGTAGGAAACAGTAGTGCCAGATTCTGTAGGAGATTCTGCCTCAAAAACTAAGCCAAACACAAACCAGAAATCAATGACTTTGTCATGTCTTGAGTGATGTGACTGACATGCTTGTTTTTGGTGCTGGGCTTTATGCATGTGGCTGGCAAACATGTTACTAACATTTGTATGTATGCATGCATGCATGTATGTATGTGATGTGTGAGTGGTATTTGCATGTGGGAGGATGCATGTGGTAGGTGGGCATACCTGGAGGCCGAAGAGTGATATCAGAAATCACCCTCCATTGCTCTTCCACCTTACTGCTGTGAACTTGGATCTCTAATTAATCCCAGAGCAGCCGCTAGGACTAGTCTGGGTAGCCAGCTTACACTGGCTCTTTATACTTTCCCAGGCTCTGCCTTCCATGGCTAGAATGACAGGTGGGCTGTCATATAGGCATGGCATTTTCACATGGGATCTGAACTTAGTTCATTTACTTTCAAAGCAAAGGCTTTAACCACTGAGCCAAGTTTCTAACCTCTAACGCTATTTTTTATGCTATAATGAATTACTGGTAACATTAAACTATTCTTGCATTTCTATAACACACTGCATTTCTAGAACATGTTTACGTAGTTAAGTTTTTCTTTTCTTTTTCCTTTTTTTAAAAAATATTTTATTTATTTATTTACTCTGTGTGTGTGTGTGAGAGAGAGAGAGAGAGAGAGAGAGAGAGAACTGTGAGAGAGAGAGAACTGTGAGAGAGAGAGAGAGAACTGTGTGTCCCTGTGGAGGATCAAGAGTAACTTTGGAAATCATCCTAGATCCCTTATACTTCCTTCTTGCTTGGCTCTGGGATTTCCCAGACTCTGCCCACCACAGCATGAAATGCAGGCCACCACTGCTTCTGCCTAAGTTTTTTTTTTTTAACGTGGGACCTGGGATGCAGAACTCAGGACCTTCTGCTTGTGAGGCATCTCTCCCATCCTATGCTTTTCTTTTTGAGATAAGGTTCTAGGCTGGCCTTGAATTCATAATGCTTCTCCCTTAGCCTCCGGGGTACTGGGATCACACAGACATACATCACCAGGCTTGGCCTGCTGACATCTTCAATTTTTTAGTTTTTACTCAGAAGTTCAAAGGCCTGTATCTGTGACATGCACGGGGAATCTGCAGTCATTCTTACTATTGCCTTCTTTGCCAGCAGCATTATGTTAACAGTAACCCTCCTTACTGGTCTATGGAATATTTCAGATGGCACAAAAAATTTTTCCCTAAAGGACTGAAAAAAATTTGCTTGTAAAACTGTGTGTGTGTGCGTGCCCATAAATGAGCACGAGGAAGGGAGTGTCTTCCTTTACTGATTCCTACCTTATTCTCTTAAGACAGAGTCTCTCACTGAACCTGGAGCTTGCCCACATCTTTTCTGGGCTAGGATGGCTGGCTACCAAGTCCCACTGATCTTCCTTCTGGGCCCCCACAGTGTAGGGGTTATGGCACACAATGCCACTTTTTTTTCCCTTTTTATATGGATGCTGGGAATCTGAACTCAGGTTCTTGGATTGGAGGGAAAGTGTTCTTACCCATAGAGCCCCCTTAATCCCAAGTCTTTTGAAATAGGGAGTCTTTCTGTGTTCCAAGCTGGTTTCAAGAGATCCTCCTACCATAGCCCCCTGAGTAACAGGCTATAGAATACCCCACCACACCCAGTTTATTTTGTGATGATTCTATTTTCCTGTGGTTACTAGTAGTCTCTGTGGTCTCCTGCATCTCTCCTTGAGTCAGAAGCTGTCAAGTACAGACATGGCACGTCTCATTCCAGGCACATCTGGCTGTTCCCACAGGCAGCCACGCATCAACTCACCGTGGGGTCAGTCCAGAGGGAACATTTAGAACACTCCTGGCAAGGGGCTCCTGGTGAGCGGGGGTGTTGGCAGAAATGGTCATAGCCGTTGATAGAAACACGGCAGAGGTAGCACATCTGGGCACCACAGCGGCAAGACATCCTGTTGCAGCCTTCAGATTTGATGAGCCCAGTACCACACTTGTGGCATTTTCGAATACGGGCAGCAGTCATTTTTTCTTCACTGAGAAAAGAGACACATGACAGGGAACATAAGAGAAACACGGCAGGGAAGACAACATGCAGACACATTAGAGACACAAGTATTTACCTGTTTCTACATGTAGTGACTGCTTTTGTGATGTTTGAACAGTGAAAAGAGTCTATGTTTGGAGTCTGAGAATTGCGTTCAAAGTTTATCAACTGTATAATCATGGGTAAGTTTCCCAACTACCTGGAGGTTCAAGTTTCATTTCTTTTTTTTTTGTTTGTTTTTGTTCGAATAAATTGTGCGCATGTGTGTGTGTGTGTGTGTGTGTGTGTATGTAGAACCTCGGGCGAATTCAGGAACCACCATGGACGCCTCCACCTCTTCCTTGTTTACTCTGCCCTGGGATTCACGGGCTCCGCCCTACCAGGACCAGAAACGCAGGCTGCCCCTGATTCCGCCTGGCGTCTATACGTGGGGGTCTAGGATCCGAACTCAGGACCTTCTGCCTGCAAGGCAGAAGCTTAACCCCTGAGCCACCTCTCCAGCCCCTCAAGTTTCATTTCTTTTTTCTTTTTACACCGGACCTGGGATTTGAACTCAAGACCTTCTGCTTGCAAAGCAGAGTGTTAACTCCTGAGCCATTTCCCCAGCCCAAGGTTTCATTTCTTAAAAAAAAAAAAATTTTTTTTAATGGAGTGTGTGTGTATCAGAAGACACAGTGTGTGTGTCCCTGTGGAGGACCAAAAGTGACTTTGGGAATTATCATGGATTGCTTCTACCTCTTCCTTGTTTCACTCTGGGATTTTCTGGGCTCTGTCCTACAGGACCAGAAGTGCAGGCCTGTAGTTTCTGCCTGGCATTTTTACATGGGATCTGAACTCAAGACAGACCTTCTGCTTACAAGGCAGAATCTTAACCCCTGAGCTATCTCGCCAGCCCCTTTCTTCATTTTTAAATTGGGAAAATAAGACCTTCTCAGATAAAATATAAAGGCCCCTGGCAATGGAGTCTGGCACCTAGTATTTAGAGAAATTACTACTCTGTTACAGGACTCCAAAAGGCTGACAATGGAGAAAGAAAAAACAAAAACAAAAGACAAATAAACAAAAAGACAACCCCCCCCCCCAAAACCCAGCATCTTCCAAACTGTGTTTTAAATACACGAAGCTGGAAAATCGAGAGTTGGTAGCTCCAATCTTACATACCATAGATTTGTGAACACATATCGTAGGGATGGGCAATCCTCTAGAGTCAAGTATACGACCCCCATATTGGAAGAACCTGCCTCCTATGTGAAAAACCCACACTCTGGGGCTCTCCTAAAACAAGGTTGTTTTTAGAACCATGGGAATTGATAATGGAACAGATTGTTGTAATGGTATTTAATGGCGCTGTCCCAACTAACAAACTACTTTTTGACTTTGTTACACCAAAGGCCTTGGAAGCAAAGGGAAGGAAGAACTGTGTGCTGTAAGCACGGACTCGAATAAATAGGGTGGTGAGAAGTGTAAGTCCAGAGACTGACTGCTGAGACCAGTTGGAATGCAGAAGAGCTACAAGCTGGGGCTTGTCCTAGGAGCACTTCCCACCTCCCAGGCAGGAAGTGCTCTGACAGCAGACATATTTATAGAAGGATGCTGAAGAGTGCTCCTTCGTTGCAAGATCATGTACCTACAAAGAGATGAACACACTGGACAACTAGCCACGGTGTATTTAGGTCTAGTCTGTCAGTGGCTTGGAAGAAAGGAAAGCACAACTTTAGCTTCTTACAGAAGAACAAACGACTTCTAGGCTTTGCTTAAGTTAGAGTTTAAATGAATTTTTCCTCCTCTTTCAACAGAATAATTTCAATTCACCAATCTGATTCATTTGTTTTTTTAGGGTATTATGTTCTTTTACTTTGAATCATCTAAAATATTCATAAGGCTCAAGTTAACCAATAGTCATGACATCTATGATTTTATTATGATTTGATATAGTGGTAGTACAAAAGTAAAAATAAAATGGACTGTAAAGAGCATTGTAAGTAGTCATTCATTCACTGACTACTGCAAAACACTCATTCTTTAGGATGAGCACATCTACCACGGAAGGGAAAAAGCTGTGCAGTCAGAAGCTATGTGATTAAAAGTTATTTTCTATGCAGCATGCAAACACAATCATATTATCTAATACACGGTATATATTAATAGTTATGCTTTTCCAGTGACTTTACCATCAACCTTTCATTTGGAAGTGACCTACAGAACAGGATATCTTCTTAAAATGGCAGCTCAGTATACAGGAGCATCTTAGAAAACTGAATATATTCTCTGTGAAGTTGTTATGCCACCAAATCTGTAAATCTCTTCCTGCCAACTATAATTTCAGACACATAGTCCCAGGGACTCTTCTGGGCATTGCTCAGTAATTCTTCCTGGCCTTCGGACGCATTAGGTTGTGTGCTTTCGACTGAATAAACCTCCTCTTGCGACCATCAAAGGGACACTTAAAGCACATCTCCCCGG
Organism: Typhlomys cinereus; assembly: GCA_023101885.1. NCBI lineage: Eukaryota > Metazoa > Chordata > Mammalia > Rodentia > Platacanthomyidae > Typhlomys > Typhlomys cinereus. The sequence goes on along the minus strand of JALPQD010000687.1, from coordinate 317,028 downwards.
TGTGGATGCGAACATGGACGCACAGGTTGAAGTTCAGGAGAGGTGCTTTCTGAAGCCTTGGAATGTGCATTGGAATGGCTTCTCTCAGTAGATGGCTTCCTCAGCTTGGAGCGCTCAAAGGCCTTCCTGCATTCAGTGCACACGTGCTGGCAGGGACCATGCACCTGGTGCTTCCTGGGGGCATACTTAACCCTTAGTCTTCTGTGGCAGCCTCTCAGAAGACACACCAGGGACTCAGGGCTATCACAGGCTGTCGGGGGCTTCTGTTTAGCAAATTCTGCGAGCTGTTTAAGACAAATTGACACTGGGTATTCCTCCCTGGGAAAGTTTCCTGCTGGTCACCTACTCAGAATAGCCACGCAGAGTCCTCTCTAACCACTGGTGGATTAAGCTCTTGTGTGGCCTCCTTCTTCATGTACTCCAAAGGGAACTTGCTTCAAGAACATGTTGAGAAAGGCCTTGTTGTGACCTGTCCTTCATGTCTTCAAAGGACTTAAAAAGCAAATCCTCTTTGGAAATGGGTTCAGAAAACTCACCTCTGATTTCGCACTCTATGTAACAGTCAGGGGAACTGTCTTCCATAGCCTCCTGACCAGACTCAGAGCTGACTCTCCACGCACTAGTCTTCATCATACACAGAGTAGATGAGGTGGATCCGTTTCACTCTCATCTGCCCGCCTGGCCCAGCCCGGCCCAGCCCGGCCCAGCCTGGTCTTGCTTTGGTTTAGCTCTGGTGGAGGCTCTTCCCCACCAAATGGCATTTGCTGCTATTGTCTTTGCCCTTTTTTCATTGGCTGGCTCATGCTGTCTTGTCTGCTTCTCCTTGAAGCTTTGCACCAGGAGAGTTACCGGTAGCACCTTGAGAGTGGTGATTTGGAAGCGTCTCCTTCAGCAAACACCTGCTGCTAGACTGTATACTGAGAACAAAGACCTTGTCTATTTTCTTCACCACAAGGTGCAGCACCTAGCCCTGTGCCTGTGCTGAGTGATGTGCTGTACAGCAAAGTATACTTCTTGGTGAGGTGAAACAAAGGCAGAATGGCTCTGTCCTACCAACTGCAGAGCTCCTCTTGGCTGCATACTCACTGCCTAAGGCCTACCCCACCTGATCTTTTTTTTTCCTTTTTTGAGACTGGGTTTCACTTAGTCTAACCTGGCCCTGAGCTTGCTGTGTAGCCAATGACTTTGGATATTTCTGTTCTACCTCCCAATGCTGGAATTGCAGATATGTGTCACCACGCTAAGTGCTAAGAACGGAACTGGGGGTTTTGTGCACACTAGGCAGTACCAGGTACATCCCCAGTACTCTCTGATCCTTTCGCCTGCTCAAATATGTTGTTGAATTTTTACAATCTTTCATTTGAGTTATTGTAATTTTCAAGTATACTATTTTCTGTAATTTTTTTTCTAAATTTAAAAAAATTTAAATTTATTCAATTATGTGTGTGTGTGTGTGTGTGTGTGTGTGTGTGTAACCACTGGTGAATTCGGGAACCACCATGGACCACCTCCACTTCCTCCTTGTTAACTTTGCCCTGAGATTCACAGGCTCCGCCCTACCAGGACCAGAAATGCAGGCGGCCAGGCAGTCCCCGCTTCTGCCTGGCGTCTATATGTGGGGTCTAGGATCTGAACTCAGGATCTTCCGCCTGCAAGGCAGAGGCTTAACCCCTGAGCCACCTCTCCAGCCCCATTTTCAGCAATTTTTTTCTTCTCTATTGCTTATACATGGTTTTCGTTCTTCTTTGTTCATAGTTTCTTTTTAATGTCTGAGAATGTTTATGACGATAGCTTAGAATTTGTTTAGAAGTCTGACATCTATGTAGCTGAAGAGATGGTTTGTCCACTATTTTTTCCTCCTGTGAAATTTCTTTGAATTCTAAGTAAATTATTCTTGAAAATTTGAGTATTTTAAGCAGACACTCTATAAATCAGACTACTTACTGCCTGCAGGGTTTTAGAACTGTTTAGGGTCTTTTCTAAAGCTATTTTTGCAAGTGCTCTATTTTTTGTCATGTGTGGTTATGTATAGTTCTATTTGTTAGATTAGTGGTCAATGTTAGAACTAACAGTGTTTCTCTTAAATGCTGGATGGAGTACATCAAACTGAAACCCAGGAAAGGGATGGAGAGACGGAGGGAGGGTGGAAAGATAGGAAGGCAGGTTGTCTTGCCACTCTCTTGACTTTGTAGGTTCATGCTGACTTCGGCCAACTTAGCCAAGGTCACTTCAAAACTCTTTCTTACCTTGTACTTGCAGTTTGTACAGACTTACAGCCCAGCCACAGGTGAAAGCCTGGCATCGTCCTGGGTTTGTCTGGGCTTATGAGGAACCCTGGTCATGGACATAGCCTTCAAGTTCTGTAGATGTCTGACCTGGCTTTTTCTTTGCCTCAGAAAACTACTAATATATGCCTTTAAAACTCAACAAAATCCACTTGGGAGGTTTTAAAAGGAGAAACAAAAGGAAGTTTACCTCTGTCAACTTTTGCTATTGTTGCTTTAGTGGGTCCACATACCACCATTTTTACTGGCATCATTCCATTGAGAGTATTTATTTATTTATTTTTTTTTTAATAAGAATTACAAGTCTGTAAATTACATGGCTGATTTACTATGGTCACATGTGAACCCTTCTTTCCCCGTTATTCCCTGTCTCGACTGTTAGGCAGGACAAGGTTTTTGTCCAGACTGGAACCTCAGAGGTGAGAATTCTGCTCTCACCTCTCCTAGCCACAGTTCTGCTGATCTGCTTCTTAAGTATTTTCTAAATTTATCCCTTGTTCTCATATGACCATGAGACTGACTTAGGGCTTTCTCACCCAAAAGACTGACAACTGCGGTGACCTCATGCAGCCTAGGTTGACCTTAGACTCCTGACCCTCTAAATCCAAGATTACAGGTGTGTGCCATCATGCCCCAATATGGTGGGCCTCCACAGGGACACACAGTGCCCTCTGATAAACCATATGGTGAGACAGGAAGCGTTCTCTCTCCTTGACAGAATTAAGATAGGCAGAATTATGCCAGTTATTTTTTTCCCAGGTTTTGATGTTTTCTAATTATGTAGCGAAGGCTGGCTCTGAATTCAGAGTGGTCCTGCTTTTCCACATGATGCCAGTCAAGTGCCAGTCAAGTAACTTGCTCTGATGGGACTAACTTGGTTCTGGGAAAACATTAATTTTGTCCAAGAACAGTGACCCCATGACCTTATAGTAAGCCCTATCTTTTAAAGATCCTATTACTTCGACCCCCCACACTCGGGACTGAACTTAACACTACATGAACTTCTAAGTTGAAACTGTATCACAACTCCATTAGTCCCTGCCACTCCCTTTGTGCAGTGCTGGGGATGCAGTCCAGGGCTTCGTACATGCTAGGCACAAGCTCTACAACAAAGATTCATTCCCAGTCCCCTAAAACAGTTTCTTTGTCTTGGGGTGTATGGGAGGCTATTTTCTTGAGACAGGCCCAAGCTGGATTCAACTTGTGGTGCTCTATCTACTTTGGCTTCCAATAGGAGTAGTTTCCGAACACGCCATTCAAGGCACACTAAGGTGGGTCTTACTCCATGGCACTCCCTTGTGCACAGCATGAAGTTTTTGATTTTTGTTACATGGCAACAAGCAAGAGCCCTGGTTCTTGGGTCAATGGTTGAGTAAAGGCAAGTCTAAGTTATCTAAAACACAACAATACCCTAATTCTTGGGACATCTGAGAGCCTGGTGCTACCACTGGCTTCAAGGTGCAGAGTGCCCATTCTCTTCATATTTTCCTTCATTTCCCCACGTGGCCTGCAGAATGGACCTTGGAGAATGTGTCTGCTGAAGTCTAATCGGGTCCTGACTAATTGCAGCTGTTGTTCTAGATGTATTCTTATTGAAGCAATCAACAGCTCTAGGCAACTGGCACACAGCTACTGATCTGGAAAATGCTTTTTTTCCTAGTTCAATGGCAGCTGACAGCAGCTGACAAGGATCTTATCTATCACCTACCAGGACAATACACTAGTCTGTGACTCAAATGACACACAGACAGATCTGACCTGGCAAACAAGCAGCAGGTGATCTAGGATGCAATGATAAGGGATGTGAATGCCAAACAATGGGAGCCAAAAGTCCGGAGTAAAGATGCAGTCATGGTGGGGTGGTGTTCAGGGCTGCCTCAGGAAAGCCTTTCAAAAGGCAAGCTGTGCTATGTGCTCATCCCTCCCACTAATGGAGAAGCACATATGGGAGGCTTTTGTGGCTCTGGAACTGCACATGACACTAGATGTTCCACTCTGGTCTGGCTGGCTGATTTAGTGGTCTTTCAGGATGAGAGAGGATCTTCTATGTACTAAGTGTCCAGGCAGGGCTGGCAGAGCAGCAGAATCAGGGTCTGTTTCACATCTACAGTCCACTGCTATAACCTGGTGTCACCCAGTGCCTGGTTCTGAGGCTGCGCTCAAAAAACCTGCTTGCTACATGTCTAGGTTTGGGCAGAATTCAGCTCCTTGATTTTGACAACCGAGGCTGAGGCTCACATTTTCTTGGTGGCTGCAAGCCAAGGGATGCTCTAAGCTTCTAGGGGTCCCCCCCTTCATCTTCAATGGCAGTGATGAGAGGTCATATCCTGCTAACCTTTCATAGATGCTGTGAACAGACAAAGCTGAATAATGACTCATGATTGACTGAGTCTACTCTGATTATCTCCCCACCTCAAGGCCCAACCTTTAAACACAATTGCATAGTCCCTTATGTCACACAAGGAGGACATCAGTGGGGATCATTAATTTGTGTTGGTTCAAGTCCCTATAATGCCACTTATTACCTGTGTGACCAAGGACATGTTATTCGGCTTTCCGTGCCTAGCTGTAAAGCAAGAATAACAGATTCTCTCTGTGCTAGAGACTTGGAAATGGCTGTCCTGTAACTCCACTATCTACTTCATTTTCTAAGCAAAATACCTCTTCTTTAAAAAAAAAAAAAAAAAATTGGGCTGGACAGATGGCTCAAGAGTTAAGCTTCTGCCTCACAAGTAGAAAGTCCTGAGTTTGAATCCCATATTCCACATAAAAACAAAGGGTAGAAATGGTGGTGGTCTACACTTCTGGCCTTGGATGGTAAAATCTCGGAAAAGCCAGAGCAAAGCAAAGAGGACGCAGAATATTCAGGGTGATCCCTGAAGTCACCCTAGATTGTTCTACCTCCTTAATGTTTTGCTGGATATTTCCCAAGTTCTGCCTTTCAGGGCCAGATGTGCAGGCTGCTACTATTCCCACCTGGTGTTTTTATGCAGGTTCTGGGATCCAACTTAGGTCCTTTTGCTTTAACTCTTTCTTATTCATCTCCCCAGCCCAGAAAATCCCTTCTTATGCTTCATATTTAAGTCAGCGAGCTACATGTGGTGCCTGTCTTGGGAGTCAGGCTGCCCCATGTGGTGTATCACTTCCAACTTAAGAAAAAGCAGCATATGCCTACATCTCCTTACTCTTGCTTCATGCTGGAGTGGCAAAATAGCCATGACCCAGGCACAACCATGCAGAGAATGCTACATACGCTCAGGGAGTGGGGAAGCAGTAGATTAAGGATAATCTGTATCTCTTTGAATGACATGACAGGACAAAGCAGCCCACCAGCCTGGCAGGCTGGACTGTTAGGCAACAGAATCAGACACTTACATGGTTGAGGTTTAGTGTTAATATTAGTAAGTGCTTGGCTACACAGAGACCACTATGTGGTACTAGTTATTGATATTACTGATGTGGCCTTTTGCCTTTGAGGAGGTTGGTTATCTACTTAATGTTTCAGGTCACCACCATAGAAGTAACATCGGAACAACACTATCTGTCGAGACTATCAAGACCTGGTTTGTTCGCTTACTTATTAAAACAATGGTGGGGGCTAGAGAGGGGGTTACTGAATGTATCAATCCATCTGAACAGTTCCACGAGGCTGTGCAGAGAGCAAACAAGCTCTGGGCTTAGTTCCTTGCTGAGATCCCTCTGGACTAGGGAGGCTTGAACTGGCTTTCTTCGTGGCACGCTCCCCCCACAGGTGGCCATGCACTGTTACTCACATTGATGTCCGGTACTTGATGTCATCCTTTTCAGCCAGTTCCTCACAGGTGAGGCCGTTATGTTCTTTCCACAATCCCTGACACTTCCTACAAGTCTCCTGGGAACAAAAGACAAAGACAGGTCCTGGTGAGTAGGTACCACACAAGCTCCTCTTCATGAAAGGCCAGTGAAATGTACTTCATGGAGCAAGGAGTCTCTGGGGACCTCTTTCCTTGTCAGTGAGCTACTTTAAAGACATGTGGAGGAGAAGAGGCATTGGGAGGAGTGGGCCAGTTCTCTCTCCTCCATCAGAAGTGATGCCCCAGCATTCAGTCAGTCTGACAAGTCAAGGCCACCAGAGTGCACCCCAACCTTGACATCCTAGCACCAGAAGCAGCAAATATACAACTTTCTGACTGCTTGCTTGTAAGAAAAACTGAATAGAGCACTTTTTTCTTTCAGAAAAAACAAGGATGGAACTCAAGGTATGACATGACTCTTGTCTTCCATATGCACCTGCAGACTCACATACAACTTACCACCATTTAATCTAGTGCATACTGCTACCAGGAATATAGAGAAATATGACATAGTAATTTCAACTCTGAGCAGGAAAGGATGGCATCAGCTCTGACTGGAGCCTTGATCTCTGAGGAGGCGGAACCTGAAGAGGCAAAGCTGGAGATTTCCAAGATGAGTCAGTGTTAACAGGCCAGCAGCAAGTGTTGTGAAGTTTTCCCGTAGAGTATCTCAGCAGCCTCTGCTTCATATCCACAACCCATGTCCTCTGGACATAGAGCTGGGTCGTGGAGCCTGCAAGGCACTGCCAGGTCTGCTAGTCCACATAAGGCCTTATGAGACTTAACTACCAGTGTTATCTTGATTCCAGGTACTTGGTAGTCACCAAAATGTGTTAAGGATGTATGTTAGTTTTCTATTGTTGGACCTAAACAACTTAGGGAAACAAGTAATTCTCATCAGACAGTTTCTGGTTAAAGTCTATCATAATGGCAGGAGCCTCACACCAACATCAGAAGCTGAGGGACCTGCCTACACCACATCCACATGGACAGCCGAGAGAGGGGGAGACTTTCTTTCTTGCCTGTCAAAGTATGCCTAGGTAGGCCCAGACCACTAAAGAAAGTTGACTGACCTGGGGGAAACCGAGGCAGGGATTCTGACTAGGTTGGAGAGCAGGGAGGAGGTGTCAAGGGTGGGGATTTGATTCTGGCTTGAGCAATAAAAGGTAACAGTGATGCTGATGAAGCTTGGGGTGGGAATGACACTGGACACCAGAGGACATGGGTTGTGGATATGAAGCAGAGGGCTGCTGAGTTACACTAGGGAAGAACTTCACAACTCTAGAAAGATCTTTTATAGCTGACCTCTCAAGAGTAAACTGTGGCTGAAGTGACTCTCAGTAAGGACAAGATGGTACTTACAGAGACTTCTTCTGCATAAGAAAGGTACTGTAGACGGAGTGTGGCAACATTTCTCTGAAATGTCCCTATCTGGGAGATGGGAGCAGGATAGACTCTTGAGGCCAGCCTAGGGGCTGGAGAGGTGGCTCAGGGATTAACTCTCTGCCTTGCAGGCAGAAGGTCTGAGTTCGGATCCTAGACCCCACGTATAGACGCTGGGCCGAAGCGGGGGCGGCCTGCGTTTTTGGTCCTGGTAGGGCGGAGCCTCTGAATCCCGGGGCAGAGTAAACGAGGAGGTGGAGGTGTTCCCTGGTGGTTCCCGAATTTGCCGGTGGTTCTACATACACATACACACAGACACACACGCACGCCTGCACAATTGAATAAATAAAAAACAAAACAAAACAAAAAACACACAGGTAATAAACGAAATAAAATGTGCTTGGCAGAGAGAAAGACTGCTGATACACACATCTGCCTGCACAGGTACCAAAGAATCTCTAGAACAGATGGTCCCCGGTAGCTGGGAAGGAGGACCTCTTTATGGTAGGAATATATATTTTTCTCTGAGACAGGGTTTCATGTGTTTGAGAATAACCTTCTACTTCTGATTCTTCTGTCTTCAACTCCGAGTACAGGGAGTACAAGCATGCACAATGACATCTGGTTTATCTGATGCAGCGTCTTATGCACGTTAGGCAAGCACATCATCATGAGGAAGATTTCTGGTCCTTCATAGTACTGTTTGAACTGTGCGTGAGGTAAGTTTAGCGAGAGGAAATGGATAGTTCGGGTAGCCCAGAACATGACACTGCATACCCCTGGATAGGCTGTGGTCTAAAAGCTCCAGTCAACAGGGGAGGGAAATGGATGAGCTCATGAAAAGAGCGCCCTGCTTGTTAGGGACACAGATGTTTTCTGGTTCACTTCTTGCATCCCTTTCAGAGAACACAGGCTAAATCGGTAGTGTGTTTAATTAGTACCTACCAAATGTACAACAGCAAAGCTTTTTTTTTTTTCTTTTTTAATTTTTTTATTAAAAATGTAATTATACATTTAAAAATTTTTTTACCAGTTCCCTCCCTCCCCCCTCCTCCCCCCGAACCCCCCTCCTCTCCTTCCCCATCCCCTAGTGCCTCCCCCCCAATTCCCAGAGAGTCCTTTATTGTGTACGCCTGACTCTCCACTGGGTCCTCCTCTCCGATGACATATAAGGACCCAGTGGCATTTCCATAAGCCCTTTCTCTTGTTCCCCTTAAGCATAGGAGCACTACTATGGCTGTCAATCCCTTGCCTCCAGGGATCTCGGTGCCCTTAACAGATGCTAGACTTTATGAGGGCAACAGTGCGCTGGACATTGCGCAGGGCATGCAAAGTCCCATTATGATTGCTTTGGCCCCAACTATTGTTGAGAATCTTGCAGCAGAGCTGTTCTTAAGGACCTTATTTCTAATGGATAAACAACAGCTGGATAGTAGATGAGCTGATGTTTGGATTCTATTCTTCCAAACAATACCAGTTGAGCCACCCACTAAGAATGACAGCTTAGAAAAAACACACAGTAGTGAGGTGGCACTTCTTTGGCGTTCCTGGCAAGGCAATTATTAATTCATGTTTACACTTCCTAAAGGAAAAATGAGAAGAAGACCCATTCCTCAGGTGAGACTCAGGCCCACCAAGGTCACAGGACAGCCCTCTGGCTTACATTCAGCATGACAGTGATTGGCTTGTGAACTGTTATGCATGGTATTTCTTTCTCATTGGAGGGCTCAGAGGTCCCACAGGACAAACCTCAATTGTGTTCTCAAGAGGTGCTGTAGCTAGACACCAAAACCCACAATTAAAATAAAGCACGCAGAGCAGGTTAGGTGGAGTTTTCCTGAGGAGCTCTATGTGGTGTGTCTCTTATTAAGTGTATTCTCTCCTCCCCAGTCCTGCCAGGCTTTGTTTTTAAACTCAAAAATCTGAGGCAGAAAAATGCTCCAAGTGCTTTTGTACTATTAAGATAACCACACTGTACAAACTGGGGTAAAGGAGACAGTGCCAGGAAGCCAGTGTGAAGGGCAGAGAACCCTGACCAACAGGAGGAACAACACACTGCGCCCACCCAACCTAGCTAGGCCTGCACTTTCTAGCCCATTCTGCCTAGGTGGCTTCGGCCCAGGAAGAGAGAGACAAGCTGGAGCCCAGGTGTTTGCTTGGCTAACCAGGGAAGCTAATTATTAAGGAGCCACTCACTGCCAGCTGCTGCTCTTCATGACATTAGACACTGCCGGTTAAGTGTTATGGTGTTGCAGGTCCTAAAAATGCGAAGCTGTTTTGCAGTATAAAAGCACAGGGGGCTGGGGAGATAGCTGCTGGTAAGGTGCTTGCTCTGCAAGCACTGAGGCCCTGAGTAAGCAAGCAAGCTGGCCATGGTGGCACATGCCTGTAATCCAGCTCTGAGGAGGCTGTGACAGGCCATTGCCTGTCCAAAATAGTGAGTCCCAGACCAATGGGAGTCCCTGTCTTCAAAAAACAAGGTGAGACCTGGCCTTCGAGATGACTCTGTGGGTAAAACTGCTTGCCATACAAGCCTGGATTCGATACTGGAAGCCACTAAAAGATGTAAGGAGAGAATATTCTCTGACTTCCGTATGAGTCCGTGGCATGTATAGCATTCCTCCACCTCTCAGAAAACATAATCTCTTATCTGTTTTTTTGTTTTTTTTTTTTCCTGCTAAATAATGTTTAACAGGCAAAGAAGACTAAATTGAGTTTTGGCCAAGAGTGGTGGCACACATTTATAGTCCTAGTACTTGGAAAGCTGAGGTCGTCTGATTGCTCTCAAACTGAAGGCCAGCCTGCACCATGTAGCAGGTTCCTACTCCCTTCCTCAGCTCCCCCTACCCCACCCCTGCCCCAATTAAGTTATTTCCAGATCAAACAAAGAAGCTGAGATTTCCTCCCAGAAATCTATAGATTCCTCAAACTTGCCCACAAACGTTTCTGGGCCGTCACCTCACCGGCAGGCTCTACAAGGTTCTCTTAACCCTGCAGGCTGTGGGCAAGGAACCCACAGAAAACTCAAGGCAATAGGTCTTCCCCTTGGTCTCAGGCCACTCCAGTGGCTTATTCCCTGGGCACTCAAATTTTACCAGCTTGATTTTTCAGACCACAGAAAATGCTGCCTTATTTTTGAAATCAACAAATGGTCTCTCTGAAAGTAAGGAGTTGTTGATCTATGTCCAGGGCATAGGTACAGAGCACTGAACTCTAACCATTTGAATTTCACCTTTTGGCTTTGTCACCTCAAAGTACTCAAAGACCTCTAGATGAAAGACACTTGGCTTCACTGATGCTTAATCATCTCAGAGACAGCACAGGGATCTGGCTTCAGGCTACCAGTGTCCTCCAGCTCTCAGTTGCTGTTCCTTCCTCCCACTCCTAGATTCAAATGACACATGGCCCAGCAGGGACATTGCTGTGAAGATGCTCTAACAGATGTGAGAAACTGAGAACCAACGTGTGGACAAACAAAAGCTCAAGCAGATGCGGTGTTGGGCTTCCTACCTTCATCAAGGACCTCCTCCTCCTCTCCCAGGCTGAGGAGATGGACACCCACCAGAAGTGGGTTTGCTCCCCAAAATCAAAGAAGGCACAGTGGAGGAAGTAATGGCACACGTGCGGGTACACACATACAAAGTGAGAGAAGGGTAGTGATAGGATTGTCTGCAGAGTTTAGTCTCAAAGGTATGACCCTCTAGGAATAAACACACCCACCCAATCAGTGTCTTGTGAGGTGCTTTTCTCAACTCTGCTGGCCATTACAGCCAAGTATCTACCATGAACATGCAGAACAGATCCTTGGCACCAAACATCTTAATGAGATGTTTGAAATTTCAGCAAGCACAGAAGGTATTCCTATTATTAAATAAATCATTTTAAGATACCATTTACTTCAAGCTATGTGTGGTACCACTTGGGAGGAAGAAGAACTGCAAGCATGAGGCCAGTCCGTGCGACACAAGTGAGACCCTGGTAATTTTCGCCCACACTCGTATATTTTCTGTACCGATGTATCTTTTTTTTTAAAATTTTTATTATTATTATTTATTCAACTGTGTGCATGTGCGTGTGTCTGTGCGCCCGCGTGTGTGTGTGTGTGTGTGTGTGTGTCTGTGTATGTGTAGAACCACGGACGAATTCACGAACCACCATGGACTCCTCCATCTCCTTCTGCCCCAGGATTCACAGGCTCCGCCCTACCAGGACCAGAAGCGCAGGCCGCCCCCGCTTCCACCTGGCGTCTATACATGGGATCTGGGATCCGAACTCAGGACCCTCCGCCTGCAAGGCGGAGGCTTAACCCCTGAGCCACCTCTCCAGCCCTGTACCGATGTATCTTATGACAGCAGTACCCACATATAATTTATAAATAAGCTCATGTGTAGGGTAGGAGTTTGGTTCTATCCAGTTTTTCTGACACCGTGAGCAATCAGAAAATTGTGTGTCTGCTGCTGGGGGGTTGGTGGTGGTGCAGACAGGCAGGGTACACTGTCATATTTTGCCATATTCTGACAGAATGAAGAAGCTGAGACCAGAGCCAGGACAATTACAATAATGCTGGGGTTGCGCCAACACACACGCTGACTTGGCTTCCGCCTTTTTGGAGCTTACGTTCTAGGGAAGAACACAGAAGAGCCCAGAGCCGCCATGAGGGCAGGCACTGTGCTGAAGTATCTGCCACAGCTCTGACCTTCATTGGTGTGGGGACTAGAGAGGCTAGTGGAGGAGGAGACATTGAGGTGGAGGTAGGTGAGCAGGGCTAGACCAGCCACAGGAAGAGAGAAGCACAGAGCCGGTGTGAAGTAGAGACGTGGTGTGGCTGGAGCCTGATGGATTCAGGGGCTGAGAGGGGACTGTTTCAGCAGGCGGCAGGAACGGGCCAGGTGCTGAGGTTGGGGGAGGAGCTGGGCAGTTAGGTAGCGTAGGAGACAAGCACAAACCATTTGCTATTTCAAAAGAACATAGAGGAAGAGCAGTGGCAGCTGCTGCTGCTGCTGCTGCTGCTGCTGGCTTGCAAGATTTCACAGCCCCCCTTTATATCACAGCAAAGAGAACAAGGCCTGGATTCTACATCTAGATTCTTGGTCACGCTTCCAGTCTGCCACAAATAAGGCTATGACAGGTGATTAGAAACTGTTTTTGCTAGAAAGCACAGACTCCTCACTGGCGCATACAAGGTAACTGAACACACATGTATGAAAGCCCAGCCCTTGCTTTTGTTCTGTATTTGACTCTGTGACTAGGGGTCAGTCATGTGCTCTGCTGACCTCTGCAAGCAGGCATGTTAACCAGTCCAGGAGGGTCTGTATACAATGTGGTGGTAACTGACCACCTGATCTCCACTCAAGGCTGGAGGCACAGAGACAAGAGCAACAGAGGCATCTTACCGTCAGTTATTAAGTCCTGCTTGAGACCCCAAAAGATACCCGAAGTCTCCAATCATTGTCCTAAACCTACAGTCAGTCACCTTAGGTTCCAGAAACAGCAGAGCCTCATAGACAGATCATTCCATGATAAGATCACCCCAAGCAGAATCAATCATTTCATGGAGCTGGACTTCTTTAAGTCACCTCGAGGGAACAGAACTAAGAATACCCAACCTGTTTATTTTAGCCAGAACTGCCTAATTACTCAGACCTCTTGCCCTGCCTTGATCCTTGCTCTATGCAAGCTAGAGCTCAAGTTTAGAACCCAAGGTTGCTAGACTCCTTATCTAGACTTCCTAACGTGGATCATTTTTGTCACTACTACTCATCCCCTTAAACTGGAATACTGGAACAAAGTGGAACTAGCCTGTGGGGAATCTGGGAGCAGGAGTTTTTGCCTGAAAACGTTGGCGACAAGGCTACAATCTACCTGACCAAACTGTCAACTCAATGCTGAACCTGATAGGGGTCTGAAGGAAGTCACCAGGAACAGGGAAACATCAGTAAGCTTACCTTCTCTCGATACAAGAGGACTACCTTTCCCATAAATCTTTAGGAAAAGATTTTATTATTGTTATTTGGTGTATATTGTATGTTTCTGTGTGGGTGGTCATCTGTATTTATTTGGCTATGTACGCATGTGAGCCAGTAACCAATGGTAGGTGCCTTCCTCAATCATTCTCCATTTTTATTTTTTGGGCCAGGGTTTTTGACCAAACTTGGAGCTCACTGATTTGTCTATGCTGGCTGGCCATGCCAATGGATTCTAAGGATCTACTTGTCTCTGCCTCCCTGAATGCCAGCTTCTACATGGGGGGTGGAATCTAAATTCAGGTCCTCATGATTGTATAGTAAGCACTTCACTACTGAGCCATCTCCTTAGTCTCTAATTTTAAAATACATTTTTGGGCTGGAATATAGCTCAGTGGTAGTACAATGGCCTAGATTTCACTAGGCCTGGATTCTAGCCTAACACCACAATAAAGGAAAAAAATATTGTTGATTATCCATTTTTGGCAAAGCTTCCCAATGAGATCCTGGCTCTATGAGAGGAACATCTTGAGTGAGAGTGGACACCTCACACATCCTTCCTGCAGTATTGGACCCAGGCTGTTGGGTCTAGAAATGCTAGCTGACAGGTACTGACAACGCACATATCTTCTAAAGCATACTTTGTATGGGTATCTCATTCAATCTTCACAACTCTCTGAAGACAGGCTTGGATCATTGCCTTTGACCACGTGGTTTAAAAAGCAAGCAAGCAACCAACCAAACAACCCATCCACCCAAAAGGAAAGCTCAGAAAGGGAAATTAACTTAACCAAGGTCATGGAGCCAAGAGCCACTGGTAGTCTGCCTGACTCCAAGTCTTCATTCTTACGGAATGACTACATGGTGTCTGCCACCAAGATCAGGTTAAGTGGAAAGAATATCCAAGAACAGAAGGGAAGGAAACAAGCCCTGAGGTTCCAACAGTATCTCGTGTGAGATCACAGATGGACAATTGGCAAAGCTACCCAGTGCAGCTGCACAGGACAGCACTTCCCAAACCTAGCTTCCTGAGAGCTGGGAATGATCAGTAAACATCAGGAAGGAATGGGATTCCATCTAAGGGCACCCTTTCTTTCAGATAATGGTAGGAACCTCCTAATCAGCGTGATCTCAAACTGGCCACATGTGAGGAAGTAGTAGTTTCTGCTACCTTCAGCCACTGTGCATCTGGTGAAGTAGCAGAAGGAAGCATATTTTTAGATCTCCGTTACATGCATAAACAGAGAAAGACAGGCTCCACGTGTGCTTTCTATACTAGAGCCAAGATTATTCAGTCATTTTCATGGCCGACCAGTCTCGGAATCTTCCTTGGGAGCACTCGCCACCTGTCTCTGTAAGAGAGCAGGGCCTCTGACTCATTAGCCTCACTCTGCTAGCCTCTAGCACAGCCTGACTTGGCACTCATGGTTCTCTTGAGCCTGCCTCCTATGCCACCAAGTCCAGCTAATAGGATTTGCTGATGACCAAGCTTACCACTCTCACCAAAGTCAGTCAAAGTTTTGCTCAGAGTGATGGTGACAATTTTCGCACTGAAAAGAATGAGAACATCTTCATTTTCTCACTCTTGCCATTCATTTCAAGGTACTGAGTACCAACCCTAGTGTGTCAGGACTGTTCAAAACAAAAAGCATCAAGGGTCCTGCCCCCTTCATCTCTCCCTGTGCTGGAAGACCATGGTCAGACCTCAGGGTTTTCTGAAAACTGAGCATACCCGAGTCAAGTCATGCAGGGATGTGTGTAACAAGGAAGTGCTCTTTTCAGGTGGGCTGTGGAGAAAGCCTGTGTAGGTGTGTTATTTCTACTTGATCCTGAGAGTATCTGGAGAGCCAATGCCCATGGAGGGAATGCTAGTGGGACAGTGGTAGGGTCCAGAACTAAAGAGAGGAGCAAAGAGAATTGGTTGGCTAGTCAGCACCCAAGGCCAGGGTCACGGCCTCTTACTAGTATCCACCCCCTCTATGCCCTCACTGGCACAGCACTTGGCCTAGCATGAGCTTCCAACCCTAAAGATGCCTACTCAGCAGTGCTTGTCCCAAATACTAAGGCTCTGGGAAACCCAGATGACCTGGAGAAAAGCTGGTGCTCCTTCTTTGAACTCCTGGGGCAATTTGGCTCACACTCCATTATAGCATTTTTATGGTGTCTTGTATCCTGGTTACATCATGCCTCTCCCATAAGCCAAGATATCCTACTGGTTGGAAACTATACCCTGCTATCACTGACACAGAGGCTCATTCACATATTTCAAAACTCAGTAGTAAGTTGGCTGCCTATTCTGTGCCTCATGGGGTAAGTCGGTGCATGAGCCAGGAGTGTTCCTGAGCTCACAGCCTACTTTACCACTTTCAGTTAGTTATCTTCAGAGCTCCGGGGCCTAGCACTAGGTATGACCCACGCAAGGGGCTGAAGGTCTGCAAAACGAGGCATAAAGGCTGGCAAGATAAGACCCATCTCTGTTCACAGAATGCTACAGCACAGGACTTGTATGGGGTTAAAATGGAGATCTTTTAGTGCTTTTACCTTCACTCCAAAGGATGCTATTTCTCCTGTCAGATCCTGGTGTTTATAACTACCCAAAAACACATTTCCTGAAAAAATGAAATTGTATACTATACTTTCAGGGGCTAAGCCAGTTGACAGTTCTGCCCTCACTATGGTTTGTCTCTGTGCACCTCACTCCTTTCTGCAGTCTAATGAGCTGAGCCGAAGAACAGTTTTACTTCTATATAGCTGATGATCAAATGTTTACATTTGGTGTGAGGAAGCACTTACAGACCCAGTCAATGAGGAAGCGGGAAGATTGAGTGCAGATTGGAGCAGTATGATCTTTGTATTCAACAGACAATCAGACATGTATATATACACACACACACACACACACACACACACACACACACAAGCTCATGCACAAAAAGTGATTTCTCCTACAATGGCAGGGTGATTTCTGCTCCCTCTGATTCACAGTGTGGCAGACAGCTGCTCTTAGGAGTGTGGCCTCAGAGGCAGTCTTGTGGAAAGCCGTTAGAATGAAAACTCCTCTGGTCTTTCTGACTGCTTCTACCTGCTCACTTGTCCCTCCAGGACTCTTCACAGGTCCTTCATTATCCAACCTTTCCAGGTTCATTTTTTAAAGGACAGACAAAATTCTAGTATGCATGCTTTATTTTTAAGAAAAAGGCTCAGGGGTTAAGACTTTGTCTTGAAGGCAGAAGATCCTGAGTGGCCCTGCACTTCTGGTATTGGTGGGTAGAGCCTGGGAAATCCCAGAGTGAAGCAAAAAGGAGGTAGAAGCAATCTAAGATGATTCCCAAAGTCATCTTTGGTCTTCTACAGGGACACACAGTGCTGTCTATTACACACACACACACACCAAACAAACAAATAAAATAAGTAAGTGGGGGAAGGGGGTTGATGCTGGCCTTGAAAGAAATCCTCCTGCCTCAGCTGATCATACTTTCTAGCACAGATTTGTTGTGATGTCTGGAGATCAGTTAACTACTTCACTTCTTTCCAGAAAGCTGAGAGGGATCTCTCTGTTTTCCTCAAATCTCGCTACCTTTCAGAGATCTCAATCCGGGTGTAGACAGGTGAGAGTGCTAAAAAAACCTTACTGAGTCTCTAGGAAAGGATTCCTATAGGGAAGGAAATCTCTCTCTCTCTCTCTATATATATATATTATATATATAATCTCATATATATAATTTTAAACTTTCATTTGTTTTGCACATGCATGTGTGTATGTTTGTGTGTGTGTATATACATATATGTGTGTATCAAAGGGCACTGTATGTCCCTCTAAAGGATCAAGGCTGACTTTGGGAATCATCCTGGATTGTTTCTTGGATTGCTTCTATCTCCATTTTGCTTTGCTCTGGGAATTCCAAGGCTCCACCCACCAGGGCCAGAAGTGCAGGCCGCTCGCCTTTTCAACTTGGTGTTTTTACACCGGACTTGGGATCTGAACTTTCTGCTTCCAAGGCTGAGTCTTAACCCCTCACCCACCTCTACAGCCCATATTTTTAATTTTTATAAACATATAAAAAAAGTTTGCACTGGATATACATCCCACTGCTCCTCCAAAATAAGAAACCTCTACTAATGCAGACTGTAAGTCAAGTGCTCTTTCTGAAAGATCACTAAGATTAGGCCTCCAACTGATTTCCTCCTGCTGGTTTCTACGCAAATGCTGCCCTCTAGCACCAAAAGGTTGTTAGAGCGCAGCATTCTTCATTTACCCTGCTCTGGAAAGCACTCCCTCACAGACACTGCTTTCCTCCCTGTCCCAGGGACTAGGACTTCCAAAGTCTTTCTGACATCACCAACAGTTCAGTTCCCTTTGTCCACATGCATACAAACCAATTTTCTCCCAGCAGACACTCCATGTGGGTATCCTTTCTTTCCAAGGCCCTTTGGCAGATCACCAGACTATATATGTATGGACAAGTAGACACTTAGCCACTTAAGAGACAAAAATCAAACATCTGGTTTCCCAATTGGGACTTCATATCTTCCTCTAGGGAATAAAATGAACATAACCTCTTGGTGCCAGGAGGTTGCGCTAGAGAAGATGACACCCTAAGTAAAAACACGAAGTAAGACCATTACAAGCGCTAGGGCAAGAAATACAGGAGGAAGATGGTCAGGGCTGGAGGAGAAGGGTGCAAGGCCCTGAGGGTTATCGTGGATTTGGGTGGATGTAGGGAAGGCCTGTACTGAAGTAAGGACACATGGTATGGAAGTAGTAAGTCTTGGGCTATTTGGGGAAAGGGATTCCACACCAGGGGAACTCCAGGAAGAAGACAGGAGACTACTCAGAGAGGCAGACAGGAGCCACGAGGGTGAGGCTGCCTGGCCTGGCTGGCACCCAGGGCAGCGGAGGTGAAGAGTCTGAGGAGGTTCTGCAAGAGCTAATCCCAAAGAACTCCACCTGCTGGCTGCCCTTTCAAGGGCACTTTCTGAGCTCGGTCTTAGCCAGGACAGGCCTTGCCTGCCTCTGCCCTGCACTCAGTTCTCACAGTCATCAAACAGCAGGCCATGACTCACTTCCTTCCGGGGGCATCTGTTCACCATAGACAAACTATGTAATATGAGCTTGTGGAGCCACATGCAGGCAGCTATGGCTTTGAAACTGTGATTGTAAAGAGGGTTGTGAAATCATTTCAGCCAATTATGAGTGGTTTTTGAAAAACTAGAATAGAAAACATGTACATTCCACATGTCCAGTGTTATGTTTTGTAAAACATTTGGTTAGACATACATATATTTATATATGTATCGATTTTATGCTAATTTGTATTTCTTACTCATGGTCATAGGTAAAATGTTCAGTTAACCTAGCATTGTTCAATCAATAAGAAGTCAGTTCTTTCAGAATGAAGAAGAGGACTGTCCTTATACTGGGGAGTCCCAGGAGTCACTGCAAGGAAGTGGGGGAATATGACATAAGCATCAGGCAGAACGGAGGCTTTACCATTGCATGCAGCGGGCAATGAGGCAGGAAGTGCTGATAAACAAGACACCTCTCATCCCCAAAAAATAAGCAAGCCAGACAGATCTTGTTGTCTGCTCACTGTCTGGGCTGTTCCTATACTTTGCAGAGCTTGCTAGGCATCCTGGTCTGGCAGGAGCAGCCAGCAAACCCAGCTGAGCCTCTCCTATTACCATCCCGGGAATAAAGAATGGCTGCTTATTCCAGGAGGCCCCATGCACAGGTAGACAACAACTGATCTTCAAACAGCCCGGGCTGGTTGGGAGCGGCCAGAAGTCTAGGCATGGGTAGAAGAAAATGGAGGCGCCTTGATATATACATGGGTCATGAAAAGATGTCTGAGGCTGAGATATGGTGGTGCACATTTGAATCTCAGCACTTGAGCCTGAGAAAGACATTGTGAATTCAAGGTCAACCTGGGCTTATAGAGTGAGACTGTCTTAATGCGTCAAGGTACTCGCTGCATAAGCTTGATGACCTGAATTCAATTCCTGGAACCCATGTGGTGGAAGGAGAGAACACCTGAAAGATATCTTGTCACCTCCATATATGTTTTGTGGTATATGTGTCTTCTCGGTCTCTCAATTTGAAATCTTTAAATTTTTGAACGCCATTGTGTGGGTTAAAGGATCACTTGGAACTGGAGAAAGCATCACATGCCTGGCCACTCAATCTGGTTGCTTCTTGAGCAGAGGTGCAGAAGGAAGCACATGGGTTGAGGGGCAACTGTCAGTGTACTCTGTGGCAGCAAAGGGAGGGGCAAAGTATGTTCAGAAGAATGAATAAGCAGGTGCTGGGTAAAACAGCACAGCAGCACAAAATGGCAAAGTAAACAAAAAAGGAGAGGAAACCATGTGCACAAAATCCCATTTCTCAATATATATAACCCAGGGCCATGCAGAGCCTTTATACTGGTGTTAAAGGTAGAAGTATGGAGGTTGGATTGGTACAGAGTGGTACAGGGTTTGTTGGAATGCACAAGGTCCTAAGTTTGATATCTAACACTATAAAAATAGGGGAAAAATGAGAGAGGGGCTAGAGCAATGGCTCAGGTTTAAGACTGTCTCAAAAAACTGAAGGTCTCTAGTTCGGATCTCAGGTCTTCATGTAAAAACACCAGAAGGAAATGGCCCACACTTATGACTCTGATAGGTGGAGCCTGGGAAATCCCAGAGTAAAACAAGGAAGCAGTTCAGGATGGTTTCCGAAGTCACCCGTGGTCCTCCATAGGGACACACAGTGCCCTCTGATACACGCACACACACAAATAAAATAAAATTAAAAAAAAAAAAGAGGGGGGCTTTATTTTTTATTTATTTTTATTTTTTTATTATTCATTCAATTGTGCATGTGCGCGTGTATGTGCATGTATGTGTGTGTATGTATATGTGTGTGTGTGTGTGTGTGTAGAACCACGGGCGAATTCAGGAACCACCATGGACACCTCCACCTCCTTGTTTACTCTGCCCCGGGATTCACAGGCTCCGCCCTACCAGGACCAGAAGCGCAGGCCGCCCCCGCTTCTGCCTGGCGTCTATACGTGGGGTCTAGGATCTGAACTCAGGACCTTCTGCTTGCCAGGCAGAGGCCTAACCGCTGAGCCACCAAGAGGGGGGCTTTAAAAGGCAGTGCTGATGGTATTTTGGGGTATATAGTGTGTGACTAACTCAGATGTATAGTCCTCTCTATCCTGGGCTCTTACATGCTACTCATATCCACTCAAGATTTAGAAGAGGTGGTAACCCCTGGACGACTTGTCCTGACAGAAACAATGCACGAGGACACAAAGTCAGGTGTACCCTGGAATTCAGCACCCACCAGCTCTTTTGCTCTGCTCTGTAAGGGAGCTGTGTAATCATGGTCCTGTATTTCTTAGATGCCCAGAGAGTTGTGTCAGTGCTGCTCATTCTTCCAACCATTTGGGTGCCGTTCTCAGGATACAGGGGCCACAATTTAATCTCTAGTCCCACGACAGTGGCTATACTCTCAGCATGCAGCCGTATTCCTCTGAGCTGTATCCTGGTAGAAGTTGGGACAGCAAGGACTGTTCCTGCTTTCAGATGGTTTCTATAGGGCTTGGTTCCCAGTCCTGCATCCTCCCCACTGAGGACTGGAAGCCAGAGCGCTGAACCTTGAGAAGCATCATGAAATGAAGCAGAAAGCAGGAAAAATCCAGCCTGTGTGTGCTGGGCACGTGAACTACCGGAGACTTCAGAGCTGCTTTGCTAAGTGAAGAGGACAAGAGAATGCGCTCTCACAAACAGTGAACATGACAATCTGCTCCGGCTTGACCTACCTGGCCTTTCCATACTGTCTGGCTCCATCTCCTTGATCTCTTCAGGGAAGAGATGGAGGAGGATGCAGATAGTTTCTCCCTATACCTGGGCCTCTCTGCCGGGGGCATATTCAATCTGTCTTATCAGTAGCGGTGATACCACAAGATGTGTAACATCAAGTTTTCCTTGGATCCAGTGCCCGGGTGTCATTAGCTCATTTTCATTTCTTAGGATCTTTGTTTATGAGTAGCTGTCATCCCCAGACACCAAGGCTTAATTAAACAGAAAGACAGAGCTGAGCAACACCCTGACACTAACTAATGCTAGGTATCATTCAAGGCCTGCCTGGTCCCCTCATTTGGGAAAAAGTGGTCAGGCTAGCTACGCAGCTACAGGGAAGAGAGTGGTTCACAAAGTGGTCATACAGGATGCTTAGATCTTTACAGGCTAATGATGATGTTATTTAAATCATTACAGTAAATAAACTTTCCAAAATGGGGCTCTCCCTTCCACCAAGGACTCAAGAAGACAGCCCCTACATTTGGAGACAAGCTCCTGGGTTCCAGAATGACCCTGGCTGTCTGGTCCCCCTGTTTCTACCTCATGAATGCCAAGATTATAGTTTTGTGTCATCACACCAGTTCATGTAGTGCTGGGGATGAACATCAGGCTGTGTGAATGTCAGGCAAGCACGTACTCTACCAACTAAGATGTAACCCCATCCCTAAGCAAGTTTTCTTGAATAAAATATAGATGAGTCTCATTTTACTTGATGTGGATGGCTTCGGGAGCTATGGACTGGGATGTGTCAGCCCACATATCAAGCAGGGAGAGCTGGGGCTAGCATCTCACAAGCAAAGTCATCCAGGGCAGGTAAGGACAGATGTAAAGTGGCACAGGACGAAGCCCTAGGATGCTCCAAAAGTGGCATCCCAGGCAAGAGAGAGGGAGAAAGAAGGCAAATCTGAGGAGAGGTCCTAGAGCATTCTTAAAACAGAGTTATGTCAAATGAAGGAGAGGCAGGGAAAGCAGCTTCATACTACGGTCTGGCCAACAGAAACGTCAATACACCTCTTTCCCTGAGTACTGTAGGCAAGTTGCTCTTTCATGCCTCTTGACATCCTGTTAAATAAATATGAAACTGAATTGCAGCCCTGTTTGCAGTTCCTAGAGACGAACCCGCAGCTCCACTAGAGTGGGAGTTCCTGGAACCAAGAGAAACAGAAGCAACTGAGCTCTATCTTACCACTAGAAAACACTATGGGTAGTTCTTAGCTTAAATTCTGTGGTCAAGGATAACTTAGAATGCAATAATCATGTAGATAAAACTCTAATACAAACTAGAAGCTGTTTCCTCACGTCGAAAAGTTCAGTTCTAGTTTACACAACCATGAGGTGGACAACTGACTGGTATGTATCAAAACTACCTGTTGGCCCAGCTGGGCTTGCACACACATTTAGGCAGGAGACAAGCATGGGGACAAGCGGTTTCTCCATGATTGGAATTGGTAGCAAGCATTCCTATGATCATTTCTGGACTGATACTGACGATGCTCTTTGGAGGACAGGCAGCAGAACAGGTTCTTGAAAGTGGGGTAGAGCACCTGCTTCTCCTAACTTCTCTCTCCACCACCCTCCCCTCTGCCAGCATGCATGAAATTTGCCTTCTGCATGGTCTTGAAGGCCTCCCAGCCCCATCCTACTTTCTCCATCGACACCCCTTTCCCTTTTGTAACGGGTTTTGGGAGGAGAGGGCAGGTCAAGGGCCTGCCACTGTCTGAAGCTCTGTCCTGTTCATCATCCATGGTCTGTCTCCACACTCACTTTCCTGCAACTTGGGGAAAATGGAGCCCTCCCCAACCCCCCCGACTTTCTTCCTATTCTTCAAGACATAGCCAAGACCGACACATAGGCATGTTTTACTGTTCCCCACTCTGAAAACAGATTGACAGTTGGTCTTTTGCAGTCCTGGTCTCTGAGTCTAGTTTTGAGTGTACTTCAGGACGGGCGGCTGGGAATTACCGCTAGATTTCCTTTCCCTTTGTTTTTTAAGCTCAGTCTCCTCAGCTGCTGCCCTATTTGCTGAGAGGAACAGAAAATAGAATGCGTGCTCAGGCTTTGGAAATGGAAACAAACTGGCACTTCAATGCCTCTGCCACCTCCCAGAGTGGTAAGGCCACTTCAGGGATGCTGCCGACACTAACCAATCTGGAACGCTGACCTCATAAGGCAGCAAGGCTTTGCTCCTCTGACAATTTAGCATTGGCAACTAGTCTGACGAGATACCTCATTCATTATCTATCTTGCTGCAAGCACTTGTGTGTGTTTGTGTGTTTTCTGGGAGACCCTGTGTTGGAAATACTTAAAAGTATTGACTAAGTATACTTTGGAGACAGAATAGATGCCCCCCCTTTCAAGGGTGAAAAGGCCTCTGGATGGGGACAGATGCCTGACCATGTGACCTTCCACTGCCACAAAGCTCTCTTCCTCAGCATTTAGCTTTTTCCCTACTCGGGCTGGACCTGCAGTGCAGGTCATATTCTCACACAGCTTCAATTTCCACCCAACTCTCCAACACAAGGAGGACAGGGTGCCTGTTTAATTTAGAGGAAGTGGAAAGAACAAGAGAAAGTAAAAGGTAAAGCAGAGGCCATGTCCAGCCAGCATCAGTCCCTCCTGCTCCTGAGGATACTCTGACTATGGGCTGGTGGTGCCCATGGAGCTTCTCCAGGCAGGACAAGGGAACAAGAGCAGCTGGCCTGCAGGATGGAGAGGGTTCCTTCCTCTGCACACTGTGGGAGGCAGAGGTGATGTTACTCTTCACGAATGCCATGTACATCATTACTCTTCCAATAAAACATGTCCTTTTCAGGGGGACAGCAAACGGGGTTTTCAACTCTCTGCCTTGCTAGTGAGTTGGGAAGCTGCTCTTGGGGCAGGAGCCAAGATACGGATAAGTGTCAGAAGAGGTAGAAGAGTGCTAACCTGACTGAACTCCCTTTCAAGGTGCCTGGCGAGGTTATGGGCCATCTTCTCAATGCCTCCTCCCTCCTCCTCCCACTTCTTTGGACCGACATTTCTAGTAAGGATGCCACTTTCTACTGTATTCCTGCTGTCTCGGCTTCCCAAGTACTAGGATTACAAATATATAACACCACACCTAGCTCCACAAAACTTTCTTTTTCTAATCTTTGTGTGTTGTGCAAGTGTGGGTGAGCGAGTAGCATGATAGAAGTCGGAGACAACCTTGGGTATGGATATGCAATATACTCTGTTAGAGAAAAGGTGTCTTCTTTTCTCCATTAGGAGAAAAAGAATCTGGAGATTCTCCTGTCTCTGCCTCTCGCTTTGTTATACAACAGTTGGAATTACAGCTACCATGTCAAGCATTAAGTGGGATCTAAACTCAGGTCCTCATGTTTGTGTTTTACCCATGTCCACAGCCTGCCACAAGAGTCTTCACCCAGTTCAAAATTAATCCTCTCCCTGAGGAATGTGAACACTTTTATTATGAATCTTAGTTCAGTGGGACGCAATACTATAAAGAATATTACGGGATATTTAAGCGTAGGCAGGTTGCAACACATGATTCCTCAAGGCAGAAACATAGGTCCCTAGTTCTTCCTATGCAGGACATGTGACTGTGTTCTTCAACAGGGAGCTCAACAGAAAAGCACAGTGACTAACTTCTGACCTGGACCCACTGGCAAGACCTGAGTGATTCCAACACACAGCCTGAGAAGCCCTGACATGTTGTTATGGGTCTGGCTTTGCTCTGACACCTCTACACAGAGAACAGTTCTAACCAGCTGAGTTTTCTAGAAAACCCACCCTCCCTCTCTTCTTCCCTCCCTCCCATTGGCAATCACGAACAAGCTGACACAATAGTCATCATTTATTCTTTTCAGTGTAGCGAGAAGGACTAGGGAAGTTGTAAGATGTCCGTGAAACTGTTATTCTGCTGGTTTTTAAGCGCAGGGTGGAGAGTGTACAGAAAGGCACTCAGATGAGGTGGAAAGACTATACGTGCTTGTAAATGAACACTTAGATTTTCTTTTTGCTTGTTTCCTTGAGATAAAGTCTCATTGAGTAGCCCAATCTGGCCTTAAACTCACGATCCTTCCAAGTATTGGTCCTAAGTGCTGGGATCTCAAGCGTGCACCACTACACCTAACCAAGACCAAAGATAAAATGTAGTACTTTTGGAAAATCCATCCAGAGAGAGTGGATCTTGGGAATTCTCTCTCACTTCCCCCCTTTAAATCTGTGTGTGTGTCAGTCTTCCAGCTTGTTTGAGACAAGATTTTTTTTTTTGTCGTTCACTGCTGTGTAAGCCAGACTGACTGGCCCTTTTCTATCTCTACTCTTCCCATCTTGCCACAGGAGTACTTGAATTACAGATGTGAGCTACTGTGTTGGGCTTTACTAAGTTCTGGGGATCTGAACTCCAGTTTTCATGCTTACACAGTAAGTTCCCTACTACACAGTAAGTTTCCCCAGTCTCTTAGGACACGTGATGCCGACACTGGACTGTCAAGACAGTATGCATGCTGGTTGCAAAGTGCCCACACAAGTCCTGGATGGAGTGGCTACTTCCCCTCTGTGGAAGACAACCCAGCTGCTCAGGAGGCCAACTGCTTCACAGCCACAGGAGGAAGCAAGGAGAATGTTGAACTCATGTCTGGAAGAGACATCAACCTTTCTTTCCTTTCTGCTTCCTCACTCTTGGATTGCAATCTCCGGTATACTCATCCTGGCTAAAAAGCATCTCACCAGCAGTATTTAGCTGGTGGTGTATCCCACCATTAGCCCCAAAGTGGGCTTAATCCTTAATCCCCATCCACACCTGGTCATTAATTTTTTTACATCTGCAGGTGATCTCTGGAATAAAATGACAACTAACTTAGCAGGATATGGAGCTCACACTAAGCATTTTGGAGGTTGAAGCAGAACTGCCATGAGTTTGGGGTCAGCTTGGCCACACAGTGAGTTCTAGAGCAGTCTGGACTATCAACTTGGTAAAATAAATAACCATAAAAGCCACACGAATGATGCCAGGAGGTGGTCCGGTGATGTAGCGAAAGTTTTGCTGCCGTCCTCCCTCCCCCATGGCTTCCATCTGGGCTCTCAGCCTCACCCCGAAGCCCCAACTCTCAGCCCCAGTTACTTGTCCACAGTATATGGTGTTGGCCATGTGAGGAGCCTTTGGTAGTCTTTCTCTGGGTGAAGCCCCTGCCTGGAGACACAGAACTGAGGGTGACCAGGGAGAGCCACCACACCTTGTCCAAGAAGACTTAGAGGGACTCTGCAAACTCCTTAGCCCTATGCAGAGATGCCGGAGCGGCAGTCGGCAGTGCTTGACAGCATCTTTTGTTTTCACTCTGAACTTTTTTCTTTACAGTAACAGCTCTGAGTAACACAGATGGACAACAGGATAAGCTATTACCAGAAGCCATGTGGTGTTTGCCAGGCTCCCTGACTGAGCTCTAGTTAGGCACCATGGCCCTGCTGTGTGCCTTTGGGTTACTGAGGCACAGAGGGGACGTGTCTAAAAGTACTAACACACCCCTCTTTGGCTCAACTGTAACCCTAACTGTAAGTGTGCCAGGCTTATATTGTTTCCTTAACTAAAATCATACCTGCTGATAGACATGCCAATGGTCTGTGGCCTTGAATTCCAGTACCTCAGAATATGATCACATTTAAAAACAGGCCTTTAAAGCGACTGGGATGGGGCTGGAGAGGTGGGTCAGGGGTTAAGCCTCTGCTTTGCAGGCGGAAGGTCCTGAGCGTCCTGAGTTCGGATCCTAGACCCCACGTATAGACGCCTGGTGGAAGTGGGGGGTGGCCTGCGTTTCTGGTCCTGATAGGGCGGAGCCTGTGAATCCCGGGGCAGAGTAAATGAGGAGGAGATGGAGGCAGTCCATGGTGGTTCCTGAATTAATCTGTGGTTCTACACACACACACACACACACACACACACACACACACACACACACACACACACGTACACACACGCACAATGGAATAAATAATAAATAATAAAAAAATTAAAAAAAAAAAGGGGCTGTGATGTAGCTCAGTGGTAGTATGTGGAAGAGTTTGGAGTCTATCTCCCGATATACATGCACAATTGTGTGTGCAGAGGTATTTAAGGGCTGGGGAGATGGCTTGAGTTTGATTAAAGCCTTTGCTTTACAAGTGAAAGAACCTGAGTTCTAATCCCCAGAGCTCACATTAAAAAAAAATGCTGGTGAAAATGGGACAATCTGTATTTCTGATCCTGGAGGTGGAGTTTCCGGAGCAAAGCAATAAATGGCTGTAGAGCAATCCAGAATGATTTCAGGCCCCCACAGGCACACACACTCATGTCCTCTTGTACACATACACAAATATAGTTAAAAGTTAAAAATGAACCTGTTATGGTGTTCCTAATCCAAACCAGCTGTGTGCTCATGAAAAGACAAGTTTGGACACACAGAAAGACACCAAGAGGCACACTAACAGCAAGGACTAATTACTTAGGAGGTGGAGGCAACGGCATCTCAAATTCAAGGCCTGCCCTAGCTACAGAATGATTTCAGGCCCAGCCTAGGTAAATTTATGGTTTTTGTCTCAAAACAAAAGTAAAAAGTCTGGGGATGTGGTTCACTAACAAAGTGCTTGTGATAGTTAAGCCTGGGTGTCAACTTGACACACCTGGTATTAACTAAGATGGGCTCAGACCACCTGAAAGGTTTATACCCACCTAGATGCTATCAGAACCTCCAAAGACCTCATAGGATCCTCCCAGTAATGGACCATATAAAGGCCACAGAATATAGGTGGAGACATTTCCAGGAATGCTGGAGCTATGTGGAGGTCTGCCTCCGTGAAAGATCTATTTCCCCTCTGGAACTGTAAATTGAATAAATTTTTCTCCCATAAGTTGTTTGAACTTTGGGTGCTCTCTCACAGCAAAAGTAAACAGTAATCATTACAGTGCTTGCTTAGGAAGCATGAGATCTTGGGTACAATCCCCAGTACTGCCAACTGCAACACCCCCACACCCCCACACCTTGAGGAAGAAAGAAAGGGGAGGCATGTGAAAACAATGAGAAGATGGGTATTTGCAGGCAAAGGAGAAAAGCCTTAGAAGAAAGCAACACTGCTGACACTTGATAGTGGACTTCCAGCCTTTGGGAAAGCAGCAGCAGGGGGGGTGAGGGTGAGAAGTCAGTACCTCCCTGCACATGCTGTGTCCTCCCATCTCTATCCATGCTAGAGACACAGAGGCAGGGTTCCTGGGGACCAGTGGAAAATAGGCTGTAGAGACTGAATAGTGAGTTCCAGAAAATCAAGAGTGCCACTGATCCATTTCCCATGCAGACGAGCACAGGCTTCCTGAAAGCAGCTGCCCCTAAATACACATTTGCTTGAAGGGAATGAATAATATTACATGCTTCTCTGGTCTCTCCTAAGGCTTGCATCAAATGCTCACAGAAATACCAGGCTGGAAGATTGTGCTTGTTAAACTTAACAGAAAGAACAGACTCTGACTCTAGACTGAGGATTTGGAAACAAGGAGTAATTTCTAGCATTCAAGGAATACATGCTGAATTAAAAATGTGTGTATTCACATGTAGCTGTGACACTTGTGAGATTAACTAAACATATTTCAACATATTAAATATTTACCACGCAAGCCACAGGCAGAAGAGGAAACTGACTGTGGACAGGACCTTGCTTCTGACTTGAGCAGAACACCGACTAAACTGAGTACCACGAGTGCAAAATGCCCATGGCTAGTTTTATCCATGCTAAAGACACAGATGCAGGGTGATAGCACCTAGGAGCATGGGGACCTGAAACTGCCAGGCCAGATGAGCTTCAATGGCCAGTCTCTGAATTTCAGAGACCCAGAAATCAGGAATTTTTTATCAGCTCTGATTGCCTTGTGCTGTAGCTCACTAATATATAACCTGCTACTGTGGGTTAGGACTAAACACATCTGGCTTGGGTTTGGGGAATGTGTATGTTGGGGGCAATTCTGGGCAGGAACAAAAGAGCTTGGCTTAGAGTACACGCAAGCTGGATTCTGTTGAGATCTTCAATCAGTCCCAAGTCCCTCCCACCTTTCTCTTGCCTTCAAAAGAATATTTCCTCTGGCTCCCAGTCTGCAGTTGCTTGGACAAGAGACCTCCTGAAAAAGGCTGCATTCCCATAGCATCCTCCACCAGCAAGCAGCTGTGCGTCCAGCTTGATTTACACCCTTGTTCACTCGAGTTAACTGAGGAAGGAACCACACAGGCTGGGGCTCTAGAGCCTCCCCATGCGTTCTTTCTACTCCAAGGACATTCCTTATCTAACAGTCCCTACAGCTGGGCTCAAGACTGAACTAGTGGCATCCACTGCTCCCACAGGGCTCCTAGGACTCAGGTCACTTGGACACCCAGAGAAGGCCCATCAGAGAGGGAACCCATATGCCTCTGGAGCAGACTAGCTGGAAAAGGCTGGTCCATGTGAGCCCCCACGCTTCTGGAACAACCTCTGGAGGAGGAAGAAAAGGCACATGACACCTGGTAGTGCTGAACCATGACATTCAAAAGCATGTGGCCCCAGGTCAGGCATCACCCTTCCCAAGTCACTGTCCCATGCTGCTGATTCCAGGCTGAACCAGTGAGCAGGTAAGTGCCCAGCTTTGACCTGGGTTGTGGACAGAACCTTACGGTGTCCACTATTTCCCATATGTCAAAATCCTGGTTCCATAGTTAACAAAACCAAACCAATCCAAACCTAGAGAAACCCAATTGGGGGGTGGGGATAAGGGACATCTAAGTAAAATACGCCATGGGCACTATTTTTTAGCACAATCAATCTTGATGTGTAGCTTCTAGTAACAACTTCACTCCACCCTGACTCTCTCTGAGACAGGATCTTGCCTAGGCAGGCCAGGCTGGCCTCAAACTCATAATCCTCCTGCTTCAATGGTGAGGTACAGGTACATACCACCATGTCCGGCTCAATGGATATCTACCTTCTACTGCCTAACTATCTTCTCTGTGGTGCTGGTATCCCCTCCCTGGTCAGGGAGAGACACTCTACTCCTACCCTGCAGCTGGCTGCCAGTTGCAGGGATTTGTGAACATTAGGCTTCACCAGAATCTAGGTTTATCTGAGGCTATGGGGCCCTCTGCTGTCTCCCTTCTGCAACTGTCAGCTTTTCACCAGATCAACAGATCATTCTAGTTTTCTATGAAGCCTTAACTGATGTGAAAAGCTCAGGCTGACAGAAACAGACAAGAGACTTTATGGGGTCTATGCCTCTCAAATACACACGGTTCACCTATAAATCAGAGACCTCAGAACAGAAAGGCCTGTAGGAGGTTTAAGAAAACTAGCAAGTGCCAGAAGCTGCTGGTCATTGTGGCCTTGCCAAGCTTATAACAACCTCGCTTTGCAGAAAAGTTTCTGAGCTTGGTATCCCTAGAGTATGGTGATCAGGAGGCTGACTCTGGGCAAATCTGGAGAGGCCTTACCCCCAGTCTCAGTTTCCTTGTTTGTACAAGTCGATTAGGGTTAAAGAAGAATACTACTCTCCAATATCCTGTGAGGAAGTGGGCCCACACAGGTGATGTCACCACACTGCCCTGGGCTCCTGAATCTCCTGCTACACCTTCCTAGTGCAGTGACCCTGCTCAGTAGGATGAGCTTGAGGAACACTTATCGTGCAGAAGGGGGCAGTATATGTTTGCAGATACCAGCTCACTAAGGAAGAAAGTAAGAGCTGCAACAGAAATGCAAAAGAAAGCTTCCGGAAGTAAGAACCTAGTCAGAATGCTGGAGAATTACAGTTAGGTCTACAGACACGGGACACTAAGTGCCTGGTTCATCAACTCTGACAATGCTGAGATCAACAAGGAAATCCACGGAAGTCATAGGCAGCGCATTTTAAAGATTACTGTGTAAAGCTGTGTCAGTCCAAGAGCAGGAAAGATCACAGGCACAATGGGAGGAACAGTGACAGCCACCTGGAGGGAGACCTTAGGACTGCCACCACTCACCAAGTAATCTACTCCTGCTTCTCTTAGAAGGTGCTGCTGCCCTCCCTTGCTCAAGGCAGACAGCAGAGCTTTTGGGGGGGGGGCAAACACAGAGCCAGTCCTCACCAAAAGCTCTGGATGCAGGGCCTGCTCTATTCCATCTACTAACATGACCTGGGGCAAATCTGTTAACCCTAGAATGGTCCTGACCAACTCTGCGAAGAGGGCAGGCGATGAGCCTTGCAGTGAGGGCAACGAGGCTGCTGATGGGGGGAGGGAGGATCTGTGTGAAAACAGGGGAGCTGGCCAGGAAAGCCCCTCAATAGCCTTCCTGCTAGATGTGTTTGCTAGGAGCCTGTTCTCTAGAGCTATGGCAACAGCCCACAAAATCAATCCAACAAGCAGGAGAGAAACATCCTTGTCAAAGAATGTGCCCAAAGAACACGCTATTACAGAAAGGGGAACAAGGGAGGCAGAGGCATACACACAGGCACACGCCACTGGCAGAAGATGTGTATTTTTATAACTAGTCTCCAGGGAGTAAGAGCATCTTTAGAACTGCCTGTAGCAGGGCTGGAGAGGTGGCTCAGGGGTTAAGCCTCCGCCTTGCAGGCGGAAGGACCTGAGTTCGGATCCCAGATCCCACGCATAGATGCCAGGCGGAAGTGGGGGCGGCCTGCGCTTCTGGTCCTGGTAGGGCGGAGCCTGTGAATCCCGGGGCAGAAGGAGGTGGAGGCGTCCATGGTGGTTCGCGAATTCGTCCGTGGTTCTACACACACATACACACACACACAGACACGCACGCGCGCACGTACACACACATATGCACACAGTTGAATAAATAATAATAATAGAAAAAAAAATAAAATAGCTCCTGAAATTTAAAAAAAAAAAAAAAAAAAAAAAAGAACTGCCTGTAGCAGTGAGGCCAGCACAAATGAAGACAGAGCCAGCTAGCCCGCCCCAGGGCAGAGGAGGAGGTGGGTCATGGTTCCCACTGCTTACGACAAAGGCCTAAGAAAGTCCTGCTTCCAATCACTCCTTACCTTCAAACCTTTAACCAAACTGCTCCCAAAATAGTCCTTTGTTTTTATTTATGAGAGCCAGTGTGAGAGCAAGCGAATGAGAGAAAAATGTGTACCTCTGTACATGTGTGAAAGTCAGAAGACAGCTTTTCAGAAGTCAGTTCTCTTTCCAGCAGATGGGATCCTGGAATTGAACTTAAAAGTCTCTGGGACTGCACAGTCTCTTTAGCCCTGTGCCCAACCTTAATAGGCCCTCAAAGTCCAACAGTAAGGTTGGGGTTGCAGTGGGCCAAGGCGCTTCCCCTCATCACCGAGAAAGATAGTCTGGTTCAGCTGAGGTGGAGCCTGTGAACACCTTGCCCTGGAGCTTCAAGGGCCAGCTTATATGGCTTGCCAGCTCCTTGATCTTCCTCGTGGATTACTAACAGGCCTCCGAAAATCCTGAAATACTTTCTGA
Organism: Typhlomys cinereus; assembly: GCA_023101885.1. Taxonomy (NCBI): domain Eukaryota; kingdom Metazoa; phylum Chordata; class Mammalia; order Rodentia; family Platacanthomyidae; genus Typhlomys; species Typhlomys cinereus. The sequence continues at coordinate 284,275 of JALPQD010000687.1, read as the reverse complement.
TCCTTTGGTTTCTTCCACAAAGCTCCAATTAAACCCATGGACTTTTGCATTCTAGGAAAGCCTCCACTACCTAGTGACCATTACTGTCCCCATCGACTGTTCTTTTATCCCTCTTAGATCACCAAAGGCCATGGCCACACACTAGCCCTCTGAGCAATTGGAACTCTTCCTTTCCTCAGGTCTCCTGCCCCCACCAGCCTGGTCCATTCCTAGGTGCACCTCAGATTCTTCATTCTTCAGGACCAGCATTGCTCCTGGCCTGCAACACAGTGGCATCCTGGGACTGTAATATGCTGTGGAACATAATCAGGTCCTAGTTTCTGTCCGCAGAATTAGTTTTAGGTTTCTGCAATATTATTCTGCTGGTAGTTTGAAAAATGGACTGAAGGTAAAAATAACAAAACCCAAAACCCACCAGGAAAAGCAAAGTCTTGGAGATTCTCATAAAGATTAAACAGGAAAGCGTATGTGCCCAGTCAACAACAGCTGCAGGTCTGACGTAGCAGGAGTCCAACTGGAAGTACTGTCTGCCTGCTCCTTATACACACGGTGGACCTGCTTCACCTTGCCCCGTATGAACAGACTAAGACCACAGTCATGGGACAATGTGAAACAAAAGTAAACACTGGAATCTTCTTTTCTTCTTTTTTATCTCCATCTTTTTTTTTTTTTTATTCAATTGTGCATGTATGCGTGTGTGTGTAGAACCATGGACCAATAAGGGAACCACCATGGACGCCTCCACCTCCTCATTTACTCTGCCCCGGGATTCACAGGCTCCGCCCTACCAGGACCAGAAACGCAGGCCGCCCCCACTTCCGCCAGGCGTCTATACGTGGGGTCTAGGATCTGAACTCAGGACCTTCCGCCTGCAAGGCAGAGGCTTAGCACCTGAGCCACCTCTCCAGCCCCTCATCCATCTTTTTTTAAAAAATATTTCCATCTTTTTATTTTTAAAAAGTCACAAATATAGTGACTTTATAATTTTCAACCCTAAGTCCCAAATCCTGACTCTTTCTTATTTTCATATCTTTCGCTTGTTCATCACTGTTTCATCTAGTCTGTGATGACTTTTGTCTGACTTGATTCATGCCATATGGAATCCTATTTAATTTTTTTTTATTAGTGGTGTGTGTGTGTGTGTGTGTGTGTGTGTGTGTGTGTGAGAGAGAGAGAGAGAGAGAGAGAGAGAGAGAGAGAGAGAGAATATGTCATGATGTTTGAGTAGAGTTCAGAGGACAGCTTTTAGAATCAGTTTTTCCTTCTACTATGTGGACTTCTGGAGAATGCAAACAAGTACCTTACCGGCTGAGCTATCCTGCCAGCCCAACCCCTAGAACTTTGCAAATGGACAGGCACAATAGTCTCTAATTCTGCCACAAGTACACTTTACCTAGAGGCCTCTGTGTCCCATCAAGTAGGGTGAAGACATGATCCTACTAGCGCTGCAGTAGACAAGCACTGAACTAGACCAATGTATGGATATGAGGATGTGGGTGGCTGTGGTGCAGCCAACCAGTACCTTTGGATAGACCAAGCAGTTTTGTCTCCGTTATCACATGGAGAAGAGATAAACGTGAGAATGGTCCTTCCAGTTGGATGGGGTATACAGCTCACTAGTTGGGTCAGATGAGAAGGTGGGCCAGAGTGATTTACAGGCAAGGTCAAAGAGACAGTGGCATGTGCAGAACAGAGACACAAGCTTTGGCATGAAGAGAACAGGACTCCTGGTGACTTAGGGAGGACCAGCCATGCCTACCATGGGCTTGGAAAGCAAAGCCAAGCCTTACTAGTGGGAGGGTTCTACTGTTTCCCAGTGGCCTACTTCTCTTCTGCTGCAGAGGAAAGACTGCATCTTAGCAGCAACACAAGTCACTCCAATGGGATTAGGCCTGTGAATGTTCAAGCTTCTCAAAGATGGGAAGGAGAATGGAACTTTCTTTTACTCTTGTGGCTTCTGCCTTCTAACAAAGTCTCATTATTTCTGAGGTGGACACCAAAGGAGTGCTGTACTTAATCACTTCACTAGAGCTTTGTGACATGGGCTTGAAGGCTTTAAGTCAGGTGACTTATTTTCCTGAGACAAAATGGGGCTTGGGAGCTGGGCATGAACAGGGGAAAGACAGATTATGGTTTCTTTTTTTTTTTAATATAACATTTTTATTATTATTTCAGCTCATACAAACTTCATAGGTACACCAGTTCCCTCCCTCCCCCCCCCGAAACCCCTGCTCCCCCTCCTCTCCCCCCTCCCGCCCCATCCCCCCCGTGCCTCCCGCCCCGATTCCCAAAGTCCTTTCTTGTGCATGCCTGACTCTCCTCTGGGCCCTCCTCTCCGACGACCTACAAGGACCCAGTGGCATTTCCCTGAACCCTTTCCTGTGTTCCCCTTAAGCATAGGAACACTACTGTGGCTGTCAATCCCTTGCCTCCAAGGATCTTGGTGCCTTTAGCAGATGCTAGACTTTGTGAGGTCAATAGTGTGTTGGACATTGCGCCGGGCATGCAATGTCCAATTATGATTGCTTCGGCCCTAACTTGTGTGGAGTATCTTGCAAATCATTGCTCCTCCCATCCTTTTGCTCTTACACTCTTACCGCCCCCTCTTCCGCAAATGTCCCTGAGCTTCAGGATGGGGGATTATGGTTTCTTTACTCACTGGGTTCAGGTAACCCCAGAGGGCACAGGACACTGGAACAGGGTAAACACTCAACCTTCATTAGGCCTGTGCTATTTTTTGTTGTTGTTGTTTGTTTTGTTTTTGCAAAGCACATACACTCAGCCCTGCAGTGACAAGGTGTCTGAAACCTTTCTAAGGTGGTAAGTGATAGCCAAGTTCTGCTGATCAGACCTCTGCTTACCCCCAGCCTGCTACCTTGATTATCGCAGACTCATGTTATGATGTGACTTGGCAAGAGTCTGATCAGGCAGGAATAGCCTAAGATGAACAGGACACAGCCAGAAGATCTGGTGTTCTCAGGCCCCTGCCTACTGAATCTTCAGAATCAGATGGGTGAACAGGGGTGGGTACAAATGCTCCTGCTGGCAGTGGAGCCCCCAGGACCCAGACCAGGGCAAAAGAGGACTTCTGAGTCTTTGGAAGAGCAGGGTATAAAATTATTCTGTTATCTGATTTTTCTGACTGCCAGGAGACACACATTAAACACTGCTACTGAAAGTGCGTGCTGCAAAGATGATCCTCATAAAGGCAAAACCTCTTCCCACTCTCCTCCCCAGACACAAGAGACAAAGGAATGCACTAAGTTGGGAGGGGAAAGCCCAAAGCTGAACCTGCCAAAAGCCTTAGCGTTGCCCCCATTCTCTGCTCACAATCTGAATGGCAAGTCACCAAAGCTGCAACTGCTTTTCTCAGGAGTAATTAAATCAGATGAATCTCGGGAGAGAAACTTTAAATATTCAAAGCCCCATTAATCCTCATGCCTTGTAATTAAATATGTATGCTAAAGAAGACATGGACAAAAGCAAAACACTTTCATAATGTGTCTTCTTCACATCTGTAGCATCCACATGCATTTCTGTTCTGACCTTGCAGAAAACTATGGAAAAAATTTCACGTAGTATGCACTGTACAAACTGGTGACAAGAATGCAGATTCAATCCCAGCCCATACTGAACTTTAAAAAAATGTGCCTGAATGGGTGATCGACCCCTCCCTCACTGAGGTTTCCTATTTTTATTACATCTACCCTTGAATGTGCTATTATAACAAGACTCCGGTTTAACAGCTTTTTGTCTCTGGCCAGGGGGTGACATACAGTGCCCAGCAGGATGGAGTGAAGGGCATTGCAGGAGCAGCAAAACTGCAAAAGAAAATCAACAAACCACAATCCAGAACTTCAGAGACTCTCTATCAATCACATACAACTAGGCCAGCCTAATCTCTCCCCATCCTGGAGCTCAGGGACATTTGCGGAAGAGGGGGCGGTAAGATTGTAAGAGCAAAAGGATGGGAGGAACAACGATTTGCAAGATTCTCAACAATAGTTGGGGCCAAAGCAATCATAATGGGACTTTGCATGCCCTGCGCAATGTCCAGCGCACTGTTGCCCTCATAAAGTCTAGCATCTGTTAAAGGCACCGAGATCTCTGGAGGCAAGGGATTGACAGCCATAGTAGTGATCTTATGCTTAAGGGGAACAAGAGAAAGGGCTTATGGAAATGCCACTGGGTCCTTATATGTCATGGGAGAGGAGGACCCAGTGGAGAGTCAGGCGTACACAATAAAGGACTCTCTGGGAATTGGGGGGGGAGGCACTGGGGGATGGGGAGGGAGAGGAGAGGAAGGAGGGGGTTCGGGGGGAGGGAGGGAACTGGTAAAAAAAATTTTTAAATGTATAGTTACATTTTTAATTAAAAAAAAAAAAAGTGCCTGAAGGGGGGAGGGAAGTGAGGGGGAACGGGTAACCAACCACTCATTATCTCATTATTATTTTTAATTTTACTATAATAAATTATCAAAAAATGTGCCTGGATAAACAGATTTACTTTTTTTTTTTTTCTTCAGCATGAAGGCTGGCAGGTCCTTACTGCAAGCAGGCTAGCAATCTACTGTTGAGCTATACCCAGAGCTCCCACAAATTCTCTTTAAGAGCTTTTGTTTAAGTGAACCACAATCGCAAACCCAACTTCTTCTCTGCTCCCTGATCTGTACCATCAGGGTCCCCCTGCAAGTCAGGAGAGGTCTTTGCTTGAGAGAGAGTAGGCTCCTCTTTCATTGAGCATCATCTCTGTCACAAATATGACTTTCTCTTTGACAACCAGCCATTAAGATGGTTGCCCCATTACAACGCATCCCGGAGGAAGGAAGCTGGCCTTCTCTTGTTGAAGTTAAGTGTGCGGCTCACACTGCATACCATGCAGGGTCTGGGTGTTGTGGGAAGATGCTGCTTAGAACTATCTGTGCCATAGTGCAGGTCAAGTAACCTACCATGTGCCTATGTCTTTCTGCTGCTACAATAACCTTCTTCTTTAACATGGGAGCAGGGTTTGGGAAACCTGTCAAAGGAACTGTCAAAGGCAGTGCTATTTGTGCCAATGAGCCATTACTTAAAAGATAAAAGCAGAAGACCTGGCTACCCCAATCTGATTCATTACCATGGTCAATTCAAAGTATATGTCGAGAATACCAGGTTCTAAATCAAAAGCTAGAAATTAAGGGAAATGTGGAATTTTTTTTTTTTTTTTTTCCGGTGCTGGGGACCGAACCCAGGGCCTCGTGCTTGCTAGGCACGTGCTCTACCACTGAGCTAAATCCCCAACCCTGACATGTGGAATTTTTAAACATTAAGAGTCCCTACAGCCAGCTCTGGGCAGAGTTGGTGCAGAAGGACCCTCCTCCTTCTCGGCATCATGGACAAGATGGCACTGAAAGTGATTTCCAGGCCCGGGCTTGGGCTTGGCCCTGTGTAAGATTCTGAAGTAAGGAGGTCTCACAGAGAAATTAAATGACCCTAAATGTCGAGAATCCAAGAATAAGAATAAAATTCAGCAACTCATAGGAAAGGAAGGATAAACGACCCATCTGCATTTCCAAAGACCCGAAGGTGGAAGATGCTCAGAGAATCTTGAAGTGATGTTCCTTCCTGCCCTTCTTCAGACCACTCTGTCATTGCTGCTACCATTTCACGGATTTTTTTTTTCTCTTCCATTTGTTGTATGGGTGTGTGTGCATATACACACATGGTGTGCATGTGTATGACCATGTACCCATACCGCAGTACAAGTATGAGAAGATCAGGGAACGATTTCTGGGAGTCAGTTTTTTCCTACTATGTAGGTTCCAGGGAACTGAACTCATGTTAGCATTTGCTTTTATCTACAGGGTTACCTCCATGACACACTTAAAGATAGGGTTCTCTTATACAGGCTATACTCAGTAAAATTGGTATGTGGCAGAGGATGACCTTGAACTAGAGATCCTTCTGCTTCTACCTCCTAAGTGCTAGATTACAAACATGCTATTTATCTTGGTGTTGGGGTAGAATCCAGAGTTTCATGCATGCCAGACAAGCACTCTTCCAACTGAGCCTTACCCGCCAGGGAGAAACTAGGGATGGGGGACTTGTTCAGATATGAAAGATGGATTGGAACTGTGTCATACCACAAACGTGCCTGTCACACTCCACTCTGCTTCTTAATAGGAAGAAATGGCTGTTCCAAGGATGGGAGATACTGGCTTCTGGAACCAAGGCCATTACTGGAGCAGTGGGAAAGTATGAGAGATCCTGCTGGCCCCCCTGATGCAACAGCTAGCTGGTGGGGATGCCAGGCTTCCATGTTCCCATTTAAAGCACAGAATCCTATGAAGCTGGAAGCACTTCCAGCAATGTTTAGACTTATTTCAATAATTTTTAGTTCGAAAGAAAAATTAAAGAGTTTAAAAAAGAATCAAAGAAAATGTTAAGTATGCATGAAAATAAAGCTGAGGAGCAGCTGCCTGCTACAGGACTCTCTACTGTATCCAAGCTAGAGAAAGCAGCAGCAGCAACCAGATGGCTCTTTCCAGGCCCAACAAATGTGGGGGGGAAAGCATCAGTTGAACTGGACCAGTTCTTTTTAAATCTCTGCTGACAATGGTGGAAAAAATTGTATATACTAAGAAGTATAGAAAGGTACAACAAAGGGAGGAAGCTCCCTTTTGTCTCAAGTTTTCTGTTAGTATTTCCTTCCAGAAAAAAAAAAAAAAGTTATGCTTGTATTAGCAGATGCATCCTGGATTTTTACCCAGAAGGGAGCAGGAGGCTTATGCTGCACATACTTCGCCTTGCCCTGTGTTTTTTTTTTGGGAGATTTCCTCATCAGTTCTTACATTTTTAAAGACTGGGAAGAATGAAGATGACATCAGCAGTTTATTTTACTTTCTTGTCAATGCCTTGCCCTAAGGTAAAGAGAGTTAATATTATAGTGCTCAGCACTGCACTCCTAGGTAATCCCATTACTCCAGGAGTACAGGCAGAGGATCAGGACATGAGGCCAGACTGGGATGGGATACACCAGACTGTTCCAGAACAAAACAGAACACAGGAAAACTCAGAATCCTGAACTGGATGAGGAACAGTAAGACAAAGCAAAGGCTTCTTCGAGGCTGGGGTAGATTTGGCAATGTGCCACGATGTAGTACTACCTTCTACCTTGTGTGTGATCTGTAGGACTAGGACCAGTGGCGTCTCCTGAGATGGAAGCTGCTACAGGGCTGGTGTCATCTCTGTGGTAACATTTCTTGGTACATGAGATATGGGAAAAATGACAAGATTTGCTTTCAGTTTTGGGAACCATGACTCACTTCACAACTTTCTTAAGCATAGCCATATTTGAATACTACACAGAGAAGGAAGAGAAAGGGAGGGAGGGAGAGGAGGGAGGGAGGGAGGGAGAGAATGGGATGTGGCTCAGTTGGTGAAGTGCTTGCCTAGCTTATATGAAGCTCTGGGTTCAATGATGTCCTCGGCACTGGGAACCTGGAGGCAGGAGATCAAAAGACCAAGGTCATCCACCCTTGGTGATACAACACAGCAAAGTGAAGGTCAATCTTGGAGGGCCACAGTTGACTAATAAACAGAAAAAACAAAAAAGAGGAGATGAACAAAGGCCCTAGGAGTCATGCCTTCCCACTGTCCATGACAATGATGTCCTACTTCTTGTATAGTTGTTTTCTTTTCAAGAAAAACCTTAGTTTGTGTCCCTTCAAAATGTCCTCTTTGGGGCTGGAGAGATAGATAGCTCAGGGGTTAAGATTCTGCCTCGCAAGCAAAAGATACTGAGTTCAGATCTCAGGTCCCATGTAAAAAATTTGACAGAAATGATGGTGGCCTGCACTTCTGGCCCTGGTGGACAGAGCCTGGGAAATCCCAGAGCGAAGCAAGAAGGAGGTAGAAGCAATCCAGGATGATTCCCGAAGTCACCCTTGGCCCTCCACAGGGATATATAGTTCCCCCTGACAGACACAGACACAGACACACACACACGAGAAAAGGAAAAAGTTCTCTTTTGGTGCTAAGATAGCTTGGAGAGTAAAAGTACTTGCTGTACAAGTGTAGGGACCTGAGTTTAAATCCCCAGAACCCACACAAAAGTCAGGCACATAGCCTGACATCTATAATCACTACTGGGTGATTGGCGGCAGAGACAGGAGAAACCTTAGGAGCTTGCAGGAGCTAGGACAGCCTATGATGGTGGAAAAACAAAGACCTGGTGTCGAATAAGGTGGACACTTGAAGTTGTCCTCTGACCTCCACATTTGTGCTCCATTCTCTCTCTCTGACACGCACACACACTCTTTCTCTTGAAATAATTTTAAAAGTATCTTTTTTTTAATGAATTTTTTATTTATTCAATTGTGCGTGTGTGCATATGTATGTGCGTGCACGTGTGTGTGTGTGTGTCTGTGTGTGTGTAGAACCATGGACAAATTCGGGAACCACCATGGACCGCCTCCACCTCCTTCTTGTTTACTCTGCCCTGGGATTCACAGGCTCTGCCCTACCAGGACCAGAAGCGCAGGCCGCCCCCACTTCCACCTGGCATCTATACATGGGATCTGGGATCCGAACTCAGGACCTTCCGTCTGCAAGGCAGAGGCTTAACCCCTGAGCCACCTCTCCAGCCCTAAAAGTATCTTTTTTTGAGATAGGTTCTCACTTGTATCCCAGACTGGCCTCCAACTCAGGATTCTCCTGCTTCAGTTTCTCAAAGACTGTGATTACAGATATGTAAGCCATGCCTAGTTTATTTAAAGTAGCTGTTTTTTCTTCTGGATGTCCCTAAGTTTATGAGGACTAAGAAATTGAGTTTCAGAGGCTGTGTATCTATGCCAGTAAAATAATAAAATGGGCCGAATGGGCAGATAATTGTGCCTCTGCAGAGCTGGATGGCATCTTACTGTGAACCTTACCCCCCTTAATTCCTGCTCCTCTGATACAGTCAAAATTCCCCAGCAGCTGGGTGGACTTTGGTTGTGGATCTCTTTAAAGCTTCTCAAGCGGTGTCAATGGCTGTGGCAGAAGATCTCTTTTTCTTGAAGCACACACCACCCACCCAGTGGGAGGAGATACCACCTCTACTCTCCTAGCCACCCTGACATCTCACATCAGCACAGCAACCCAAGTGCCTTTTCTGCATGCCTGCATGCAGTAGCAGGTACTATAGAGATCAGGGTGTTTGTGCCCTGGGGGGATGATTTGGAGGAGGTAGTGTTCCATCCGCAGAAGAGAAAGCAGTTCCACAAGGGGATAAGGGAGGCAAAGATGACCAGAGCAAACTCCTAGTCAAACTCCTCAAAATAGCCAGTAAACACAGTGCTACCTATTCCTCTACATCAGGCATGCCCCTATGCAAGTTCTGCCAGTACCGCTCCATCCAACAGCCTCAGGCCTTCTAACCACATACCCGCATATGGGCACAATGTATACATTTGTCAAAGAACTATGGCTTAGGGGCTGGCAGAGACTGAACTTAAGATGAGTCAGCTTTGAAGGTCATGGACTTATAAAAGCACCTGGAGCCAGGGAAGGCTACACCACTTCCTTGCACTTGGCTAGTAACATCTGTCCTACAACTTTTTCAGACAGCAAAGAGCCCTGTCCTTGGTAGCCAGATGTTGATGCTGCAGTCTGATAGGCGTATTCCCTTCTCCAATCGTGCTTGTAGATAGACAGTAAGACTACAGTGACCAACCAATGAGCATCTCTGTTCCTTCCCTGCTGACAGGACAGCCCAGCTACACCCTGAATGCTCACAGCAAACAGCCACTGGATCACGTTCTGCTAAGAGCAGGGAAGATCATACCTTGTGACCCATTCTGCTCCTGGCCATTCACTTCTGAGTTATAAGCAGTGATTAATAGTGCCAGGATCCTGACTGGATTGCTGCAGGCCATTAATAATGCAGAAGTGGGATGAATGTATATGAGAGCCAACGGTGGTTCCAAGGTTAAAAGCAGCAATGGGGGGAGGGGGCAGATATTGCTGCTGGGGAAGAGTAGGAGAGGGTGCTAGTGTCAGAGACAACAGTGCTGGTTTCCAGTTTGTGAATGTGCAGCTTCCCTTAGTTGGGTAACATGGAAGGCAAGCGTTTTCCTGGGGCATGGCTTCTTCCCTGGCCACCCAGTAGAATCCATCCATCAGCACTGGAGGTCGAGGGTCGATGAAAGAGAGGTCACAAGGAAATGACATGGTTATCTTTCAAGCACATTTCCCATCTGAGACTCCTCCTAGCAGGTCAGGCCTGCTTGTTCAGCAGAACCTGCCTGCTGCCCGCTCTGCAAGCTAAGCCAAGAGCAGAAGCGCATGGCAGGCTGGGGATGCTTTCTCCTCTGCTGGAGAGGAAAGTCTCTCCACGAAGCTCTGTGTTTGTAAGAGGGAATTTTCAAAGTTCTGTTTTTGATATTCCTATACACAGGTTTGTATGATGGCACAGAGGCTTGTGAATTATGCCTAGAACAAGCTTAGTTTGATTATTTGAAGAGTGTGTGCTTGCGAGGATAAGGCCAGCAGCACATGTGAGTTCCTTAGCTGTTTATTCTCACTGCTTCCTGAGGAGACAGGCATTTGCTATTCAACCTTCTGTATATACCACTACCACTGGCTCCATTCACAGCCAAAGCAGACATTCTGATAGTCTGTGTGGACACTGCTCAATGAACCAGAACCTATCCTGATCCGCTAGTTACAGGGAATCCGTGGGAAAAGAAGTCAGCCAAAATAGCCTTGAATCCCCATTACTGAAGGCTGGATTCACTCCCATGGGGCTTTGACCTTTTCTGTATCCTGACCAGCGGGTGCAGGAAATAGGGCCTGGACAGAAAGATCCAAAAAGGGCAACACTGCCGGCTTCAGCTTTCCGAAGCCCCTTTTGGGGCTGGCCTCCACAGGGGCTGGCCACAATTAAGAGATTGATAATATACATGCATGTATTAACAATCACTTTTCATTTTTTTGAGTTCTGGTGGCACTAAACAAGTAAGGTTGTATTATATATAGTTCTATAAGACTGGCTGATGTCAGTGACTGCGATTCTTTTAAAATATTCTACTTGTTTGGGTGGGGGGGCAATGTGTGCCCAGACATCAATTTGTGTAAGTCAATTCTGTCCTATCATGTGAGCTTTTACAAATAGAACTCGAGTCTCCATTTGGTCAAGGTTTGCTGGACTTTACCTGCTTCCCCATTTTGCTGGCCCTATAACTGTAATTCTTTTGTTTAGAAAGGAGCATATGCACAAGGATGCATCTCCTGAACCTCAAAGGACTTCTCTACAAAGAAATCCATACAACCGAGTGTTCTATGTATCCTCCCAAACCAATGTTATGTATAGATCAGCAAACGTATGCTTCTCATCCTATTTGAGACCCCATTTGGAGGAACTGGGTGTGACCTCAGCACTGAGGAGGACAGGAGCCCACAGGTTCTGAGCTCTAGGCTAGCCTGAGGTATAAAACAGGACCCCATCTCAACAACAACTAATACCTATCAACCCACACCTTAATCTTTTCATTTAACACATCTTGGAACCTAGTTTTGTAAATATAATGACACACTTACTTCACTTGTTTACCTATTACTCAGGGTTACTTTCATGCTAAAGGCAAAAAAAAAAAAAAAAAAAAAAAAGTTCTGGGACAGAAACCATATGATCTGCAAGACCTAAGGTATTTACTTCTCTTGCTTTTTGTAAGGAAGTTTGTGGGCTGCACCTAGCATATGCCACGGTTATCAACTGTACTGCTATTCATGAATATCCAAGTGAAAATGGATTTTTTAATTCTTCTTAATTTTTGGAGACAGGGTCTCATCATGTAGCCCAGGTTGATCGTAGACCTGCCTCCTGAATACTGATCTACAGGCTTGGAACACACTAATAATGGCCTTGAGAACATTCTTAAGAATAATATTAAACTTACATGCCTTAAGGATGGGGAAGAAACCAGGCTTTGAGAAGGAACTTCAGAGCAAGCCAACCCTTCTAAAGAGCCCCTTCCTATTTGTAGAGGAAGTAAGAAAAGATAGAGGGAAATTCCCTTCTGCTGTGGGAGCTCTGTGCTTGCGCTTTTCTGAGGTTAGGCAAGACTGCTCAGCACATACTGTAGCCAAATTAGGAAGCAAGCTGGGTGGTGTCTCCGAAGTGGTCACCACATGGCTGGGATGCAGAGGCATACAGAGATAGTGATGGGCAAGAAGGAGTCTCAGTTCAAAAAGAAATACTATTTGCTTGAAAAATCATCCTTAAAAACTTAAGTTAAAATTAAATAATCACACTATAAGATGATTTTGTTCCCAAAACTGGAAACAGACCTATTATCCTAGTATCTGGGGAGGCAGAGGGAGGAGGTTCACCACCAGTTTGAGGCCAGCTTGGGCTATATAGTAAGGCTATTTGGAAAAAGTTCCCACCCTCTCCCCAAAAAACAAAACCAAACAACAAAGGATTTCCAATGCTTTTGTAAGTCAAAGGCACTTGTGGACTGAAGGAGCTGCCCACCCTTCACTGCTTATGCATTTCAAAGACAAAGAAGGTCTCTTGAGGGGCCTCGGAGGTCACATTAGTCAGCTCTTCAGTAGATTAAGGAACGCAAGAGCTGAAGACAGAATTCAACAGTAGTGTGTAAAACCTTGGGTTCAATCTCTAGTACCAGGCATAAAAGGTGTGTGTGTGGGAAGGGTAGACAGAGAGGGAAAGAAGGAGAGAGAGAATGATTCAGTATTAAACTGGTGAAAAAAAGGAACTAAGAAAAGTCATACTTAAAAAAACAGCTGTACAAACTTTCCATTTTCAGGCTGTTTATCCAGTTGCTTTACTTGCCCAACAGTTACATTTCAAGCTATCCTTACAGCTCCAGAACAGGGTCTAGACATGTGGTGCTTGACTTCCTTCAGCAGGGTTGGCTCTTTCAGGAATGACATGATTCTCTTCTGAATCGGTCAGTGAGCACAGACTCTAGCTCAGCCAGAAGCATCTGGATAATAACATTCGACTTTAAAGAGTCTTATTTTCCTCCCAGATTTCTGTATCAGCAAAAATTCTTAGGCAAGATTTTTATTCTCTTAGGAATGTGCTGTTTAGTTCCCGCTTCCACTATGAAACCTGTTAAGTGGAAGGTAGGTTTACAGCACAAAGTTCATTATGGAAAACCTTAGCAGGAGATCAGATGCAAGGAGGGGCTGATGGGCCTCGGTCTGAGGACTTGCACTGCGGTGGTGGCTGCTCTCTGGGTAGGGGCTGAAATAGTTTTCCTTTCAGACACCTGCCCAGCTTATGTCCTGACAATATTTTAGTCCCCTGGCCAGAGGCACAGGTGTGAAATCCAAAGCCTGGTCTCAAAGTATTTTTAAGTCAAAGCAGGAACATTTGCTTTCTCTTTCCTTTTGTAGCACAGGCAGGGCTTGAACTCTTCCTTGCCCCTACTCTTCAAACACTGAGATCATAGGCACGTGTGTACCACGTCTGGCTCTATGACTTTTGAGTGTTGATTCTTAACAGTTACCAAAAATCCTGAGTTTTATAGGTAACACTTTATACAAATTATATACTTTACAAAAGATGACAGTGAATGACACACAAGTCCATCAATTACAACTGTAGCCGGCTCATCTTTACTTAGTCAAACTGTATACTAGATCAATAGGGGGCTGGAGAGGTGGCTCAGGGGTTAAGCTTCTGCCTTGCAGGTGGAAGGTCCTGAGTTCGGATCCTAGACCCCATGTATAGATGCCGGGCGGAAGTGGGGGCGGCCTGTGTTTTTGGACTTGGTAGGGCGGAGCCTGTGAATCCCAAGGCAGAGTAAACAAAGGAGGAGGTGGAGGGCGTCCAGGTGGTTCCTGAATTCCTCCATGGTTCTACACACACACACACACACACACACACACACACACACACACACACACACACACAACTGAATTAAAAAAAAAAGAGAGAGCTAACTCTGAACCAACGTTCAATGAAAAGGAAGAAGTACAACAGTTTTTTCAGGCTTCAAGAATCTGGTACTTTTAGTGTGTTGACAATCTGTTTTTACCTGAATAGCAAAAAGGTTTAGGATACTCCCTTATAAACAGAACATGTAAAAGAACCAAATGTCAACAATAAAGAACTACCTGGGAATGGGAAGGTTCTGCTGGACAAACAGAGACAGAGAAAACACCTCCTACCCCACCCCCGGTGCCCTAAGCTCACACGCCCCAGTCCAATGGCTTGACAGGGCGGAGGAGTCCCTTGCCCTCCTGTCACTACTGCCACTGTTGCTTTGGAGCTTGGACTAAGCCAGACCAGGGCTACAGTGGGAGAGGCTCTCCCAGCCCAGCTCTGCTTTCTCACCACAGTGCAGAAGGCTCGGCAGCTATAGACAAATCTCATTGCCCTTTTATGGTAGAAAAATGAATTGCTTGCCCAGCACTGGAGCCCAGAGATGACAGAACGGAAAGTTGTCATTTGTTGAGGTTTTGGCAGTCACGAGCAGAGAGTGTTCTCCCCTTAGCCATCTTTGGATGGGTGGTGCATGCCAGGCATCTGCCAAGGCAGAAAAATGACAGGGCCAACTGCTCAGAGATGCCCTCCTTTGCTGTGCCTGTCATCAGAAATGCCATTTGTGAGGAATGGGGGCCCCTGTTTTGTGGAAAACCAAACCAACTCCCACCAAAAAAAAAAAAAAAAAAAAAAAATCGAAGGCCTGAGCAGAGGTGAAACAGAGAACTTTGCTCCAATCCACCATGGTCAAGTACCAAAACTGTGGGATAGGACTGGTCATGAAGGTGACCCCCCCCCTCCAGTGTGGCTTTGCTCCCCATCTCCCATAGGAAGGCCTGGAAAACAGTCACCAATTCCAGATAAGTCCCTTCCAAGAAAAAACACCAGGATTCCAGGCTCTTGTGCTGATAAAGCAGCAGTTTGTAACACAGGGCTTTAAACTGTTTGCATTTCTGTCAAGAGGCCCATGGGGAAAAAAAAAAAGAAAAAGCAGGCTTCCTGGCAGCTGGGGAAGCACATTGCAAAAGGCGAATTAGGCAATTCTCTGTAGGCGCATCAAGAGTTAGGGAAATTAAGCTTAGCCAACAGGCTTTCGGCTGGAAAACAAGCCTTTTCAAACGAGTGGGGGAGAGAACCTGTGATGGCTGCACTGTTCCTTCCAATCTCAAGTGCCAGAGACTTGCCGACTAAAAACAAATGCTGGTCTGTGGAACTGTAGCAAAACAGCAACCACAAAGATCTCCAGGGACAGCTACAGGAAGCACAGAAAGGAGGAAGACACTGGGGCTTGTCCGCCCTGGACTGGCCTGTTTGTCCCCAAAGTCACCTCCCTGGCACCTCCGCTATTGCTTTTTACTGATGCCCCAACCCAGCCCTCAGCCTCCTGGGAATTGTGCCAACACTCAGCCTTGTGAATGGGCTTTGGAGCAAGAGAAGCAGTTAATCGAGGACTGCAGATTGTGTCCCAGGTTAGCAGCACTCACTGTGGTAAACTCGCCCCAGCACGTTCTCTGTCTGCTGCCCCTTGCTGCCTACTCTTCATGGCTCCATGATTCCAAAGAGCCTGTGAACCTAATTTAAGCCTGGGACCTGCAGAATCAATGTCACCCTTCTGCATACCTCCCGCACCCAGGAAATCTGGGTCCACTTCTCTTTCCAGTCCTCACTTCCTTCCATTCTGTCAAGCGTGTCCACTGGCTCACAGTACTCCTTGGCTGCATAATAAAATTCTGTCTCCAGTCATTAGCTCCCATTGCACCACAGCCACACCAACATCTGCTTGCTTGGACAGTGACTTCCACAGCATGCCATGTTCAAGTGACCTTCTTAAATTCCCACAGTATTTACCACCACCCTCAGCTCACTATCTGGGTGAAGGATTCTCGGACCTGGCCGGCAGTTTGGCTATGGCTGCCATTCCTACATTCTTTCTGCCACAGTCACGCTAAAGCAGCTGTGAGACAAGTGACCAAACTGGTCCCTATAGGGGGACTGTTCTGCTCCCTGTATATAAGCTGATTCGGAGGACATGGCAATGCCATGTATACAGAGGGAGAGGGGGAGAAAGGCAAGGAGGACAGTACTTACCGGTAGTCAGGGGCTAAGAAGAAACCAGGTGCCTGCCTGGGGAGAGTACATGCTGGGCAGGGCCAGGGGTGAGGCGCTTAGAGAGAGAGTTGTGGCAACAAGAGGTGCTTTTAGTCAGCAAGTCTAACAGCAGAAGACAGAAAGGCAAAAGAACAAAAGCTGTCATCAAAGACAAGAGAAGAGAAAGATCATGATGCTTTAGCTGCTCTGGGCTGGAACCTGGATCAGCTTCTTAGACGCGAGAGCTTCTGAAACCTGAACTGCTTTCATATGATCCTCTGATGAGAAATACAACTGAAAACAAAAAGGCTTTTATGAGGCTATGGGGATTTGATGTGAAAAACTCTTCCTTTCTTTCTTTTTGAAAAGCAAACACCAGGTCCAGCTTTCCAGAAATCATTGACTTTGGGCTGGAAGGACATTCTGAAGGTTATCTGATCTCTCCTGTGGCCTCAGGTAGGATGGCTACAAGTGGTACTGGAAACAGGGCAGTGTTTTTTAGGCCACACCATAGCCCCAAGGAGGAAGGAAGAGGGGAGGGAACAAAAGGAGGGAGGGAGGGAGGGAGGAAGGGAGGGAGAGAGAGAGAGAGAAGGTGGTGGTGATGGCAGTGGCACCACTAGCACAGGGTCCCCCCACTTCCTTCAGTACACTAAGTCCATGGAGTCAACATGGATCTCATGTAGGAGGGGAGGCAGAGGATACACTAAATATGTACAGCCACCCCTTTTCTGAGATAAAGAGTCTTTACCTTCCCACAAGCAGTGACATTATCCATTTCCTCACCTCAGAATTGTGTCTGAGCCCTAAAATAACCTGACATAGTCGTCCCAGTTCTTATGAACAACACATGTTCCTACCAGCAAAGCCAAATCAGCCAGGGCACAGGCACAGCTAAAGAGAGAAGACCTTCAATTGGTAACTTTTTTGTTTTTATATTTTGCAGTGTTAAAAAGCTCAAATCTAGGACTTTGAACTCTATCACTGAGCTACTTTGCCAACCCTTGGTGGTTTGTATTTTTTAAACTTTTTTATTATGGAAAAGTTAGGCAGGATACTTTAGTACTAGGACACTCCTGACTACTAATGATCTGCTCAGGTCAATCTCGGCTTATTTGCCTCCTCCATCCTCTCCCACCCTCTCCTCAGTAATTCTGAAGCAAATATCAGATTATTAGGTGCATTTATAAACACTGCATTGTGTATCTCCAAAAGATAAGATCTCTGAAAGCTAATCCCCACCCCAAGACCACCCAAATGTACACAGATAACAACCAGAAGCTTTAAGTTTGGCTCCTGATGCTATTACTTATGGCCATATGACTTGAGGGAAGTGCAAAGTCCCCGAGACCTACTCAGAAAGTGCTTCATTAGTTATATTCCTGGACTTCGGGGTTTCCTACAAAGGGCACTAAGCTCTGAGGCTTCAGACAGGATTTACTGAGTTAAGGGAAGTGATGCCCACTGGCTGCACTTTGGAGCTCCCAGCCTGACCTCAGCAAATTGGATCTTACTTCCCTCTCTGTTACCAAGGTTACCACGCAATAAGGTTCTCTGGGTCAAGGAGCCAGCTCTTCTGGGAATGAAGTGGGAGATCAGACGCAGATCTCCCGCCCCTTACCGGTCTGAGGGTGTTCACATGACACCTTAAAGTCAGGGAGC
Organism: Typhlomys cinereus; assembly: GCA_023101885.1. Taxonomy (NCBI): domain Eukaryota; kingdom Metazoa; phylum Chordata; class Mammalia; order Rodentia; family Platacanthomyidae; genus Typhlomys; species Typhlomys cinereus. Next base: position 266,548 of record JALPQD010000687.1, on the reverse strand, counting down.
ACATTATTGGGTCAAAGGTCATGTTTATTTTATGGTTTGCCACCTGCAACCGAGAGAGGACCTTGAATTCACTGTAAACCCAAATCTACTCAAAGCATCTTCAGCTGGACTGTTTCTCTGGTTCTGCTCTAACATTTCCCAATCGCTACCACTTCTCCCCATGTTCCTCTGCACACACACACACACACACACACACACACACACACACACACACACACACACACAGAGGAACCTGGGTGTTCTCATGCTTGTGGTATTGCCATAGTAACAAAGTCTCTTTTACTTGGTATGGCTATAAACCTGCAGTGCTCTGTGCTAAGAATGCAAAGGAGGGACCAGATCACAGTTCCCACATAGCACATGCGTGCTCCCTCAGACATAGCCCTTTCTCAAGGACATCGCAATGAGATCACTAAGACAAATTAAAGAGCTGACATTTAGTAACATATATTTAGTACAAAGGCAGTTTGTAGATAGCAGCTCCTGAGGAGTTTTAAAGGCTCAAATCAGAATGTCTTTTTTTCGATGAGGCCACAGGCACAGAAAACACCATTATTTTAGCAAAACACAGGCAGCAGCTATATAAATGGATGTGCGGCTTTTAGAAAGAGCCGCTGGAAGTTCCTGATCCTCGTAGACTCTGCTGATGAGCTGAAGCTGTGATGTGTTTGATAAGTAATACTAACCACAAAAAGCAGTGAAGAGGTATAGAGTTTCTAGTTCAGTGAAGTTAAAACTTGTTAAAAATTCTGTCTTAAGTAGTATGAACAATGAGCAAAAGCAATATGACAAATGCAGAGAAGCTTCAAGGACGATGAGAGGACAGTCTCCCTAACATGGAGCCTGTCTGCTCCTGGTACAGGCCAGGTGGCCAGAACCCCAAGCAGAAGTTAGGGCCATTCGGCAAGTCAAAAACCATGACCCATGAACGCAGAGACTATCACTCCTTTGTGACTAATTCTGAGTTCTACAGCGAAGTATGCAGTGGACTTGGCTTTTAGGCCATTTCTATGTTCATCTGAATACCTGTCCTTCCTTGAGATTCTGATCCCTGTGGACAGGGATGGAATAGGAGTCAGTAACACAGGAGGAGGGGCAGAGCAGAGCAGTGGACAGAAGTGTGCAGAACCCTGGTGAGAACAGAAGAAAGGACTCCACAGCATCTTTCTTTTTTATGATGTTGCTGGGGTTGGGGGTGGGGTAGGGGTGGGCAGCACCAGACTCTTTCTAAGCCTGAGCAACTTTAGTTAAGATTACTGTGCTTGCACTCCCCACACACCAATTTCTTTCCATTTTGTGGTGCTTGCCTTACTTGTACTAGGCAAGCACTTCAATACTGAGCTACATCCCTAGTCCAGGGAGTTATCACTTCTACAGAATGTACCTGTTAATAAAATATTAGCAAGACTATACTCTTCAATCCTGGTGGCATAGGCCTGCATTTAGGAGGAGGACCAAGGTTCAAGTGTAGCTTGGACCACGTAGGAAAATGCTTCAAACCAAACCAAAATAAAAACAAAGAAACCCACATTTATCCCTTTTAGATGCAATTGGTTAGAAATAAGTGCTTTGAATACAATTTGAAAAACAAGGTGAGTAATGAGTCATTAGCTCCCAGATGGGATGTTAAACCTGATCAAATCAGGGAATTCCATGATCTTGTAACAGTGGATTCTGTCTCTCAAAGAAGTTCTGACTTTCTAGGAATTCCTGATATTACTTGGCTTGATATTATTAATATGGACATAATATTATTGATATTAGTGACAATGTCACTGGCCATCCTCAGCCCCATAGCTGTTTATTGACATCAAGCACTAGGCACTGGACTACGTACTTGGCCTGTATTATGCCATTTACTCTTGCAAACATTGTGCAAGGCACACACAGATGGAGGAAGTGTGGCCAAGAAGCTAAAAAGGGGAGGGGCTGCAGTCAAGGACCTTCATTGTAACCACTGTGACTGCTAGGGTTCTGCTGATAGGCAGCAGCCAAGTGCTCTTCTGCGATTCATGGGTTGACAGTACCAGCAGTGCTAAGTGCAGAGCAGAGAATCAGGGAATACGTCTCAACAATTTATTGATCACTGATAGCCTCTGAAACAAGCCTTCAAACGGAAAGAACTTACCAAGCGAGCCCAGCAAAAGGATTTCCCACCAGCAGAGCTGACATAATATGCTTTCCTAGGTGAATGTAAGAGAGCTCTGTGACTTGTCTCTTGAGAAGCAACACTTTAACCATCAAGACTGCTTCAATGGGGACATCAAGGAAGTTCTAAAATATTCATTGAAGGGCGAGGCAGATAATGCTAATTCTGAGGGATCAAAGAACACCTGAGGCCTAAGACAGTTGTTGCTGTGCCCCTGAGTTCCTTGGGGCCCCTGTTGATAACTGAGCCTGTGTAGACAGACAGGAAAAAGCAGACGAAATATGAAACAAAAACTTTAAGACCAAAGAGAAACAAAAATTAAGTTTGTTCATATTGGTGCGTTACACACACACATCTTCATCCTCTGCTATCTGTTTCCCTTTCAATTAGTCACTGCAAACATCAACAAAGAGAAGCAGGAGAAAAGGAAAATGTTTATCCTTGGTGCTTTTTGCCATCTCAGAAATAAGCACACAGGCTGAGGTGGCCAGGTTTTCTAGCCTATGTCAGAGGTCAGTGACATAGAAGGGAAATGGATGTACCTGAATGTAAGCATCGGTCAGATCATTCAATGGTCAAGAGCTGTCATAGTTAGATACAGATGTCAACTTGTCAGCTGAGGGTTCAGGCTCTGGGCACATTGCAGAGAATTGTTGAGTAAAACCCAGAGCGAATCTGTAGGAGATTGTATAGTTGATTTGGGGAAGGCCCAGCCCACAGTGGGAGAGACTAGTCCCTGGGCAGATGAATAAAATGGAGGGAACTGTTTAAGAAAGTTGGTATTCTTTGGTATACCTGGCCAGACATGTTTATCTGGCAAGTAAGAATTGTCCCTCTCTCAGTTGTTATATGGACATGATATAGCCAGTTTCCTTAGCTCCTGGTGTTGGTGTGGGTTCTCCTGCCATGCTGAATATGAATTCTAACCAGACAATTATATAAGAAAGCCCCTTGTTCCTTTAAGCCCATGATCTTACCAGCAACAATGTTGAGTAACTGATACAAGAGCCCACAAAGGACAGAAGTATGGTGCTGTTTCTTACAGGGAATTTTAAAAAGTAGAACCCAGTATTCGATCAAATAGTACAATTCTGAATTCCTGGCTGTAGTGCCAGCTCTCAGCTGCATGTGTGACAGAAAGATGGCTTGTTAGGTGACAGCACTTAGCACCCATCCTAGGGCTTAACCTTGGATTTCCAGCTCTATTTTTTGCCATCACCAAATACGAAGCTTCAGTGCTGGCTTCGCATGTCTTAGTGGGGCAGCATGAGCCAAGGGCATTGCTACTGGGCATTGTCTACCATGGATGTATGTTGTACGAATTACTTTTCCCAGGGAGACGCCACACACAATCATCTTTTCATCCTAGAGGGGAGTTTCACTAGGAACCAACAAGTTTATTTGGGTTAGTGACAGGAGCAGGGGCAGCTCAGCACAGCATGGCTGACAGCTTCCTGGGGCATCTAGATGGCTCTCCTTTAACTCTCTCCCTCCTTCCCTCTTTCCCTCACAGCTCTGGGATTTTCCAACTGAACTACTTGACTGTTCAGCAGTCTCTCTAAGGCTTCTTCACTGTTCGCGGGTCTCCTGCCTACAATTGCTGAACAGTCCTCCTTTTCTCTCTAGCTACTACATTTTTATCCTGGAAGGAGCCAGGATAAAAAGCTTGTCAGTTTCAGGAACCCTCCTCCTCTCCTCTCCCCTCCCCCATGCCTCCCTTCCTTCCCCCTTGTTTACTAACTGAGACTGGGGCAAAGGTCAAGATGGCTGCTCAAAGGAAAAAGCCAGAGTTCTTCAGATGGATGGACCCTCTCTGGAAACCAGAGGAAGGAACTCACCTTGCAGAGTGCTAAGGCAGGCCCCACTTCATACAAGGACTTCTTGTCCCATGTGCTTCCTTTCTACTTACAGTATGACTCTGCTTAGGTTAAGTGAGCACTCACCTACAGGCTTAAAAATTGGTTCTTATGAAGGCAACTTCCTGATTGAAGGGCCTTCCTGGCAGTGGGAACAAGGAGACTAAATTTCATTCATCTTTAGATAATGTGAAGGCCTGGTTGGGCAGAGTCAGCTAACTGGGGGTGGGAAAAATCACAGCTGGAGCTGCCCTGGCATTTACAGCTGGGCTGAACTCATTTACATTCTCTCCACACCACCATTCAGCTACTGTGGGCAGCTGTGAATATCTGGTTTTCAGCAACAAACTGGTTCGCTGCAGATGTGAATTTTGGTTATATTTCATGGCTGTAAAGTTAACAGCACTGAAGGCTACAGTAAAAGAAAATGAAGAAAAAAAGATGGCAGGGAACAGGGCTGGTAGATAGGAAAGGACAAACAAATCAAACACAAGGGACCTGGGCAGAGATGGCTGGTTATACAACTTCCGTTTCTACTAAATGACCCCAAACCAGATGACCTTCGAGTTACTTGATTCAACTCTATTACTGGCTTTCTCTTGAGCATTTGCTTCTTGTGGGTTCCAGAACCTCTATCTGATGACCCTGGCGAACTTTTGTTTATAGAGCAAAGTTGTAGCTCCAAGAAGGTAGTTAAGAAATTCAATGGGGGAAATGTTTGAGTCTGAGAATAAATATTCTACAACTATCACTTTCTAATCTCAAAATTGCCAAACCCCACTTTTTTTGGTCCTACCCGGTCCACTCCTTGAAGCAGCACCACTGATGAGAACTATGGCTGAGTCCCAGATAAGCATTCCAATACATCCCTGAGAGGCAGCTTCTGTCTCATCAAAGATGATCTCAGTCCTCAGGGATTCCAAGCATCAAGCCCTCTCCAGATAATGCATTGCTATAAATGCAATCTCAGAGTGACAACTTCCTGGAAATCCAACTGGAATGTAGGCTACTGGCAAACACTGCAACAAGAAAGCAGATGCCCTCATTCTTACTTGGGCCAAAATTAGCTCACATGCAGAATCCTTAAGGATTAACAGCAGATTTGGCCATTTTGCTGGAGAGAAAGAATGTCACCTGAGAACTAGAATAAGTACAAAGGGAATAGCAGAAGCCTGAACACTTAAGGCCATCTCTAATGCTAAACTCTGAACACTGCTGTTTGCTTCAGCGCTAAGCCTGAAAGAATTTTGTCAATTTTATTTGTGAAGACAGTAGTGCTGACACGTTAGTTTGGGGAAAGGGCCTTATTCTTGTGGAACACCAGTGCCACCTAGTGACCACTTGGTCCACAGCTCCCACAGACTGCCCACACAGCTTGTTTTCTGCATGTCTTGCTGGGGCTGCCATGGGCTTGGGTTTCACAAATACCCTTACCCCAAGAATAGAAAGAGAGTCTAAAATGTGAGCACCGTGATCCAGAGGCAAGGGTTCTGTAAATCACAATTTCCTGTGCTGCTTTCTCTTCCCTGTAAATACTGCCGAGGGGCATAAGATAGACAAGACTACCTAACATTTTCAAGATAACTATCACCCTACCCTGTACAGTTCTCCTTTAAAATGATGCTTCTTATCCCAGACTTCAAGCTCTTCCTGCAATATCAGTCACCAGTCAGTCACTCAGCAAGCTGAGCACCTACTATATGCCACACATTGGGCAAACATGCAGACTGGACATCTCCATTCGAAACCCTAACATGTCCATAACATTAATTCTCCCTTCTGTTGAAATGCTCTTGGATTCTTATCGTATCACATGTGCAGTGGCACTAAGTGAAAGACAGAGTCATTCACACTTCACCTATATATATTCAGCCTGCCATTGCCCAATCCTGAGGTGATTCCTCCAAGCCCGCTCTTCTTCCTGGCCTGCCATCCAGTTCTAGTCCTCAGACCTGGAGCTTGAGATGTGCTAGCTTATGCTGATGGGACAAACTCCAGCCTCAGAATGTCAGACAGCTATTTCTTGTTCGTGGTGTATATGCACCTTAGCAGAACGAACAGGAAATGAACTAAATGCCTTTTTCTAAAAAAAAAAAGAAAGAAAGGCAACAACACAACATGGTTATCTATAAAATTAATAATCCTTTTTTTGGCCTCTGTGTATTAGAGGATAGTGTGTCCGTAGAGGCTTAAGGGTGACTTGAGGAATCACCCTAGATCAAACTACCTGCTCTTTGCTTTGTTCTTTCCTTGGAAGGCTCCACCTTCCAAGACTGAAAGTGCAGGTTGCTATTTTTGCCTGGGGTCTTTACATGGGATCTGGGTTCAGTACTTAGGACCTTCTGCTTACAAAAACAAATGCTCTTGAGGCAGAGACTTAACCCCTGAGCCATCCTTCTAGCCCAACACATTAAGAATCTTAAAGGAAACTGCAGTGTAACAGATGTCAAGAGCTTTTCGCCTGGCCTCACTGGATATACCTGGCACAGTAACCACACACATCCTCTGCCCTGGCGACTATGCCCCATGTCTCCTGAGCCTGGCTGATTCAACACTCAACAGGATTTCCTTCTTCAAGGTGACATTGGACATATCTACCAGATTTTTAGTCACTCCTCTGTAGAATGGTAACTGTGGACAATGCTATGGTTAACATGGGGCTGACTCTAGTCCTCAAGGGTTTCAGTTCCTTCTCAGTCTGCCTTTCTATGAATTGTTGTCTGCTCTGTGATGAGTTCTTCACTCTGATGCCACTCCCTGCAGATTTCTGTTTTTGCTGCTCTCTTTCTGGTGTCCTACTTAGGAAATGAGTACCAAGAGCAAAATTAAAGTTTTCCTAATTCTCTTCTAGGAACTTTATGACTTCAGGTCTCAACGTAAATGTGTAGTTCACTTTGAGTGGATTTTTGCTTATGGTGTGGGATGAGAACAGTCAATCTCGGCATTTTTTTTTTTTTTTTTGCACGTGTAGGGGTGTGTGTGTGTATAGAAGAGGGCACTGTGTGTGTCTATGGAGGCCCAAGGGTGACATTAGCAATCACCCTGTATTATTCAACCTCCTTATTGCTTTGCTCTGAGGTATCCTAGGCTTCACTCCCAAGGCCAAAAGGCCGCTGTCATTTCTGTCTGGTGGACTCTGGAATCTGAACTTAGGTCCTTTTGCTTGTGAGGCTAAGGCTTAAACCCTAAACCATCTTTCCAGCTCCATCAGCACTACTTATTGAAAAGATTGTCTTTTCCTCTTTGTGTGCTGTGGGCCCTCTTGTCTAATAATAGCTGATCATAAATGTATGGATTTATTTTCAAATTCTCTAGTACATTCCATTGGTCTGCCTGCCTGTCCTCATGCCAAGACCACTACTTCGATTAGTGCAGATTTGCAATAAGCTCTGGGTTTAATCCCCAGCACTGGGGAGGGCAATGGTAAGTGTGTGCATGCTTGTTCTACCACTTGTGTATGTTCTGAGTTGCAGGAAGGTGGCTACTGTACAGCCCTGATCTTTCTCTGTACACCTGGTTCTCAGAAGGAAGAGTAGTCAAATGAGAAATCTACCATGATAAACAGAGATGACAACTTCTTAATCTAAGAAATGGCACTGGACTTTGAAAATGGCAGGAATGTGTTGTGCTACAGCTGAGGCCAAAGCAGGGAAAAGGGCAAGCAAGAAATATGACATAGATGAGAAATTAAACCTTCCATATCTTACATCAGAGAATCTGTCCTTCTAAGGTAACACAGAACAAAGATGCCGAGCTCTGCAAAGGAATCCCACAAGGGGTCCCCATCTGACACCATGCAAACCACCATCAATCACAGAGTACTGACTATCCCTTCTTTCATGAACAGACAACTATGCTGCTGCCTCAGCATGAACACTATATGGGCCAGCAGGATAGCACAAAATACCTAAGTTCAAATACATGTGTTAGAAAGAAGATTGTCTCCCTACCTTCCGGCAGCGGGGATTAGGACAGCTGAACCTCTTCACATCACTGTCCAACAGAGCGGGAAAACTGCAGGACGGGCACCTGGAGCAAACAGCAAAGGCGGCATTGCTCAGATGGTTATGGGAGAATTCAGGGACTCTCCTGCCAAGATGTAGTGCTAAGCAGGGGAGGTTGTGTTTCTCAATCCTTAAGTTTTATAACCTGAACTGAGACACTTCCTGTACTTGCTCTGAACAAGAAACACAGGTTCAGCCCATACATTCCAGCACTTCCAAAAACTCCTCATACAGATCCCTGTACCTCCTCACAAAGCACAGCACCTGTGTCTACAGTATAGAAGATCAGGAGCTAGGATGACTTATAAAGGTTAAATGACTATTTATCTCTCAGCAGGAAACCTTGGGAGGCCCAACATTGCTACAGATGTCTCTCCTGCAGAACAGTTGACTATGAGAACTCACCTGACAAGCTCGTCGGCATAGGCTGCAGCGACCTCTTCTTCAGCCTTCCGTTCATAATACTTGCATAGGATAGTTTGGGGGAGCACCTTCTCCAGTTCACTGGTTGGGAAGGAACACGTGCAGCTACCTTCCATGCAGCTGAGCTCTGACTAGAATAAGATAAGCAGGAAAGGGAGGGGATCAATTCCAAACTCAAACTAACAGAGCCAAGGAGGTTACATTTTAAATGTAGGAGGCTAACAGAGGGAGGTCTCCCCTCTACCTCCTGTATGCTAATGAGAAAGCCATGACATGCAAGTCCTAAGTCTATCTTTGAAACTAGCAGAGGCTCTCCAGCAGCCTGTTACGACCCGTGAGGATGGAAGCAGAGGTAGATATGGGTAAGTGGCTGGGGGAAGGTCTCAGCTCAGCATCTGAAGTAAGCTGCTCTCTCTGAGGAATCCGTATGTTGGAGACCCTGTGGGAAAGGAGGAGAGGCGCAGGAACCAGCAAGAAGAGGTAAGAAACTAGGAAGGGCATGGTTTGCACCTTCAGGTGGAAATGAACAGAAAGGAAGGTAGCTCAGGAATAGCAGAGCGTGTGGATCTGAAACTCCAGCGAGAACCTAAAACAAACCTGTACACTGAGTTGGGTCTTCCTGAATTCGTTCTCAGCAAGAAAAAGTTGGAAAGTGGACAAGTTTCATACCCACATGGAAAGACCAGGAGTGCCATCATCGGTGATGGTGCGTGCTCTCCTGCCAGCTAGATTATTGTAAAAAAATCCCTTTGTTCCTTAAGCTGTTTGTCACCATTTTATCAGCAATATGTAGAGTAACTGCAACAGTGTATTAGAGCACTTTCAGTCTCAGAAAGCAGTCTCTCTCATAGGCCTTCTCCTAACCTCTTATCAACTGCTTTCTTTTTCTCCAAGCCAGGACACAGAAACTAGAATTTTTCTTCCTCAAGGCTGCTCATAAAAACTAAATATAAACTTCAAGTCTTCCCTGCCTTTCTGTGTTGGGAGTTGGCCATAAAGCAAGTCTCTGACTTTGTTATCTTCCCCTGTCATTATAAGACACCTGATTGCAGATGGTGTCCTGTACCATACACAAGAGGAATCTGAGCATACAGCCCTGCTGGTTTTCCCAGCTATCAAACTCTCAGTCTAATCCAATTCCAACAAACAGTTAGTGGTTCAATCCTATCTATGAAATCTATGAAAGGAAGCCTCTATAAAAATCCAAAGGACTTAACCACGTTTGCTCTCATTTCATATTCCCATGTGTATCTCTTTCTGCAGGGGAACTACAGGAGCAGACAAGAGGCTTAGATCTCACCAGGCTTCCTATTTATGGCTGCGGATTCCACATGACATCTAGCTGTCAGGTCCCTTTTCTCTCTTCCACCTGTCTGGATGCTTCCAGCTTCTAGATGCTGAACACATTTCCGACCTTGCTGCCAGAGACATGGGGGTAGTGCAGCAGAAGGTCATTAGGATAGGGAGGTCAGAGGTCTCAAGAGATAGTTTGAAGTAGATTAAAGTGACTCCTATAGTTTGGGAATGTCCAGAAGTCAGTTGAAGGTGGAGGAGTTTTACAAAATGGCCTGGCTATGGCTAACAGTAACCACTGCAGAACCCAATGCCTGCTTGCTTGCTGGAGGGGAGAAACCCTATTTTCTCAGGTCACAGAAGTGATGGGTGTTATGAGTAGATGGTGACAGAACCTGAGGCAGAGCTTAATTTTCCTCTTTATCCCCAAGGACAGTCTCTCAGTATTTCTTGGTCTTTTGAGACCTTGACAGTTTGGAAGAGTCATTGATTTTGCAAAATGTTTGACAGTTTGTATATGAATCAGGACTAGACTGGAACCAAATAATTATAGAGAGTTAGAGTGTAGGGAGCTGCTGTATCTTATGACTCTAATGTGAAAAAAACATTTAAAAGACTCTTAGAGATTGCTGCATTGCTTCCTCCCCTCACTTTCTTGATTTTTCTTTCTTTTCTTTTTGGTTGTAGTGGGTAAGCACTCTAGCAGTGATCTATAAACATCTCCAGCACTTTTCAGACTTATTTTGAGACAGAGTCTCACTAAGGTGCTTAAGCCAACCTTGAACTTGTGCTCCTTTTGCCTCAGCTTTCCAAGTAGCTGGGAGGACAGGCGTGCTCTACCAGGCACCTGGTGTTAGCTTTCTAATGCTGCTGAAGCAAATAAAATGACTTCTTTTAATTTTTTTTATTTATTCAATTGTGCGTGTGTGCATATGTATATATGTATGTGTGTGTGTATATATATGTGTGTATAGAACCACGGACGAATTCGGGAACCAACATGGACCGCTTCGTTTACTCTGCCCCAGGATTCACAGGCTCTGCCCTACCAGGACCAGAAACGCAGGCCGCCCCCACTTCTGCCTGGCGTCTATACATGGAAAATGACTTCTTTTAATGTATAGGTGTTAAGGAAAAAGATTCTGGACAGAGAAAGAGAATCTTGTATTAAATAGTTACTTGAACATGTATTTTTTTTTAAATTTTATTATTATTATTATTTATTCAACTGTGTGCATATGCGTGTGTCTGTGCGCGCGTGTGTGTCTGTGCGTGCGCGTGTGTATGTCTGTGTGTGTGTATGTCTGTGTGTGTGTAGAACCACAGACGAATTCGCGAACCACCATGGACGCCTCCAACCTCCTTCTGCCCCGGGATTCACAGGCTCCGCCCTACCAGGACCAGAAGCGCAGGCCGCCCCCGCTTCCGCCTGGCGTCTATACGTGGGATCTGGGATCCGAACTCAGGACCTTCCGCCTGCAAGGCGGAGGCTTAACCCCTGAGCCACCTCTCCAGCCCCATTGAACATGTATTTTTAAATCAACCTAAAATTCTATAAAATAAGTGACAAGCAGACAGGCTGAAGAGTGATGAGGCAGGCTTCGTGAAGCTGTGTGAAGATACATGAGAAATCCTACAATTCCCTGAAAAGAAACCTCTAGAGAGCCCAGCCCAGCCCTACCACCCCAGAGCCCCACACGTCCTGGCGGCGAGCACCCAGGCCGACTCCGGCTTGGCATGCGCCGCGGCCCGGACGACCCCAGTCCCCCTCCGCGCTGCGCCACCCCGCCCCGCCCCCGCCAGCTGCCCAAGGTGAAGAATTCTGCCATCAACATCAGACCCTCTGCCTCTCTGGCCCACCGGGGACCTACACACGTGGCCCACGGAAGACACACTGCTACTCAGAATTCAATAGAGTCCAAAGGAAACTCAAGCAAAATTCTAAGGAACAAAGGGAACACAGGCCATACATCTGGACTCCAATTAGTATATCACGTGGGCGAGATTCTTCTCATCCAACCCAAAGATGAGTAAACTTTTTCTTTTCATCTTACTGATCCTTTAAAGTATCAATGCTGTAGATCAACTTTCTCATACAGCCACCCCACAACATACACCTCCAGGGAGTACACCACTCACCCCCACATTTCACCAAGATACTAAATCGTAAAAGTGCACTACCAAACTAATATTCACCCCCTGGTAACATAACCTGACTTAACTGATGTACTAACAGCCTAGTAGCCTCATCTAGGATATAATACTAACAATACACAGACATACCCAATCCAAGGTAAGCACTAGTAATAACTGGCAAGTGTAACAATACCAACTAGGTGGATTCAGTGAAAAACATACAGAAATTGAAAGGTCCTAAAAAACAAAACAACAATGTACAAGTCAAAGTGCAGATCCACGAGAAACAAAACCCAAGAAGACCAATCTCCTGCCGAAAGAATCAATCCCATAACAAGGGATTCTGACCAGAACAAATCCACAGAAAATAGCCATGAAAGCTAGACCCAACATAACGACTTTCAGAGTATGATCATTACCATGATTAATACTATGAAAGAGGAAATCCGAGAAGAGTTAAACAACCACATCAACCATTTCGAACAGGAACACAACAGGCACTTGGAGGAGTTGAGAAAAACAGTTCAAGAAACAAAAATAGGTATAGAGCAATTAAAACAGTCTCAGGCAGAGTTTAAAATTGAACTAAAAGACAAGTTATCTTCAACCCAAAACTCAACAGAGAGTCTTATCAGCAGAACAAATGAGGCAGAAAATAGAATTTCAGATCTTGAAGACAAAGTGGGAGAATTAACCAGCTCAATGGAAGAGATTGTTAAAGCCAAAAAGATACTGGAGAGGAACATTCAAGAGATATGGGACACCCTGAAGAAGCCTAACATGCGCATTCATGGAATACCAGAACAAGAATCCCAAAATACCACACCTGAGGAAATATTTCAATTCATCATAAATGAAAACTTTCCACAACTAAAGAATGAGGGGCCTATCCAAATACAAGAGGCATTTCGCACTCCAAACAGATATGACCAAAATAGAAAATCGCCACGGCAAATAATAGTCAAAACACTCCACATACAAGACAAAGAAAAGGTGCTGAGAGCTTCAAGAGAAAAAAAGCAACTCACTTTTAAAGGTAAACCTATTAAGAATAACAAATGACTACTTAATGGAAACAGTAAAAGCAAGAAGAGCTTGGAGAGACATACTTCAAGTATTAAATGAGCAAAAATGCCAACCCAGACTGATATACCCGGCAAAACTATCTGTCATGATTGAGGGAGAAAGAAAAGTTTTCCAGCACAAAGACAACTTGAAGGGATACATGTCTACCAAACCAGGCCTTCAAAAAATGCTAGAAATGATACTCAAGCTTGAAGAAAAGAACAAGCGTATCCAGGAGGACAGAAGGGAAGTATAATACCACCAAAATATAAAAATCAAACAACATGCTTACAAAGTCTACTAAACATAAAAAATGTCCAGTATTAAAAATAATTTCTCCATTATAACATTAAATGTCAATGGTATTAACTCGCCGATTAAGAGACACAGATTACAAACTTGGATTAAAAACCACAATCCAACAATCTGCTGCTTTCAGGAAACTCATCTCACCACAAAAGATAGGCATATCCTAAGAATGAAAGGCTGGTCCAAAATCTTGCAAGCTAATGGAAGCAGGAAACAGGCAGGGGTAGCAATTATGCTTTCAGACAAAGTGGACTTCAAACCAAAGAAAATCATAAGAGACACAGATGGATACTACATTTTTGTCACAGGTACAATTCACCAAGAAGACTTCACAATTCTGAACATATATGCACCCAATATGGGCTCCTCCACATTCATTAAGAAAACCCTACAGCACCTAAAGCAAGAAATCAACCCCCAAAAGATAATTCTTGGGGACTTCAACACCGCCCTCTCAACATGGGATAAATCAACAGGTCAAAAGCTTAACAGAGACACTTTGGAACTTAATCAAACCCTTAAAGAAATGGACCTTACAAATCTCTATCGAACTTTTCACCCACGCACCAAGGAATACACATTTTTCTCAGCAGCACACGGAACTTTTTCCAAAATAGATCACATATTGGGCCACAAAATGAATCTACACATATACAAAAAAGTTGAAATTCTAACCTGTGCCCTATCAGACCACCACGGCCTAAAGCTGGACATCCACAACACAACAAACAAGAGAAAATACACTAACTCCTGGAAACTTAACAATATGATGCTGAATGAACACTGGATTCAGGAAGAAATTAAAAAGGAAATTCAAGATTTCCTGAAAGTGACGATAATGAAAATACAACTTACCAAAATCTCTGGGACACAATGAAAGCTGTTCTAAGAGGTAAGTTCATAGCTCTTAATGCCTACATCAAAAAAATGGAAACATCAGAAATAAACAACTTAACAATGCAGCTTAAAGCTTTAGAGAAACTAGAGCAATCTGATCCCAAAAGTAGTAGAAGAGAGGAGATTAGCAAAATAAGGGGAGAAATATCTGAAATCGAGATTAAGAAAACATAGAAAAAAAAAAAAATCAACCAGTCAAAAAGCTGGTTCTTTGAAAAAAATCAATAAGATTGATACACTCCTAGCTAAATTAACCAAAAGCAAGAGAGAGAAAACCCAAATTAACAAAATTAGAAATGAACATGGAGTTATCACTACTGATACCCAAGAAATCCAGAGAATTATAACATCATACTTCAAAAACTTATACTCTGTGAAGTTTGACAACACAAAAGAGATGGATGAATTTCTAAGTAAACACAACATACCTAAATTGAATCAGGAAGTTGTGAATTACTTAAATAGCCCTATAACATATAAGGAAATTGAAGAAGTAATCTCAAATCTTCCCACCAAAAAATGTCCTGGACCAGATGGATTCAGCACAGAACTCTACCAGACATTTAAGGAGTTAATAACACCAATACTCCTTAAACTGTTCCATCAAATAGCAAAGGAAGGAACACTACCAAATTCCTTCTATGAAGCTAATATCGTCTTAATCCCAAAACCTAATAAAGATTCACTTAAAAAAGAAAACTATAGGCCGATCTCTCTGATGAACACAGACGCAAAGATTCTCAACAAAGTCTTAGCAAATCGGATTCAAAAACATATTAAAAAGATCATTCATGGGGACCAAGTAGGCTTCATCCCCGGCACACAAGGTTGGTTCAACATACGCAAATCAATAAATGTAATTCATCATGTAAACCAGTCCAAAGACCAAGACCACATGATACTCTCGATAGATGCAGAAAAAAGCCTTTGACAAGATCCAACAGCCTTTTATGATCAAAATGCTAGAGACAGTAAGAATGGAAGGAACCTTTATCAATATAATAAAATCTGTATACAACAAGCCCACAGCAAGGATTATGCTCAATGGGGAACAATTGGAAGCATTCCCACTTCGATCAGGAACTAGACAAGGCTGTCCACTCTCACCACTTCTATTCAATATTGTACTTGAAGTCTTAGCCGAAGCTATAAGACAAGAAAGGGACATAAGAGGGGTTGAAATCGGCAAGGAAGAAGTCAAGCTATCCCTATTTGCAGATGACATGATCTTATACCTGAGGGATCCCAAAAACTCCACCAGGAAGCTCCTGGAACTAATTGAGAAGTTCAGCAGGGTGGCAGGATACAAAATAAATGTGCAGGGCTGGAGAGGTGGCTCAGGGGTTAAGCCTCCGCCTTGAGGAGTTCCAGGCCCCATTTTTTAATTGGGCCATTGCAGGAGTCCTGAGTTCGGATTCCGGATCCCACGTATAGACACCAGGCGGAAGTGGGGGCGGCCTGCGCTTCTGGTCCTGGTAGGGCGGAGCCTGTAAATCCCGGGGCAGAAGGAGGTGGAGGCGTCCATGGTGGTTCCCGAATTCATCTGTGGTTCTACACAGACACACACACACACACACACACACACACACACACACACACACACACAGACACATGCACACACGAGAGCCCACATACACACACACATGCGCACAGTTGAATAAATAATAATGATAATAAAATAAATGTGCAAAAATCAGAGGCCTTCCTATATGCCCAGAATGAAAGAAGTGAAAAAGTCTTGAGAGAAACAATCCCATTTACTGTAGCCCCTAAAAAAATGAAATACCTTGGTATAAACCTAACCAGGGAGGTAAAAGACCTTTACAATGAAAACTTTAAAACCCTGAAGAAAGAAATTGCAGAAGACACCAGAAGGTGGAAAGACCTCCCATGTTCCTGGATTGGCAGAATCAACATTGTAAAAATGACCATCCTACCAAAGGCAATATACAAATTCAGTGCTATACCAATTAAAATCCCAAAGCAATTCTTCAAAGAAGTTGACCAAATAATCTCAAAATTCATATGGAGGCACAAAAGACCCAGGATAGCAAAGACAATCCTGAGTAACAAAAACACTGCTGGAGGCATTACCATACCAAACCTTAGTCTATACTACAAATCCATAGTTATAAACACAGCCTGGTACTGGCTACAAAATAGACACACAGATCAATGGATAAGGGTTGAAGACCCAGATATAAGCCCACAAAAATACAGCCATTTGATCTTTGACAAAGAGGCCCAAAGAATCCAATGGAAAAAGAACAGCATCTTCAACAAATGGTGCTGGCAAAACTGGATCTCCACATGCAGAAGATTAAAGCTGGACCCGTACTTGTCACCATGTACAAGATTTAATTCCAAATGGATCAAGGACCTTGATATCAGGCCAGAGACTATAAAAATCATAGTTGAAAGGATAGGGAACTCCCTTGAGCTGATTGGGCTAGGCCAACATTTCCTAAACAGACATCCAATGGCACAGTCACTGCTACCAACTCTCAACAGTTGGGATCTTGTGAAATTAAAGAGCTTCTGTTCAGATAAAGAGATTGTAACACGAGCTCGTGTTACAATCTCAAAGGCAACCCACAGAATGGGAGAAAATCTTCACTAACCACATATCTGATAGAGCTCTACTGTCCAGAGTACACAAAGAACTTAGAAAATTAAACACCAAGGAAACCAATGACCCAATTAAAAAATGGGCCCTGGAACTTCAAAGAAATTTTACCAGGGATGAAATTAAAATGTCTAACAAATATCATAAAAAATGCTCCACTTCTTTAGCCATAAGGGAAATGCAAATCAAAACCTCCCTGAGATATCAGCTCACCCCGGTCAGGATGGCAAAAATCCACAATACAAACAACAACAAGTGTTGGAGAGGATGTGGAGAGAGGGGAACTCTGCTACATTGCTGGTGGGAATGCAAGCTCATACAGCCACTCTGGCGAGCCGTCTGAAGATTCTTAAAGAAATTAAAGATTGAAATGCCATATGACCCTGCTATTCCACTTTTGGGAATAACCCCCCATGCAGCAGAGGTTCGCCTCGATAGCACAAGCACGACCATGTTCATAGCAGCACTGTTTACAATAGCAAAGTCATGGAATCAACCTAAATGTCCAACAGTTGTAGAGTGGATAAGGAAACTGTGGTACATCTATACAATGGAGTACTACTCAGCCATCAAAAATGATGAATTACTGGAATTTGCTGGGAAATGGATGTCATTACAAACAATTATATTAAGTGAAGTATCCCAAACCCAGAAAGTTAAGCGCTGTATGTACTCCATAACAGGTGGCATCTAGTACCAAACTCACCCAGCCCACATTGAGACACTCAAAGGTAAACCTATGTAATACAGTAATTGCAAGGATTGTGAACAGGAGGGATGGGGTTGGAGGTTCACACCAGACATAAGGAGAGAGGAGACCATGTTACAGCAGAGAAAATCGGCCTCCAAGGAATGCAAGTAAGTAATGTGACACCTGGTTAAGTTCACAGACGTTCGTTCCTGATCATGTACAACTGAAGGGGTATGATCTCACCAGAAGGGGAGGGCATATAGTCTGGCAGATGAAAGGTGATCATTTTGCAAATGGGTGACTGACCCCTCCCTCACCGAGGTTTCCTGCTATTATTACATCTACTCTTGAATGTGCTATTATAACAAGACTCCAATTTAACAGTTTTGTGTCTCTGACCAGGGGGTGACATACAGTGCCCATCAGGATGGAGTGAAGGGCATTGCAGGAGCAGCAAAACTGCAAAAGAAAATCAACAAACCACAATCCAGAACTTCAGAGACTCTATATCAACCACATAGAACTAAGCCAGCCTAATCTCCTCCCACCCTGAAGCTCAGGGACATTTGCGGAAGAGGGGGCGGTAAGATTGTAAGAGCAAAAGGATGGGAGGAGCAATGATCTGAAGATTCTCCACACTAGTTAGGGCTGAAGCAATCACAATAGGACTTTGCATGCCCTGCGCAATGTCCAACACACTACTGACCTCACAAAGTCTAGCATCAGCTAAAGGCACCAAGATCCTTGGAGGCAAGGGATTGACAGCCACAGTAGTGTTTCTATGCTTAAGGGGAACACGAGAAAGGGTTCAGGGAAATGCCACTGGGTCCTTGTACGTCATCGGAGAAGAGGACCAAGAGGAGAGTTAGGCACACACAGTAAAGGACTCTCTGGGAATTGGGGGGGAGGCACTGGGAGACGGGGAGGGAGGGAAGGGGAGCAAGGGGTTCAGGGGGAGGAGGAGGGGGGAGGGAACTGGTCTACCTATTAAGTTGGTATGAGTGGAAATAATAATAAAAAATGTTATTAAAAAAAAAAAAAGAAACCTCTATACTGAGAGTCAATGTAATTACATAAACCAGGTCATGCACTTATACATGGGCTTGTTGGTAGAATATTGCCTTCTATGCAGGAGGTACACTTGCTTTATCAGCGTGACCACTTTTCATATGTGTATGTGACACACCTCTTACCTTTCCAGACCCGAAGACTGCTTCCTGGGCATATCTGATAAGACATTCTTTGCAGAACAAGTGAGCATCTGCGCACTGTGTCAGCTCCTCAAATGGGAACTCTCCATAGCAGCAGCGGCATTCAATCAGTTGGCCATCCTGCAGGCCGGCAAAGACATCAAGACGTGTGAGTGCCACACAGACATCCACATCTCTCCCCACACACTTCCCTGCACCAGGCACACAACACCCTGAGGTCAAAATTGACCCTAGATGACACAGTCATGATAAGCTATTTTCTCCCATTCCAGTCTCAGAAATTGGGCATGGAGGCTACATGGTATAATCACAGCCCGTGGGAAGATAAGGAAGGACAACAGAATTTGAGGCCAGTTTGGGTTTGAGTGAGAGCTAGTCTCAAAAAGTAAATAAATAAACCCAGCTAAATATACCAGTATAACACTAATCCAAAGCTAAGTAAGGACAGCAGCCCATTCTCAACCATGCTACAAAAAACCACTATACAAGCTAGCCTATTTCAAACAGAAACAACCCGGCCCAAGGCCACACTGAGTTCTATGCTTTCCCCTAGAAGCTGGCTAGCCAATTCCCAGAATATGCCCTTTAAGAACCCATCCCGACCTCCTCCCTTCAATCCTGATTTGGACTTACTAGCTAATACGCCTGACTGTGATTTGGGTAAACTACAATGTCAACTTTCAAAATGCAGAAAAAAACAGGGTACAGAAAAAGCTCAGGTGAGTGACCAGAATAAGGGGCTTGTCAGACTTCAGATACCTTTTGATACTGCTCTTCATTCATCTGCAGGGCAAGCAAAAAATCTTCATGCTAAGGATAAAAGATTCAAACATTCAGATGCACTTTAACCAAGACCATGTAAACCTTCAGTATATACTTCCAGTATGTCTATTAGTAATACCCATTCCTTCAGTTACAGTTACCTGAGAATCAATTTGCAGCAGGAATAAGGAAGCAAACACCAGCAAACAAGAAATTTAGCAGGGCTAGAAGCCAACTAGGCAGGTGAAATACCTACAGGCATGAAGACCTAAGTTCAGAGACCCAGAACACAGATACAAGTTGGGTGAATTGGGCTGGAGAGATGGCTCAGGGATTAAGCCTCTACCTCAAAAGCAGGAGGACCTGAGTTCAGATCCCATGTAGAAACGTAGGGCAGAAATGGCAGTGGCCTGTACTTTTAACCCTAGAGAGCAGAATCTGGGCAACCCCAGAGCAAAGTAAAAAGGAGGTAGAGCAATCCAAAATGATTCCTGAAGTTACCCTTGGGCCACCACAGGCACATTCAGGGCACTCAGACACACATGAAAAAAAAGTTGGGTGGGTATAGCAGCCCATCCTTAATCTCAGCAACTGCTAAATTCATATATAAGTAGTGCGCAATGGAGTAAATAAATCACCTGCCGTTAATCTGGGGCCTCAGGCACACGTCTATGGGCAACCCCCCATATGAACACATACACACATACCAAATACACATACATATGTACAAACAAATGGGTGTACAACAATTAAGTGACAGATGTCAACGTGACAATTGAAGGCGAGCCTCTGCGTACATCTGGTAAGAGTTATTTAGTTAAAGCTAGCCTTAGAGAAAGTTCATAGGGGACTATTTCATTGATGTGCAAAAACCTAGTCATAGTGGGTAGGATCATTCCCTGACAGGTGGGTAAGATGGAGAGTTGGTTCAGTATTTAGAGACTGGCAAGTGAGAAGGCATGCCCCACTCTTTCTGCTGATATGTTGCAGTTTCATAACTGCTGGTGTCCTGCCATACCGATGAATTGTAACCCAAAAATTTAACACAAGAATAAACACACTGTTCCCCTAAATTGCCTGGGCATACATACTGATGTCAGCAACAGAAGAGTGACTGGAAGAAAGCTGAAGCCATTTGCTAACACGTTCTTGGTGAATACAGCACAGCCACAAGGGAGGAATTTAGCCCCAAGATGGCCTGGGGCAGAAATATGAACCGCTTATTTACCAGCACCAAACCCAGGAGACAACCCTGGATGTCCATCGAAAGGAAATGATGGTGGAAATATTGTTACTTACTGAAGCCGATAGCACACAAGAGAGTTTTAAAAAGGAAAAAAGAGGGGCAGGCAAGATGGATCAGTGCGTAGTAGTATTTGCTGGGGTGAGTCTGACAATCTGCAACTGTAACCCTTGCATTTTTTTTTTTTTTGCATGTGTGTCTGTATCAGAGAACACTGTATATGCTTGTGAAGGTCTAAGGATGACTTTGGGAATCACCTGGATTGTGTTAACTCTGCTTTGCTCTGGAGTTTCCCAGGCTCTGTCTTCCAGGCCGCTGCGCCATTTATGCCTGGAGGTTTTATGTGGAATCTAGAATCCGAACTCGGGACCTTCTGCTTTTAGAGCCGCAAGTTTAACCCCTGAATGATCTCTCCAGCCCAACCCCTGCATTCTTATGGTGAGACAGGAAGTGTCAGAAGCTTGTAGAGCAGAAATAACAGAAATAACAAGGTAGAAGGAGAGAACAGAGAACAACTCTGGACAATTTATGAAGGAAATCCTCATGGATGGCTATGCAATGGTTGTCAGGTGCATTAAATGAAAAATAGGGCAGAAAGTAAACTTTCTTTGGGGGTGAGGGGAGAGAGAGAAAGAGAGAGAGAGAGAGAAAGAGAGAGAGAGAGAGAGACAGAGACAGACAGACAGACAGATTTGCTCCCACCTAAAACCAAAACAAGCAATAGTAGTCAGATCTGAGGGAGTGAGAAGATTCAGGACAGACACTGGACATTCCTTGCAACTATTTTACAAAACCGAAAAACAAAAGATTACAAACAGACAAAAGACCATTCACTAGACATCAATAAGCAGAAACAAATTCGATGGTTCATCAAGTTATTGGTAAAATCAAACTTATTTCAAGTGACTTTATAAAATATGTACTTTTGGGGCTGGAGAGGTGACTCAGGTTAAGTTTCTATCTTGCAAGCAGAAGGACCTGAGCTCCATTCCCAGAAGCTGAGTAAAACACTGGATAGAAATGGTGGCAGCCTGGGGCTGGAGAGGTGGTTCAGGGGTTAAGCCTCTGCCTTGCAGGCGGAAGGTCCTCAGTTCGGATCCTAGACCCCACGTATAGACGCCAGACGGAAGTGGGGGCGACCTGGGTTTCTGGTCCTGGTAGGGAGGAGCCTGTGAATCCCGGGGCAGAGTAAACAAGGAGGAAGTGGAGGGCGGTCCATGTTGGTTCCCGAATTCGTACGTGGTTCTACCTACACACACACACGCACGCACACACACACGCACGCACGCACGCACACACACACAATTGAATAAAAAATAAATAATAAAAAAATTAAAAAAAAAGAAATGGTGGCAGCCTGCAGATATACACAGCGCCATCTGTTATATATACACATACACCATGATAAATAAATCAAATTTTTAAAAATGTGGTTTTATTTGTATTTTTTTCTTCTTTTGGGCAGGATCTTGCTATTTACCCAGGCTGGTCCTAAGCTTTGGGGTCACGTGATTTCCGTGCCTATGTAGTTGGGGATACAGGTGTGTATTACTGTACCTGGTTGACTTCTGTACATTCCTAGGCATGTTTATCATTAAAAGCCAAGTTTCTAAAAACTGTTTTATTTATTGGAAGGAGGGAGAAAGAGAGAAGAAAGGACACACAAACGCATGCCATGGTGCATGGGTGAAGGCAGGGAGCAGTCCTCTCCTTCCACCATGTGGGACCGTAATTTTGAGAGCTGGCATCTCTACTATGGAGCTACCTCACTGGTCCAAGATTTTTTTTTTTTAAAGAAAACAAACAAAAAAAATGAATAAAATTTGTAAACCAAGGAAAATAAAGTACTTTAGAAAAACTGCTTCAGGTTCAGGTCGGAGAAAGCAGAAGCTAAACCTGCACCTGAAAGCAAAGATGTGGCCAGAGACCACTAGGTCAGGACATAGGGACATAGAGACTGCCACTTGACCACAGAGGAGAGATTGGGACATGAAGCTAATAATTAACTCAGATAATCCACCAACTGGCCAAGTTTTTAAGTATGTATATGATGTGATGGGGGTGATATTAATGTATGTGTATGTATATGATGTGATAGGGGGTGATATTAATGAATGTGACTTTACGATGAATGAAGATGAAAATTTTCCCAAAATTCTAATGTCCACTTAAGAATTAGAATTTCACCACTGCCCACTTTTAAAGCACATCTACCCAGATACTCTATTCTGAATAATCAATTTTTTTTCACTCTTTATTCTTGGTAAAAATGGCAGGTAGGGAAAAGGAAAAAAGGGAGGAGGAAAAGAAGACTGGTTTAATTCCTCTTAGGACAAGTGTCATATATCCAGAACACTGAAAAGACATCTTCTTTAAAGGCCAAAATTTGATGAACTTTTAACTGCTTTATCAAAGATACTTTCATGTAGAAGCAGCTTTTTTAAAAAATTTTTTTATTATTTATTCAATTGTGCTTGTGCATGCGTGTATGTATGTGTGCATGTGTAGACCCACAGGCGAATTCGGGAACCACCATGGACGTCTCCACCTCCTCCTTGTTTACTCTGCCCCGGGATTCACAGGCTCCGCCCTACCAGGACCAGAAACCCAGGCCGCCCCCGCTTCTGCCCAGCCTCTATACGTGGGGTTTAGGATCTGAACTCAGGACCTTCCGCCTGTAAGGCAGAGGCTTAACACCTGAGCCACCTCTCCAGCCCCCCCCACTTTTTTTTTTTTAAGAAAGATCTCATTATGAAGCTCAGGATAGTCTTCAACTTCTACCTCAGTTTCCCAAGTGCTAGAATTACAGATGTGAGTTATCATATTGAAGACGAGTGTTCTATTTGACATTATACATCTACTTTTGGGTATCCTGGGACTTGAAACTAGGGGCTCAAACATGCTAGGCAAATACCCTCCTGTTGAGCAACATCACCAGTCCTTGAACTTTTTATTTTGAGACATGGGATTATTACTAAATTGCCCAGACTGGTCTTGAACTTGCAATCACTCTGCAATCACCCAACCAAGATTAGCATTGTAATTTATCTTCAAGATTTTCCGTGTGTGTGTGTGTGTGTGTGTGTGTGTGTGTGTGTGTGTGTGTTTGTGTGTACATGTTGTGGCTCACATGTAGAATCAGAGGATAACTTGTGTGAGTTGGTGCTCTCCTACCATAAGGGTCCCGGGAACTGAACTCAGGTTGTCAGGCCTAGCAGCAAGTGTCTTTACCAGCTAAGTCATCTCGCCAATCCAAGACTGGCATTTTAAAAAATGTGAGTGCAGGGTGGCAAAGATGATGTCTGTTGGTACAGTTTTATGGTAAATCATGCTTTTATTCTATTGCTGAAAACTCACAGGTTGTATGTTATATTGTTATGAGAGATGCAACCTCATAGACCTTGATCTGGAAGACCCTTTTTTAAATAACAATAATGTATACTCAACTTGGTTCACTTATTTGATAACACATTTGGAAGAACTGTAGAGCTGAATGAACTCCTTTCTTGGTTTTCTTTATCATCAGAGGCTGAGGGAAGTGTAACTGATATCTCACTGAATTCCAGTTACAACTCTGACACTAACTTATGAAACTACAAGGTTTAGTCAGCATCATTACAAAGCCAAGTTTCATTTCTGTCAAAAACTTTGGTGTGAGCTAGATATTGGAGCTCACACCTGTAAATACCAACACTCAGAAGACAAAGTACTGGGACAGGCTAGGCTACAGTGTGTTACACTGTCTCAAAAAAAACTCCCAAAACAAAAACAAAAGCCCCCCCAACTTAATCAATCATGTTTGTTGTGTTATTAAACACTTGATAAAAAAGGGAACTCTTGGGCTAGAGATGTAGCTCACTGGCGCAAAACTTGCCTAACTGCATTTGATCCCTGGCATGACTCAAACAAACAAACATAAACCCAAGTCAAGATTCTTTTGCCTCAATCTACATATTTAGACTACTACACCTTCCTTGGAAAGGAATTTTATTTTTATTTTATCTTTTTTTTTTGGCAGTATTGGGGATAGAACCCAGGGCCCAGGACATGCTGGACTACATGCATCCTACTCCTGAAAAGAGAATTCTTCAAAGCTAGTATTGTACCAGACCCCATACCCAACGAATGACAACACAGCAACAGAAACACATCCCAAGAAGAGCGTGTGTCTCCCCACCTCTGCCATTTCTTTGATCTTCTGCTCGTAGAACTCCTGCTCTTGCTGAACAGCTGGAAGGAGGGCCCGGTGGTCATAGGACCTGCAATGCCGCCGCTTGTTTTCTAGAAAGAACATCCTCTTTTCTATCTTTACGTTACCTAGAAGATATGAAACAATGCAAAATCATAGGAATTCAGGCCAGTTGCTCCCTCTTATGCAACTGAACACCCCACTGACTCGTAACCATTCACTTCTGATTTCCTGCAACTTATCCTACTGAGGAGATGGCACGCCTCACTGTGCTGAGTGCCGTGCCTCTTTCAGCCTTCCTTATCCTCTATAAAAGTACTGCAAGCCTGTCCTAACCTGAAGCATTCATTGCCGTGAGTCATGTAACTTACTATCCATTCTAATGAGGATTAGAATGGGCTTATGGGCTTGGGGTTACTGTGGATAGAGCTCGAGAGGCTCATGGCTGTGTCCTGGTCGTTCTAATTCACTCAGGTTTATGGAAGCAGTTGGAATAATGCTGCAACTTGCCATTCATACTCTTTCCAACAGCAATATACTTTCATTTGCTTCACGTCCTTAACAACACCTGTAATTACCATTGTTATTTTGATCGTTGTGATAGGTGCAAATGCCCTGTATGCATGTTGAATTTTTTTTTTAACTTTCTCATTTCAAATACTGGAATTTATTATTTAATTTTTCATTTTTTAAGTATTTTCAAATATATAGAAAAATGTTTGACGGCAGTTAGATCCAACAAGTATCTATTCAACACTTAAAATTACAGAATCAATATCAGACATGTAACTGGTCTGCATTTCTTCTGTTGCTCTGGTAATCTGTTTCTAGAAAACACTCTTCCACCTAGATTTTCAAGTTATTCCCCAGTTAATTCCTGGTAATCTCTGGTTTGGGTACATCTGACTTCCCTCTTTTTCCTTTTAAAACCATGAACTTTAGGTTCAGAAGCCAGGCTACAGGGCTGGAGTCCCAGCTCAGATGCTTACAACTCTTGGCCAACTTTGTTTTGTGCTTTGTTTTTTTCCTGTCTTTTCAGAGATAAGATCCGTGAGCGCTGCGGCACCAAGTTCAGGAAGGTGTACACTGGCTTCACACATGGTTGAGTTTAGGCAGAGCAGGTGGAGGGAGTGGAGCATCCTGTCATGCACTTTCCCCACAACTGCTACCAGAGACAAAGCTGGGAGACTATGTGTTGGATGCCTACTTAACAGAGAGGTAAGAAGGCAGAATGAGAAGCACTCATGTTGTCACTACTTGTTTACCAGAAACCACTGCTCCCCAAACTGCAGAGGGGTCTCTAAAGTCACAGCTTGGGGGGAAAGAACTAGACCCTAAAATCTTCAGAAATCTAACTCTTCCTAACTCTATAGTCATCTCATGGAGTCTCTACTTAGCTGAGTTTGAAATCAAATACAAATGTAACAGAAGACAACAAGACAGTAATAAATAACTGACCTACAGAAAAAGTAGCCACTTCTTTTGCTGGATCCAACTGAGTCATGAATCATTATGAAATTCAGTCTGTATTTTTTGGTGGAGGGGATCAGACCTCTCTAAGACTTTTCTGCAGTTACATCATCAACAGGAATCAGGAAATTTGAGAAGCATGTGACTACCAGCCCCACTGTCAGGTAAATGAACAGTCTGTCTGAAGTAAGTCTGAGGCTAAGCAGTTAGTACTAATGAAACAACCAATTGTTTTCACACCTCAGAACATGCTGTGTCCAAGCTTAACAGTGTTTCCTTTCCCTATGTCCACATGAGTTAATACTACACAGAATACTCCTGTATAATGCACCTAAGTAGGAAGAAGGAAGACAAAAGCTAAAGTGACTGCCTATAAACTATGTTGTGCTGTCAACAG
Source organism: Typhlomys cinereus (assembly GCA_023101885.1). Classification (NCBI taxonomy): domain Eukaryota; kingdom Metazoa; phylum Chordata; class Mammalia; order Rodentia; family Platacanthomyidae; genus Typhlomys; species Typhlomys cinereus. Next base: position 239,827 of record JALPQD010000687.1, on the reverse strand, counting down.
TCTTTCCAGTCACACCTGCGCCTGCTCGCCTTCTTCATGCAGCAAGCACCATGACCTTCTCCTGTGACCTCCAAAGGCACCAGAGTAGTTTCACAAATTGTAGCCAACACGTGGCTCCTCATTACCTTGCTGAAATTTGAAGTCTATGAAAGAATACTGATTCATCTCTTTCCTCTTTTTCCTTTTGCCACTGGCTTCAGGTGACAGCTCCTGCCATTTTTTAATGGCATCAGAAAAGGCCTAAAATTGAAAGAGGGAAAGGTTACCAATATTAGTGGAAAACAAGATGTAGGCAACCTCAGCAAAAAGTGCCAGCTTCCTTCCTAATGGCTTACCAGAAGCGGGTAGAAGCAAAAGTAAAACAACTTAAGGAAATAAGAATGGCCAAAGTAATACTGGGTAAGTAGTGCGGTACTTCAGGTAGCACTTACTGTCTTCAAAGGCATGGCAGGTATGGCACACCTGGTGGGATTTCTAGTAGCACTTCCCTTATACTCACACACCCCCATTTCTACTGTACAATGGAGTTTGAAATTCTTATATAGATGGTGAACTCTTTCCTTTCTTCCTTCAACTTCCTCTTTTTCACTTCTTAGACCTTTCCAATTGGCACTTTTAACTATTGAAGTCTTTGCCATTTAAAAAAGGGGGGAGGACTGGAGAGATGGCTCAGGGTTAAGACTTTGCCTTGAAAGCAGAAGGTCCTGAATATGGATCCCAGGTCCCACATAAAGATGCCAGCAGAAACGGCAGAGGCCCACACTTCTGGCACTGGTGGGTGGAGCCTGGAAAATCCCAGAGTGAAGCAAGAAGGAGGTAGAAGCAACCCAGGTAATTCCCGAAGTCACCCTTATTCCTCCACAAGGACATATAGTGCTCTCTGATACACACACACACACACACATTTTTTAAAAATTACATATACATGGCCCTCCTCCCTGGATCTCATTCCTCTTTCAGCTGCAAGCCCATCCCTTTCTTTTCTTCTCTGCAGCCATGAACAACACGCACCTGAGCCAACGTCTCCTACCTGCCAGCTCAGCTCATACTTTCTCACAAGGGGCTAAGTGTCCCACTCCCACCCACATCCCATCCTGACTTCCTTGGTCCTCTGTCTGGCCCTCCCTCATGCTGGAATTCCTCTCTTCTTACTCAACAGGGTCTCGAGATATTTACAAACATAGGAGTTTGCCTTCCCCAAGTTGATGACCCTCAAAAATCCCATCTCCAGTTTCTACATCTTCTATGTACCGCACCACCTCATGAACTGTTTTTCCTTGGCTCTCCCACAGGCAACTTACTCTATTCCTGCAAGCCAGTTCTTCCCCAGTATTCCTCTCTCTAGCAAATGACTCCATCTTCCTCCATGCTTCCTGTCATACCCTCTCAAACAACTCATAATTTTTATTTTAGAGTCTAGCTCAAGGCTGTAACAATTACTTGTTTCCTTGTCTGTACATGTCAGCTCCTCGGCCAGACTGTGAGCTTCTGGAGGACAAGGAAGTGGCTTGCTGCGTGCTCAGCATCTTGCAGTTTGTATGTGCCACTTATGTGATGAATGAATGGGGAGATGTGTATGCCACAGGCTGAGACACATGCACGGCATCTATTGCAACTACACTTCCCTGTGTTGTTCAAGTATCAATAAAACACATACATGTGAGCTACCGAAGAGGGAAGAGCATCTTACGCTTAATCTACTTTCACACCTTCCTTTTGCCTCCTTTATCCACTATCTCTTTTCATTCTTGCAATAGTCCTGAGGTTGGTATTGCTTCTTTTACAGATGAAGTGAGGCTTAGAGAAGGGAGCAGCCCTGAGCTGAAGCTCAGAGAAGGCCAAGATTTGCAGTCAAAACAGTCTGGGATTGAGGGACAATGTCACCTCATCCTCACAGAATGACATTCAAAGAAACCCCACCAAAGCTGATCAAGGGAATTCCTTACGCTACCTTTCCACTTCCCCAAACAAGCCTCTGTGATTATGGCGTTTTCTATTTTCCTTTACTGGAATTCTCAAATCTCATATATCAATCTTGAAGTCATACTTTTGTACTTAGTTGCATAAATATTAAGATTTGCCCTCAGGGCTGGAAAGATGGCTCAGGGATTAAGACTTGGTCTCTCGCACACAGAAGGTCCTGAGTTTGAATACCAGGTCCCACGTAGAAAAATACCAGGTGGAAACTGCAGTGGCCTGCACTTCTAGCCCTGATGGGCAGAGCCTGGAAAATCCCAGAGTGGAGCAAAAGGGAGGGAGAAGCAATCCAGGATGACTCCCAAAATCACCCTTGGCTCTCCACAGAGACACTTAGTACTCTCTGACACACACACACACACACACAGATTTGCCTTGAGCCTACAAAATGGCTCAGCAAGTATATGAACTTGTATGCAACTTGGTGACTTGAATTTAATCCTTGGAACTTACATGGTAGGAAGAGACAATCAATTTCTAAAAATTGTCCTCTGACTTCTACACATGCTCAAGTAGCATAGGAAACACACATGCCATCTACATTCCCCGAAAAGAAAGATTTCACCCAAAGGGAAATACCCAACCAATCCTTGAACCAGGGCTCTTTGCAAAAATCATAATTGCATTTTGCAAATGAGATCATTAAAGCAGAGGGATCATTATCAGTAGGTAATGACACTAGAATGCGAGTTCAGAGCTTCTGAATAGTGGTGAACAGGCCTTGCAGCCCACCGGAGGAGCTTTAGAGGCTCTGGCTCCAGCCCTAAAGGCGTTGTTACCCCATTTAAACACATAACAAGGTTCTAGTAGACAAAGCCCCACAGAATATGAACATAAAGGAGTACTTATCAGGAAACAGTTATCTTCTAAAATGTTCAATATAAATGAAAAGAGTCCCAAAGTTCTTACTTAGAGTTATGTCAGTAATCAGCACTTCTATTACTGTTGGCTAAATGCCTGGTTAAGTAGACCAGAGACAATCAGATTACTGGATGAATGCCTCCAGACTGATGGCCTATGCACCCAGCTGCGGTGAAAGTGTGTTTTCCTTTGAGATGGCACAAATTAACTCTCCGCTTTCGCAGTTCTCATGGCCTGATTTACCTGCTAAAATTCAGAGCACTCATCACACCATCTGAACTAGTCCCAGTTTTCCCACCAGACTACAAGCTCTCATTTCTATTCTATTTTTCTCAATCTTAATCTTTCTTGTCCCCATTCTCAGAGTGTTAGGAATGAAACATGGGGCCTTTTGTATGCCTTGAATAGACTTTTCCACTAAGCTGAACCCCAGCCCCTACTCTGTTCTCCTGATCCCAAGATCTGCAGGATCCATCTTGAGTCCAGGGAAGAATCCTAGGAACAGCAAGTGTTTTATTTTTTTCAGGCTCTTCTCTGGTCTTTTTTCCTTGAGTTAACTTACATTTATAAACTCTACAGACACTCAAGAATTAGTTCTAACTAAAGGACAGTTAAAGATAGAGTCTGCTTTTTTTTTTTTTGGTAAGAACTTGCTTAAAGAAATGACCCAGAAGCTAGCCAGGTGTTGGCATATAACTATAATCCCAGCACTTGGGAGGCTGAGGCAGGAGAATGCCATGTTTCAAAGTAGACTAGAGCAAATCCTTGTCTCCAAATGAAAGTGAAAGAAAATGAACCAGCAAACACTGCCCTTAAAGACCGAGAAGTAAACAAAGATTTGCACATCTACTAGAGGGGAATGGTCCAGAGACAGGGACATGCTAACTACTGCCATTGAGACAAAGGTGACTGTTAAAGTCATGTGGAAGGAAGAGGAATCCAGAGAGGTGGATACCCTAAGAGAGACTAAGCTAGAGAAGAGAATGCGTTAAAAAAGACAGTCTGGTCCACATGTATTTAGCCCCATGATGCTCTTATGATCTTCTTGGTACATGAACTAAGATGGGTAGTGAACAAATGGAACAGCCACATCTGTGGTAGAACTGAGAAAACTGGGTGGAATGTAATTATCTTACTTGTGAAGTACTCAGTCAAATGTGTACATATGAACCAAGGCACACACGTCCATCCTAGAACCTAGAGGAAAGCTAGGAGAAGGACAATGGGAATTGTGAAGACAAGACTCAGTAGCATGCAACTTGTGGGATGAGGAGGAGGAAGTAGCTACCAGATTCTCAGAGTTGGGTGTGAGCTCTTGGGTGTTTTTGGTTCTTTTTTGAACTTGCTTCTAGGCAGTTTTAAACTTTTGGTGGTTATCTTCCTAGCTTGGCCACCCAAGTCCTGGGATTACAGGTATATGACATAACATCCGGTCCAAAGACATGAGAGTCATATCAAAACTGAAACAAACACAGGGAGAGGAAAGTAGACAGAAAAACTAAGACAACTAATTTTAACTCAACTCCCAGAGAATCTAAGAAAGGAAACACAGTGAAGAGTGAATTATCTGCCTGAACAGTGAATATTCTCAAAACTTAATACTGAAAATCCTGAAAATAGGTTTGTTCAAAGTGCACAACTCAAAAAGATATGTGAATAAGTTTGTAAGACCTATTACAGGAGAAAGCTACATTTTTTCCCAAGTTGACCCATTAAACATAAGTCTATGCTCAGAAACAAAGGCAAATTCCAGAAAATGGGTCAAAGAGCTAAGAGGCTGCCTCTGGAGAACTGAGTCAGAGATCCTTTGTTTACCATTTAAAAAATTACATGTAAGCACATTAGCAATATTTGACTTTTCAGCTGAGGGAATGAACTAATTTTTTCAGAAGTGTTTGCTTTGATGAGTTTTAAAGCTTTTTTAATTCCCTCACTGAGGGATACAACACTGAGAGAGCATTTGTGTCCCTATAGCACTTTCAAAGTAGGAAAATAAAAAGCTTAAAAACACTGTAGCTATCACAGCTGCACTGGGATTCCCAAGAAGCCAACCAACAGATTTCCACAAAAACAGCCAAGCTAAAAACACCTACAGTATACACATACCAGAAACAGGGTCACCTGGTCCACATGGCAGACTAGAAACCAACCAAGATAGGAGTTTCTCTGAATGACAGTGCCTCTCTCAGTGGCAGCCCTCCTTGAGTGGCAGCCCTTTCTGGCTTAAATCAGTGTTCAAACTTAAAGAAGGCGAGTCTCCAGAAAGCTTTGCAATAACCACCTAAGAACTGGCACAACGGTGAAGCTATACGCTGTTGTTGCTCAGGCAGGAACTTGCTACTGAAACCCTACCCAAGGTAAACACTGGGTCATGACTTCATGCTGTAATCTGCTCTTCTAACAGTGTGTAAGAGTCCCTCAACATTGTAAAAAAACTAAGGCTCAGCACGTGTCAGACATTTGCTCAAATAACACATTAGTGCAGAACAGGAACTCAAATAAGGGAAAAGGAAAAATGAATCACCCCAAATTCATCAAGGTTCTAGACTTAGCAATTTGTAAGGGACCAGCTGATGACACTTAGGAATAAAGTTGACAAAATCTGGACTCTCAAAAAGATAGGATCAACTAGTCATTTTATTTGTGGCAACAAGTAAACTTAAAGATTGTTTTCTTTTCTTTTTTTATTTATTCAATTGTGCATGTGTGAATATGTATGTGAGCACACGTGTTTGTCTGTGTGTGTGTAGAACCACCATGGACGCTTCCACTTCCTCCACCCCGGGATTCACAGGCTCCGCCCTACCAGGACCAGAAATACAGGCCAGCCCCGCTTCCGCCTGGTGTCTATACATGGGGTCTAGGATCTGAACTCAGGACCTTCTGCCTGCAAGGCAGAGGCTTAACCCCTGAGCCACCTCTCCAGCCCAAGATTATGTTTTCTAAAAGAATATTTACCTTCTAAAAATAAGCACTATAATACTCGTAGCTAGCAATTTGCTTTAAAACTGGGGAGGAGGAAAGTGGGCAGGGGGAAAGATTAAACGAAATCATGAATGAGTTGGGCATTATTGAAGACTGCTTTTATATGTATGTGAGGTTTGTGAAAAAGGGTATAATACAGTCCTAGGAAATGTGGCCCAGTTTCAGCTTGTACTGAGTGATCACACTGAAGGTGGCAGGGAGGCAGGGCTACTAGTTTAACTAAAAAACATTGTGTGTGGGGGGGTTATTCTCTGTCTACAAGGCAGAATTTTTAAATATCATTCGAACCCAACACCCACAAAGTACCTCACCAACCACATAGAGTCTTGGCTTCCACCCAGCATGGATGACCCTTTGTTAAACAGCCCTCTGTAATTCTATAGTCCAGACATGTCCCGTTTCAAAGCAAAAGCAGTAGCCAAGGAGCAAGCAACAGCCACAGTCAGAGCCCACGTCTGACAGCCGCCAGATGTCATTTTGCTAAATGATCATGTCTGTGCTTCCAACCAGGCACAGTCTCTACCTAAGTCACAGAAGGCACTCCTCATGTGCTACCTTATTTGAGGCCATTAGGAATTATGCACTTTTTTAAAAATAAAATCACTATAACTGGGCACCATCATGGTTCCTGACAGACTTTATCTCCAGCAACTGAAAATTTGAGGCACCTAGGAGATGGTGGCATGATCTGCCCCAAATTAAAGCAAATCAGAAAGGAACTTGTATCTTTTGCATTCTAATCCTTTGGGGTTTCACAGCATAGGTGTCATCCCCTAGGACTTTACGGATAGCGGTTCTTTCCTTCATCTAATTTACCATTTCTTCTCAGAACTTCTTGATTAGCAAATGCCTCTGCCTATTTCTCTTTATTGTGTCAATCTTACAGCTCTTTGCCATTACAAATCACCCCACTCTCCACAATCTACACTCCTTATTCTGTCATCACAGGGGAACACAAGAGGTAGATCCCTCACCCCCCAAGAAGCTCAAGGAGAGCACCTTTCGGGTGATTGCATAGTGTCCTTTGAGTTCATGCAGGGCCCACTTGATGTCCTGGCTGCTGAGCATCTTGAAGTCGGCCATCAAGAGGTCAGCTGCTTGGATGAAGCAGCGCTGGTCAAGAGGAGCCAATTTGAAGTAGTCAAAAAAGTCTATTTTAGGCAACTGAAATGAGACAGAGAAGCACAAGGTTATAGTCCAGAAAGCATATCCCAGAGGGTAATTGTTTTGTTTGCTCTCAATTATTCTATAAGGAAATTACCAGTCTAAAACAAAGAGATTAGCTTGGGGATGGTGGTATGTTCAGGTCTATAATCCTGGCACATAGGATACAGAGGCAGGAAGATGGTGAGTTCAAAGTCAGCAAGGGCTCCATGAAAAGACCTAGTCAAGACACACAAAAAGATAGAAAGAAAGACAAAGACAGATGGAAGGGAGGAAGGAAGAAAGGGAAGGAGGGAGGGAGGGAGGGAAAAAGGGAAGGAGAGAGACAAAGGCTTCCCTCAAATTAGAGAGGTTAAGTAGCAAGTGACCAGTTTTATAGTATAGGTAGAAATTTTAATCCAACCTGTAATCTTTCAGCCATTTTTTTCCCTCAAAATATTTAGGGAAGGGCTGGCAAGATATGGCTCAGTGCATAAGATACCTGTTTGCAAACATATCAACTGAAGTTCAATCCTAGAACCACATGACAGAAGAAAAGAATACACTTGGAAAGTTGTCCTCTGAGTCCACATGAGCCCCTACGCTTTCTCTTTTCTAATAAATATTTTTTAAAAAGTAGGGAAAAATCATTTCTTCCTTCTTATTATAGAACAAGTAAAGAAGCAGTCAAAAGCATGTGTGGGAAGAAGGATCAAGCAATAGGCATAGTCAACACTAGTTCATACTGCAAATGTAGACAATAATTAAAGTTCTGACAAAACAAATCACTTTCAACTTGGCACAGGATTTGCTTAAACACAAATATATAATATATATATATAAAAGACACCTAAATTGTAGGTAAGGATCTGCAAACTGGGTATTTAAAGAGAAATGTAGCAGTGCTGTTACAGCTTACAATGAGAAATGTTTGAATAAATGACACTGTGCTGTGGAGGTAGAGAACAAAGGACAATGAAGGGGATACAATAACACTAACTTCCTAGTAGTACCAGAGCTGGTCCATAGATGATTCATGAAAAATATTTCAACTTTAACAGTAACTTTGAACTTTTTCATAATAAAATACAAGAAAAAAAAGACCTAATACAAAAAGAGCAAGGCAATCTTATTCCATTGTAAGGACTTGCTTTGTAGAGTTAAAGGTACAGAAAATTTGCTTAATTCTTTGAAGAAACAGAAGATTAAAAAATAATAAGAGAAATTAGTTCTATACAACTCAAAGCAGTTCAGGCAGACTTCCATGGAGGTCTAGTATATCTTGAAATCCTATTTTTGCTCTTTGCCTTTAAAACCCTGCCTGACAAATCCCTTTCCCCTCATAAGGTGAGGAAGAAGGCAGAGCAGTTCTGGTATTGGCAGTCACTTGCCTTTGTATCATCGTGGCTGGCAAGCAGACTGCTGCTGGGATTGATAATGATCCGGTCTTCTCTCTTTGGATAATCCGGGTTTTCCAGAAGAAAATTACAAAGTCTGGGGGAAAAAACAAAACAAAACAAGACATTACTTTCATACTGCTTTCAAATCCCATGCCTGCCCATTAAATCAAGGAAATGCTTGGAAAAGAAAAAAAAGAAGTCCTTATAACACAGACAACTGTATAGTGGTACACTCCAGTAATCTCAACATTCAGGAGACTAGACAGGAGAATCTCAAATTTTGAGGCAGTGATGGCGTCCAAAAAATAAATAAAGAGATGCTTGCACCCAGGAAAATGAAAAAAAAAAATATGCTGGATTCCTATTCTTGCTTTGTTGAAAGGTCATGGTGGTGTTCACATGTAACCCCAGCATTTGGGAGACTGAGGCAGTATAATAGGTCCCAAGCCAGTTTGGAGTTCATAATAAGACCCTATCAAAAACAATGAACAAACTGACAGGTGAACACCCTCTGAGGTTTACCTTCTAGTTAGTGTTGCAAGAAAAGTCACTGAAATTAATGATTGTTAAATTGTGTGGAACTGGAAAACTTGGAAGTAGCTATCTTTCAAGAAAACTATGAACAAAAAGCGGAAAAGAAATGTGCACTCACGTTCACAATTTAAAGTATTTGCTAAGAGACCTGGTTGGCGAGTGCTTTAGTTCCATTACTTATTGCTGTTAAAAAAAAAAAAATCTGACTCAAGCAACTTAGGAGCAGGGGTTTGTTCCAGCACAACGCCAGGTTACAGTTCATCATAGCAGGAAAACAAATGCAGGAGTTGAAGGAACTGGCCACATCACTTCCAAAACAAAAAGTTTTATTCATTTCCACAACATCTGCCTAAAGAATGGTCCTACCAAAAAAAAAAAAAAAAAAGAAAGAATGGTTCTGTCCACAATGAGCTGGATCTTCCCTTCTAACTGTGTGATCAGTAATCTAGAAGTAATCTAGAAGATACTTCTCAGGTGGGCCTGGAGATCTGCTTCAAAGGAGTGAGGATGACAACTTATACTAACCATCGGAGTCAGTAAATAAGCAAACTGTAAGAGACATCAAACTTTTCATAGTCTTGAAGTCACATAAGTTTCTGAACCATGCAGAATGTGCTCAGCTTATCTGAACAACTGCAAGACTCACCAACAGACCAACTGTGAGGCTGCTTTTAACAGTCTTCATACCAAACCCACCAGCCTTTTCCATTGTATTACTAAGGCTAAAGCAAGGTGGCACGAGCCAACCTGGCAATGCCTAGACCTACGAAAGTAAGTTTGTCAAATCAAGATGGCTGGACTAGGCATGACTCACAGTACTGAGGCTGGTCTATTGGGGGCTCAGTAAGGAAAATGGTTTGCTCAGAGAAATATCAGGCTTTCCTACTTCTCTGTCCTCTTAGGCCCTTATTCCTGCAGGTTCACACATCTCCTTCCTAACTCTTACTCAGTTCTCTCCCCTCCTTCTCTCTTCCCTTCTTTCTAGTTATTTTATTTATTGTATTGTTGTATACATGTGTGTGTGTGTGGACATGTACTACGGCGTGTGCAGAGGCCAAGAGAATAACTTTGTGAAGCTGGTCCTCACCTTCCATTTATGAATGTTCTGGGGACCAAACTCAGGCCATGAGGCTCATGTAGCTAAGTATCTGCACTGCTGAGTTGCCTTGTGAGCCCCCAGTACTGTTCTGTCCATGTCAGCAGTGGAACCTCTAGGGCATAAGGGAGAAAGGAAGGCAGCTCTTCTCCCATTTGCCCAGGTGCCAATGCAAGGACCTACAAGGGATGTCGAGCAGATGGCAGCAAGAGCACTGTTAGCCTTGAGATATGAGTTTATAATTATCAGTCCTTGTTGTAGAAAATAACAGCTGCCAGGTTTGGGGAAGATTCAGGGTCAGCTGGGCAATGGGTACTTCGGGAGGCAACAAGGTACTAAAAATTTAATAGCACCACAGCTGCACCTTAAGAGACTCCTACCTGTTTTACTTGGAATTTCAGAATCAAAAAAACAAAACAAAACAAAAAACAGTAGCAACTAATTCTAAAATACCACTTAAAATTTCTTAAAGTCAGTTGGGTGTGGTGTTACACACTTTAATCCTAGCACTCAGAAGGGCAGAGGTAAGAGGGATTATGTAGAGGGCTATATTCTGAGACCACGTCTTAAACACACACACATACACCCCTGACTAAACCATCAAGTTTATTGTATTACAAGAAAATAAATTAAGATGCTTAACTCCCTATAATGAAAGCTGAGCAGGCTTTATGACACCTGAGGAGACGGATCAGCAGGGCAAGTTGGCTAACTAGCTAAGCCCATCTGTGAGCTTTGAGTTCAACTCAGAGACCCTTCCTTAATATGTATGATAGCAAGTGATTGAGGACACCTTTAGGCCTCTACATGCACATGCATGAACACATACATATATTACATCCTCGCATATAACATTTAAGAAAATCAAAATACTAATAATCTAGGTAACATATATGGGACACGTTGCTATTCATCACATAATCTTTTAGCTTTTATCATAAAAAACAGAGGAGAAAAAAATCAGTGACATTAAAAAGAGTTAATGAAAAACTATCTTAGATTAAAAACTAAAGTAGTAAAGACCAAGACATTTTGATCTGTTCCTGGTTTAAAAATGGTAACTGCCTCTGGATAAAGTTGGAATTTCAAAAGGCTACTACTGACACCAATGTATCAGCATACAAGTTAGAAAAATGGTCATCTTCTTTGAGCTGAATACCTAGAAAAAAAAGGGTCTATCCTTCCCTCTTGTCCTGAAAGAAGAGAGGCACTTGCATGCCCTTCACTGAGAACCAGAGTTAAGACATGACTTTGAGAATAGGGAAAGAATGTCCTTCTCTCTTTTTTTTATTAAAAATATCTTAAGTGTTTTGAAAATCTGATTAATTTTAATACCAATCTTTATATATAGCTATTTCATCTGTTTGGGAGGAAGACAAAGTAAAAGTATAGTGACTTATTTTTTTTTTCCTGAGACAGGGTCTCACATGTAGCCCAGGATGATTCAGAACTTTTGATTCTCCTGCATTAGCTTTTTTGAGTGGTAGGATCACAGATAAGCACTACCATGTCTGCTACTACTTTTCATTTTGTATTCTCAGGATTCATTCACTTGATATATTGTGTGTGTGGTGTATAAACACATGTGTGAGTCACCCTTTATTTTTATTAGCATGTTATTTGTTGCTTTTATAATGAAAACTATATAAATTCTCCCATGTGCTTTGGCAAACAGACAGTGTATGTCCAGAATACTTGTAGAGAATAAATAACCTTCAACAACTTGACCAATACAAGCAGTACTGATGCTGAGAAACAACTAAGCATTTTTTTTTCTTTTGGCTTGTGCTTGTATGTGCGTGTGTATCTGTGTGGATCAGAGGGCACTGTGTGTGACTGTGGAGGCCCAAGGGTGACTTTGGGAATCATCCAGGATGTACCTCCTTTCTGCTTTGCTCTGGGCTTTCCCAGGCTCTGCCTTCCAGGACCGGAAGTGCAGGCACACGTGGTGTTTTCACCTTGACCTGGCAAATTGGGATCCAAACCTGGTTCCTGCTGTTTTTGGGACAGAGGCTCAACATTTGAGCCACCTCTCCAGTCCCCAACTAAGCATCTTAAGTCTATAGCCATGCAGGAATCGCAAATTTCAGAAGGAGTTGGTACATCAGTGATTTTAGAACTAACGGTATTAGAGATATAAGGAAATGAGAAACAAGCCAGCAAGAAAAGGATAAATGCTGCATGATTGTACTTATGCATGACAAGAGACATGAAACAGAAAAATCCATGAGTTTGGGGAATGGGAGAGGAGGGGACAGAGAATCAAGTTTCTAATGGACACAGGGTCTTAGTTTGGGAAAAAAGGAAGATTTCTGGTCACTCAACTGCATACTTACAAATGGTTAAAATGAAATATATGTTTTGTCACAAAAAAGAAGGAAATAAGCATGATAAAATACTTACACATTCAAATCATGGTAATTCTTCAAATGAATGATCTCTTCGACATATCCATTTGCTACATCTGGAAATCTTGCTTCCTGCAAAGGGATCATTATTTTTTTATTTGTTAGAGATTTTGGAAGGCAATAAAAAACAAATGGCAAAAAGTATGTAAAATGAATAGAAACTAGAAAAGGGCTAAAGCTACTCTGTGTGTGCAGAAAATTCAACCCTTGGTTCCCAGGTCTCTGAAGACAGATGAGGCGTAAAAGGGACCTAGAGGTCACTTGGCCTTGTGCCCCATTTTATATCTACTCTTCCATTCTCTCAGCAAATACTGGTCATTTTTGCCCACACCAGAGACAAGGCAGGGGCAATCCCCCATACCTGCCCTCATGAAGCCCCGGGATGTGGGCTGAGGATGCAAATGAAATAGCCAGGGGAAGCAGGATTAAGCAATCTAATGGAAAGTAAACAGCAGCTGACCTTGAACATAAAGGCCTGACTGGCTTGTCACAAGAGGATCCAAGAGACACTATGATGATGTAAATGCACTACTCTGCTGTTAGCAGCAAGTAGCTACTGATCTGTAACAGATATACTGGACACAGAATTTGTAACTTTAATTGACAGACATTTGAATGTAAACAGCAATAAGAGCCAATGGCTAGATGGCCCAGATCAAAGACATCCAGTAAATTTGCTTTGGGTGAACTTGAGCCTTGACAAGCTGAGGGGTGTTCAGAAATGTCTTATGCCTTGATGGACTACTACTAGAGGACTTCCTGAGGGTACTGAACGAACAGTATGGACTCCCCTTTCAGGTGTCTGTTTTCTTTTCTTTTATTCTATGCATCTAGATAACTACTTCTTAAGAAAACGAAGTCTATACACAGCATATTTTGTTTACTGCAATGGAAAAACAAAACAACCCAGTATGGCATCTACAACTATTCAAATCATAATATAAACAAATAAAACTTACAGTTTCTTTCACTAACACTGCAATGAGTTCTCGATCTATCTCAGCAGCTTCTTCCCCCCAGAGGTTTTCCAAATTGGCCTCCTGAGATCCCGGCAAGGTGAAGGCTGGCCCTGGCTCTCCCTCCTGGACAGCCAGGTGGTCGTCAAGTCCTCCTAGCAGATGTGCAGGCTGCGGAGAAGCAGGACCTGGAATTCCCTCCTGCTGGGGTTCTGGCCTTTGAAAGGCTGCCTCTGGGAAATCATGTGGTAAGAACATGGGGCCCAATTCTGATTCAGAATTCCGCTTTAGGGGTGCAACCTCGATTACTCTCTTCCGGGGCTGTGAGTTTACAGGCCGGAAATATGGATGGTCAGGCCAGTAGTCTTCTTCAATCTCCTGGTCTTCTACTGAGGCTGGTGCTTCTCCAAGACTGGAAAAGAGCTCCGTCTCTGAGTCTTCAGATGAATGGTTCTGTGTTTCCAAAGGACCACTTTCTGGGAAAAAAAGGGCACTTTCTCCCAATATAATGACGTTCGGCTCCGATATGGGATTGACAATATCATTTGTAATCCGCTTACGACTTGGCCCAGGTTTGGGTTCTCTTTCTGTCTGGCCACTTGACTTTGTGAATTCAGACACTCCAGGAGGCCCCAGATCCAGAAATTTGCTATACTTATTCTCAGCCTCATCCTGTGCCCCAGAACCAAACAATGAGTTGTTACACAAGGAAAAATAGCTGTGAAAATCTGCTTCATAATCTGCTCTAGTCTTTTTAGGTCTGTTTTCTCTTATCCTGTTCAGATCTTGCCATCGGGCAGCTGGTTTGATGAGATTGGGTCGGGATGTCTGAGCTCTACGTGTCTAAAAAAAATGAAATTTTAGTAATAAAAATTCAATTTATTTCCTAGTCTATGCCTCCCTTATGCACTTATACTGATAGGATAGAAACAAAACCCAATAATCCTCCCCATAAGCAAACCCAGGTTTACAGGTTTACCTCAACATTAACATTTGACCACAAGTATCTGTTTATGAGAGCTAAAAGCTGATGGTTCATTTACTCTGCAGGCATGAGAACCTGAGTCTGAATCACTAGCACCTGCAAAAAAGCTGAGCCTGCCTGTTTGTGAACCTACAACCACAGAAGTAGGGGACAGAGACAAGAAGATCCCAAGAGCTTGTTAGCCAGCTAGACTAGCCTAAATGGCAGGCTTTACTGTTCAGTAAGAAATTCTGTCTCAAGGTAATAGAATGAAGAGCAAAAAAGGAAGATACTAACATCCTGTTCCAGCCTCCACATGGATTGTACACACACACACACACACACACACACACCAGACTAAAAAGCAACTCTTACATATCATTAACTTCAGATAATCAAATATAAATTCTGAAAAAATTAAGACAATTAAAAAAATGACTATAGACAATGAAAATAAGGTAACTAAGCATGCAACTCTACAAAAAGCAGACTAAATTTTTTTCTAAAGAAAGATAAGAAGTACAATTTACAATTGAAGATATTCATAAAAGCAGCTGAAAAGATAACTAAAAACAAGCAACCAAAAATATGTGAGGTCTATAGTAATAGAAATTCAAAATATTAGGGCTGGAGAGACGGCTCAGGGTTAAGACTCTGCCTCCAAAGCAGAAGGTCCTGAGTTTGGATTCCAGGTCTCACATAAAATCACCAGACGGAAATGTTATAGGCTTACATTTCCAACCCTGGTGGGTGGAGCTGGGAAATCCTAGAGGGAAGCAAAAAGGAAGTAGAAGCAATTCAGGATGAATTCTGAAGTCACCTTTGGGCCTTCACAGGGACATACAGTACACTCTCTGTCTCAGAATAAATAAAGTTAAAAATATTAAAAATTCAAAATATTGTAGTAAGGAATATATGAGGAGGTTAGACTACATAGAAAACCAAAACTTGTCTTCTGTACACACTTAAAAAAAAAAAAAAAAGCAGTAGCACTGGACAAACTGCTCTATAAAAATATGGCAAGACACATTTTAATTTGGCTAAAAATGATTACCTAGCTACAAACTGATTGTAAAAGTCACATGAAGTATAAACGCAAGAATGCCTAAGGAAATTCTCAAAATATGGGCAATAAGGAGGTAGTAAACACATTACAACCCAGCAATTACCAAGCAGCATGGGTTAATGAATCAAAAGACAAGCAATAGTGAAGTAAAGTCCAGCACAGACCAACAGGCTTCTAAAGCTAAAGATACCAGACAGAAAGAAGGGGCCGGCTAAACTCAGAACGTTGAAGCACTTAAGAGCGAAGCCCTCGGGCTGTTCCACAAAACCCAGAGCATGAATTTCCACCTGGGCTGGCACGGGAAGCTCAAGAGAACTCACATCTGTCAGGATAATATCATCATCCAGGTCATCATCTTCAGGTTGTCGAGGAGCCGGGGTGACCAGCATCGGAATTCCTTCCTCATCAGAGGAGTCAGATATAGTAATGGGACCCTCTCTGAGGCCAACCCAGTCTATAAGAAGACAGAACATGATTGATCACTGCCAGGCTGTCACAACCACATTTGGTCCCCATTTGACTTGGGCCCTAGCCTCTAACTGACTTCATGGCCACTTGCATGTTAACTTATCACCTCAAAGTGCACCTGTACTTTGTGAATTTCTATGAATAATATATTGGGAATTGTTAGATAAAATGCTTGAGACTTACTAACTTCTTGAGTTGATGGAGCTTTGTTTTGTTTTGTTTTTCTGGTTACGATCTCACCTTGGCTGGCTTAGTACTATGGACACCAGACTAACCTTTTTGGCAATCCTCTTGTCTCAACCTGTGAGTGCTGGGATTCAAATATGTACACCACACAGACTTGGAAAAATGTTGATAAAGGAGTTGAAGAGCTGATTCAGGGGTTAAAGCCTCTGCCTTGCAAGCAAAAGAACTGGAGTTCAAATCCCCAGATCCCACGTAAAAATGCCAGGCGGAAATGGTGGTCCCCTGTAATTCTGGCTCTAGAAGGTAGAACCTGGGAATTTATCTCCAGCACAAAGCAAAAAGGTAGAACAATCCTGATTGTTCTCTGATGTTATCCCTGGGCCTCTACAGGTGTGTACATGCACACATACATACAGAGTCAAATGTCCTCTTCTACATACATGAAAACACCTATATCTTCCCCCCCCCAAAAAAATCTTAGTCACTGGTGGTGGTGATGAGCCTGTAACCTCAGCACTTGAGAGAGAGAAGATGAGAAGTTCAATCCTGGGCTACATAAAGAATTCAAGGCTAATCTGAGGTATAACACACACAACTTTTAGTACGGGAATCACAGATCAATTTCAGGTGTCTTACTCAATCTCTTTGTACCTTTTTTTTTAATGCATGTTTGGATATGGGTGCATGTTTGTGGAGGGGTAGTTGTATGTAGTAGAGGGCAGTTAAGTATGTGCCTATGGAAGCTCAAGGGTAACATCAGGAACCACAATGGATTGTTCTGCTTCTACATTGCTTTGCTTTGGGGTTTCTCAGGCTCCATCTTCAAAAGCCATCACTTCCACTTAGCATATTTACATGGGATCTGGGAGCCAAACTCATATCTTTTTGCTATGGAAGCAAAGACTTTAACCCCCGAGTCATCTTTAACCCCCTTTGTACCTTTTTCTGAAGAGGCAATATGTCTGTATAATACTAGAGTCCATAATGATATATGGATCGGAGTACTGTGGAGATGAAACAGCTCCTTATGGAATCTGGAGTTTACCAATTTGGCTAGAATGCCTGGTCAGGCAAGTCCTAGGAAGGTTCCTAGAGCTGGTATTGTAGGTACTTATTGCCACACCTCGTTTTTCAATGTGGGTTCTGGGAGATCTGAACTCAGGTTTTTCCTGTTTGTATGGCAAGCACTGCACTCTCTTCCTAGGTTTCATATAAAGATTTTCTAGTAATATTTCTATAATTGATTTATGTCTTAATTCCAAAACTTAAAACTTATTATACAGCTCAACATATGGTTCAAATGTTAGACACCATATTCCATGACTATTCTGTCACATTGATTTACCCATGATCATCTACATTCTTCCAAATGTTTTGTGTACATGCCAAAACCTCTCATCCAATCTTCCTTTTAGTTCTGTCAGTGTTTGCTTTATACATGCTACTGAATGCACAGGGATAAGAATTGTTTTTACGTTATCTGGGGATAGTGGCACACACCTATAACCTCAGTATTCAGGAGGCTGGGAAGAGATCTTCCGTTTGAGGCCAGGTTAGGCTACAACAAGATCCTGTTTCAAAAGACCCAGGGAGCAAAAAGGAGAGAAAAAAGGAGCTGTTTCATTTCCACAGTACTCCGATCCATATATCATTATGGACTCTAGTATTATACAGACATATTGCCTCTTTTTTTCATGCTGTATTTTAGATCTTCATTTTAAAGCTTATTTCCAATAAGTATAGTGTTCTAGGTGAGAAAGTAAGAGTATCACTTGGCAATTAAAAAGGAATGAATTACCAATACATGTAACAAGTAACAACACAGAAGACTTAAAAAAAAAAAAAGCTGGGTAGAAGAATTCCAGTTAAGAGTGTGCACTGTGTGGCTCCATTTCCAGGAAATGGGGTAGTGACTGGAAGTAGATCAGTGGCCTCCTTGGATTGGGAGAGGAGATAAACGGCTGCAAGAGACACAAGGGGATCTTTACAGGGAGAATGTTCTGCATCATGAGCAAAGTCATGAATTTGTCAGAACTCAAACGCTTAGAAAAACTAGAGGTTGGTATGATAAAAATTATTAATGTGTTAAATAAGTCAATCTACTTGATGAAAAAAAAAGTGCAGAGTAGATATACTGTCAAACAGAAAATACACTTTCTTTTTTTAATATTTATTCAATTGTGCATATATGTATGTGCGTGTGTGTGTAGAACCATGGATGAATTCAGGAACCACCATGGACGCCTCCACCTCCTTGTTTACTCTGCCCCGGGATTCACAGGCTCCGCCCTACCAGGACCAGAAACGCAGGCCGCTGGGCGTCTATATGTGGGGTCTAGGATCCAAATTCAGGACCTTCTGCCTGCAAGGCAGAGGCTTAACTCCTGAGCCACCTCTCCAGCCCCAGAAAATACACTTTCAAAGTCAGTAATTTTCCAAAAGAACTGATTGTTTTTAATAAAACTCTGTTCAAGTTTACTTAAGGCCCAATTAAAAACAACAAAAACATTAATATACATGTACAGAAAAGTTGGAAATGGCCAAGTTATAGCTAAAGTTTAAAACTTTCTAAGTCAAAATATATTATGGCTATATATATATAGCCAAATCAGAATATAATATTAATAAAATATTAAACATCAGTATTTCTTTTGTACCCATAATTATATAGCTCAAATGACTCTATTTTCCTCAGTTTATTCACTTAATAAAGTTTGAAGAATTTCAAATATGCTGAAAGCCAAATATACATGATTCATTTTATACTGGGAGAAAAAAAAAGGTCTTCATAACCACAAAATATTATCAATAGAAAAAAACTGGTTTAGGGTTGGAGAGGTGGCTCAGGGGTTAAGCCTCTGCCTTGAGGTGGAAGGTCCTGAGTTCGGATCCTAGACCCCACGTACAGACTGCCGGGAAGGGGGGGGGAGCCTGCTTTTCAGGTCCTGGTAGGGCGGAGCCTGTAAATCCCTGGGCAGAGTAAACAAGGAGGTGGAGGCGGTCCATGGTGGTTCCCGAATTCGCCCGTGGTTCTACACACACGCACGCACGCGTGCACACATGCACACACACTCAACTGAATTAAAAAAAAAAACTGCTTTAGCCTCTTGCATGGAATTTGTACTTATAAGAAATATATAGATGATGTCTCAGGGATTACTCTGCCTTGAAAGCAAAAGGACTCGAGGCCCAGCCCTGGAAGGCAAGCTTCCCGGGTAAAGCAAAGGAGATATAGCATTTCAAGGTGATTCTTGATGTCACCCTTGAGTCTCCACAGATAGAATATATCAAGAATTCTTTTTCTACTCACCAATATAATTTTTATCCTTTTAGCCCAAGAATAAATGTGAATTCAGGTGTGATAGGATTTTCATACACACTTAGGAATGTTATAAAAATACAAGAACTCTTCCCTTGGTAAATCAACCAACACATTTATCAAAATTTAAACACTAAGTTATAAACAAGAAAGTCTTAAATAAAATACTGTATTGAGGCCATGTGAGAATTTTATAGCAAAAATAAAAAAATAACATAAATGTTACACGAGAGCAGGAATACTGTGTACCATCTGTGATTTTTCAGATTGACAGGCCCAGAGAGAATCTGTCACCATTCCCTCAAAACCAGAGAACTGATACTATTCTCCTAATCCACCTCTGCAGACTATACATTCACAACTGTTCTTGTTTTTGTTAGAAATCATTAGCTTATTAATCTGCTTGTGATAGATGATTCTCAGACTTTATTTCTGATACACACACACACACAAACAATCATTCCACACAATTTTACTCCAACAAGCCATAATTCGACATCTGATGTTCTTAGCTCTAAAATGAAATCAATCCCTTGGATTACACATAGTGCAAAACAGGTACATTTCAAAGACAACAATGCCATAATACTAAAGAAAAAGTAACTTGTAAAGAGAGAACTCCAGAATGGGTACCTTACCTTGTCCCCGGTGGCAATGAAAGTTGTTCAAGCGAATGACTTTTTCGCTGTTGTTTCCCTCGGCCATTTTCAAATGCAGATGCACATATGCATGTCTGTTAGTGCCTAAACATTGTGATCATCTGTTCCAAAGGGTCTGGAAAAGACAAGAAGCCTGGGAATGAGAGTAGCTAGGTATGGCGGCAGACACTTGTCTACTTAAATCCCGCATGAGGGAACACAAGATAGAAGGACTGTGAGTCCAAGACCAGCCTGCACTACAGTACTGAGGGGTAGGTAGCTCAGTGGGTAGAGGCATCTGTGTGCAAACCTGGGGACCTGAGCCTAATCTCTGAAACCCACATGGTGGAAGAATAGAACTGACTTCTGAAAGTTATCCTGTGACTAATACATGCACACACTCACACATGCACCTTGACAATTGCACACCACCTTGGCACTTGCACACTACATGAAAACTTTTTCTCTCAAATAAATATTAAAATATAAGACAATATATTTTTTAAAAAGATAATACCCATTGCGATAGTTAAAATATAAATCAATCACTGTGGAAAATGGCAATAGCTAAATATTTACCAACATCTTCGTAAATGTACATCTATGATCTAACCAATCTACTCTTAGAAATTTACCCAAGGAGAAAAAACACTAGAAAATGTGAGGAGAAAAACACTGTTACAAGAATTTTCATTGGGCTAGAACGAAGGATCAAGAGTTGACTCTGCCTCATAGCCAAAAGGACTTGAGTTCAGATCTCGGATCTACATACACACATTCGGTGCAAATGGTGGCAGTCTGCACTTTTGGCCCTGGAAGGCAGAACCTGGGAAATCCCAATCCAGGACGATTCCTGAAGTCACCCTTGGTCCTCCACAGTACCTCTGACACACACGTTAAACCAATAGGGTGCACACACGCTAAAAAAAAAAAATGTTCATAGGTGCATTCCTTATTAGAGGCAATAACTAAAAGCAGCCCATTATACAGAAAAGTGAATAAACTATTGGTAGACCTTTTCAAGATGAGTATCAGCAATAAGGAATTAACTCTTGATATATGTAAAACATGGGTGAGCTTCACAAATAGTATACTGAACTGGAAAAAAAAGACCCAAGATAAAAATCTATTTCATTTCCTTTTTAAAAATTTTATTTTCAAAACTTATAGTGTTTTTGGGGGGTAATATTAGGGAACTCAGGTCTAGTGCATCCTAGGCAAGCAACTGCTGTAACATGGAACTATACACCTGAATTCAATATTTCTTCTTTACTAAGTTATGAATGAGGGAAAACAAAGTCATTTTTTTTATTTACTTTATGTGAGTGCCAGTATATTCATGCCAAAGTGTACAGGTGGAGATCAAAGAACAAGAGTGGTGTTCTCTGCTTCCACTTTGTTGGGGGTCTCTTCATTTCTTCAGGCTACCTGGCCAGTGAGCACCCAGTTGACCGGCTCTGCCTCTCACACACTATAGAGTGCCAGGATTTTGGATGCTCCCCATCTCTGGCTCTTTTACATGGGTTCAGGGACTGAACTCAAGTCATCAGGCTGGCATAGTGATCGTCCTAGTTCCCTGTACATGCTGTTTGAGTCAGAGTCTCCCCCCAGGCTGATCTGGACAACTCACTATGCAGCCCACAGTTGGTCTTTGAATTTACAACAATCTTCCTGTCTCAGTTTTCAAGTGCTGGGATTACAGGTTCAACTCATCTATGTCTCGCTGGAAAAACTAATTTATGATGATGAAAGTCAAGAGCTATTATGCAGAAGCAAAAGTGATCAGAAGCACATGAGGGAACCTTTAAGTGTGCCAAAATATTCTAGAGCTTGATGAAGTGTGTCTTACATGGGTGTAAGGCAGAGAGCTCGTGAGAACCCAGTCACCCAGCCACACTGTTGTTGGACTTCCAACTTCTAGGACCTTGAGAAAGAAAATGTCTGTTCTCCATGCTGCCCAAGGCAATGCTGGGAATTACAGGATCAATCCACCAAAAAGAAATGGATAATGAAATCCAGTCCTAATTTTAGACAATCAATGACCACACTCCAACTTCACAAATGCTTTTTATAAAGCAAAACTAAAATTCTCTACAATTTTGAGAATGGTGAGTCTGGATTAAGGAAGTAGCATTCACCAAATAGCTGATTTATGATAATGTACTTCGTTTGTCTGAGAGGATAATAGAAAATAAAATTACAAGTGGAAATAAGGATACCCTCTTACAAGATTTTTTTTTTATTTTTCTTGTTTTACAGGCATATTGAGTACTTATCCTTACTTCCCTCCATCCCCCCTCCCTCCCATCTCTCTTCCTTCTCTTCATCAATCCACCTGACTCCCCCCCATCCTCCTGCCTGTCTGCTTCTACGAACCCCAGGGTTCCCTTTGGCTTGTCTACTCTTGTGGGGTTTCAGGCCTGTGGCATACCAAGCTGACCCTCTTTGGGCCACCCCACTGATAGGGGCATTTCCTTTCACTCATGCAACTTTAGTCCCCAAGGTTTCCACTGTATGTTATGTCTCCTGAGTTCCTCAATAATCTCTGGGGGCACATTGGTATGTCAAGTGAGTTTATAAGGTATCTTTAAGTGCATTAGCTCACAACTTACCCTGTAAGATTAGTGCCATTACTAACCTTATTTTACAGAGACTTGCATTCTGCCCAAAATAGAGACATTTAACAGACTACCCTCTTATCCTTATAGAAATCCACTAAAAACATGATACTTTTAAAGGCAGAGTGTCAGGTTCAGATCCTTGAAAAATGACCAGTATCAGAAGATATTTTTAATCTTGGATTATGTCTTCCTTCCAGGCAGTTCCCAAATTATCTAATCAAGAAAACAAGAGCCCAGAGAAGAGGCAGCAAAATCAAAGGGCTGAGGAGTCGATGGGGCTGCCACAAGACTGAGACTTAAATGGCAAAAATCCCATCGAGGAAAGAGAGAAAGGGGGTCGCCCCAAAATCTGAATAACAACCTCTCAGGTTATGGGGGCCCTGCTGCAAACACACAGGACCAGACACAGATAAAGTAGTAGCAGAGAAGAGGAGGCTGAGCAGAAGGCCCATTGTGGTGGGGCATGCCTGTAGTCTCAATAATGGGAAGTTGGAAATAGGAGAACTGCAAGTTCCAGGCTAGCCTGGGCTATACAGAAAGACCGTGCTAAAAGGTGACAACAAAAATACATTTGTACCCATAATGTATAAGCTCTGAATAAAATGAAATAAAGTTTAAAAATTACAAGGTCATGGGGTGGAAAGATGGCTCTGGGGTTAAGACTGTCTTGCAAGCGGAAGGTCCTGAATTTGGATCCCAGGTCCCATGTAAAAACGCCAGGAGGAGATGGCCTGCATTTCTCCTGGGCTGAGCATGGGAAATCCCAGAACAAAAGCAACTAAGTAGTAGAAACAGCCCAGGATGATTCCCAAAGTCACCCTTGGTCCTCCACAGGGACACATAGTGCCCTCTGATATAAACACAGACACATAAAATAAATAAATAGAATATTTAAAAATTACAAGGTCATGCAAGAACAAAACACCCAGAAAAGAAACAAAAGAAAGTTATAAGACCGGAAGTAGAAATCAATTCACCAGTGATTTAAATACTAAGGTTACAAGATAGGAACACCAAAAAGCCAAACAAACAACAAACAAAAAGATGAAGGAGAAGACAGCAAATATACAGTACTGTGGAATTGCCAGTACTTGAGAGGTGGATTTACTACAACCTCAGATTTGGAAAGGAAAGAAAGAATGAAAGAAAGGAAGCGATACAGAGAAAACATGATGGGTTTACGACATGACTCTATTTTAATTTTTTTTATTTATTCAATTGTGCATGTATGCATGTGTGTGCGTGTATATGTGTGTGTGTGTGTGTGTGTGTGTGTGTGTGTGTGTGTGTGTGTAGGTGTGTAGAACCACGGATGAACTCGGGAACCACCATGGATGCCTCCACCTCCTCGTTTACTCTGCCCCGGGATTCACAGGCTCCGCCCTACCAGGACCAGAAACGCAGGCCGCCCCCGCTTCGGCCCTGCGAATATAGAGTGGGGTCTAGGATCCGAACTGAGGACCTTCCGCTTGCAAGGCAGAGGCTGAACACCTGAGCCACCTCTCCAGCCCCACATGACTCTATTTTAGAAAGGCAACTTTTTTTTAGAGGATTAAGACAGAGTTTATTACAGGAGAGAAAGAACAGAACTCATGGACTCCAAAATGGAATACCATGAGGGGAAAGAGAGCCTAGAAAGGTAATATTATGGGCAGAAAAGAATAAGAACCTCTTCTTCATGCCTTACCCAAAGCAATTACGTTTCTAAAAACCAAATAAAATAAAAAGTGTGTGTGAGAGAGAGAGAAAGAGAGAGAGAGAGAGAGAGAGAGAGACAGACAGACAGACAGACAGAGAGAGAGAGAATGAACAAACAGAACTAGCAAAGCAATTTAGAATGGGGTCCAAGGTCGTCTTAAGTTATGTAAGTAAGTCAGAGGCAGTCTGGCTACAAAAGAAGCTGTCTCTAAAAGGCAAAAAGAAAAAGCTGGCCTAAATTATATCTCTGTTTACAAAGGTCAATAAACCAAGTATGGTAGCACCCATTCATAATGTAGAGCTAGCAAGGCTAAGGGAAGATCAAGAATTCAAGATCAGACTGGGATGTATGCAAGTATGATAAGGACTAGTCTTGCTCAGCAGTTTACTCTGGAGTTCCTAATCTCTACCACCTTCCAGGGCTGGAATTTTAGGCAGGCCCAGCAGTTTGTTATGGATTCTTAAAGTCTGAACCCTTAGTGCTTTAACCAATAAGCCACCTCACCAGCCTAGTGAATCAATATTACTGGTGATGAAAAAAAATTTATGATGTATAAAACACTTTGTCCTGAATATGATTTATAAACAGTACTATTAACTCACAAATATTTTCAATCTGTCAAAAAAAAGAAAAGAAAAGAAAAGAAAAAACGACAGGGCCAGCAAGATGGCTCAGTAGGTAATGGTGCCTGTGCCCAAACCTGGTGGGCTGGGATTGATAAAGTCAAACATTGTAAAAGAAGAGAACTGACTTTGACAGTTGTTCTCTTACTTCTAAACTCGTTCTTTCTTTTTCTCTCCTTCTCTCCAAATAAAAACATTTAAGAGCAATGATCCATTTGTGACAATGAACAATCACAACACCTAAATTATATCAATTTGTAAAAGATTTCCCACCCAAAAAAAGGGCTTTGTGGACAATAGTGATTTCTGGTCTAAGGCAGGAGTCGCACAGTTAAGACTGGAACATCTTGTCATGTCAGACATCAAAGCAACTATCAAAGATTCTTTAGTAAGACTGAATCCTGTCGGGACTAGAAAAAAGTCCAGGGAGACTCCCATTGGCCTAAAATAGTACATATTGACCTTCAATTAAACTAATTATTGATATGCCATGAAGCTCTTTTTTTTTTTTTTTTTCACATACAGGAAAATTTATTTGTCATTACTAAAAATCTGAATTTTAAACAGATTCTTGGACTGGTGGTTCATATCCATCAGCTCGTTCAACCTTAGCGCCTGTCTCATCACCAGTAGCTTTTCCAGAACTACTGCCTTCACCATGAAGTTCCATGAGTTTTCCCAATTCAAACTTGGGTTTCTTCAGCATTTTTACTTTCCTAACGAAGACATCATGAAGTGGATAAATAGACTGGCAAGCCTTTTCTATGTCTTTTCCAATGCTGTCTGGAATCAATTTATTGACCACTTCTTTCAAGTCATTTGTCTGCACCTCTCTGGTCATGATTTCCATCATCTTCTTTCGGATCTGGTTGTTGCGTTTTTTGGTAAAACCCACACAGAACAAGCGAAGCAAGTATCCGTCAGTTGTCTTGACATCAACATGAGCTTCTATCATGGTCTGCCATTTTTTGACCATGGAACACATCTTGTCCCGAGTAAGATCCATACCATGAAAGTTAGTCAGGCAGTTTTTGCCCTGAACATCCTCGGTTATTAGCTTGAATTTTCTAAACGCAACTTCATCATTCTGCAGATCAGCAAGGCTGACTTCAAACACACGACCCTTTAGGCCATCAGATGCGATTTTGGTTCCTTGAGTTCTGGTGACTAACGTCTTTCCAATATTTCTAATATTGAACATTGCAGGTGCTTTCACGTCATACCAATCTTTCTTAGAAAATGGATCAACCACTTTCTTCTTGGCTCCCTTCTTGCCGCCTTTCGTCAGGCGCTTGTTCTTACTGACCGCCATGGTGCTGCTCCGGGAGCCAAAAGGGCCATGAAGCTCTTAAAGATGAAACAGTTATAGGTATTTCTTGAAGATCATGTCCAGATCATGACACACAAATTGGTAAATGAAAGCCAGACACGGTGACATACCTGTAACTCTAGCACTTAAAAGTCTGAGGCAGGAAGATGGAGAGTTCAAGATCACCCTTGGCTACACAATGAGTTGAGGCTAATCAGGGCCGAGACCCTGATTAAAATAAAATGAAACAAACCAAAGAAAAATAGATCAAATCAATACATTGATAAATAAGAGCAAACAGACATTTTCTTGAATAAACGGTATCGCCAGATAAGCAAACAAGGAATAGTTTTTATTTTAAACTTTTACTTATTTATTTTGCGTGTATAAATTGTGTGTATATCGAAGAGCAGTATGTGTCCCTGTGGAGAACCAGGGAATCATCCTAGAATGCCTTACCTCCTTTTTGCTTTACTCTGGGATTTCCCAGGTTCTGCCCACCAGGATGGAAGTGCAGGCCACCACCATTTCCACCTGGCATTTTATGTGGGACCTAGAATTCAAACTCAGGACCTTCTGCTTGTGAGGCAAGGTCTTAAACCCTGAGCCATCTCTCCGGCCACTAGTTTTTTTGGTTTAAAATAATTCAAACTAAAATAAATGAAGAAAATCTCAATGAAGAGATCACTTCTCAACTTTCAATGATCTAGACACTAGATCTAGACACTGAGCACTACTGAATACCTAGTGCCTCCCCAAAAGGACTGAGTCCAAATTTGTTCAAGGACTAAGTAATATTTTAGAATAAAAACTAGAGAAAAATCACATTATATACACACATACATATATACACACACATAGGTATATATATGTGTATATATTTAAGTGAACAGATACTATTGGGGCTTGAGAGATGAGATGGCTCAGTAGGTAAACAGCTGCCACACAAGCATCAGGACTTGAATTTGGTCCCAGATGTCTACATTAAGGAAAAACAAAAACCAAAAACTGTTGTGTGGTGGTATGCACTTGTAACCCCAGAGCTGGGAAGGCAGAGAGGCAGAGATAGCAGATCCCTGGAGTTCACTGCCGTAGCCTGTAAGAAGTACCTGCCACAGCCTGAGGACCTGAGTTCAGAACTCCAGAACTAGCAAACAATGCTAGGCATGGTATCATGTGCCTGTAACTCTGGCCTGGGGAGTGGGGGGGGGGGGCACAGAAGACAGGCAGATTTCTGAACCTTACTGGCCAATCCATCCCGACTGAATGATGAATACCAGATCCAGTGAGAGACCCTTTCTCTGATGAATTCAGGCCTTCACATATGTTGTACATGTTGTTATGTGCATGAGTACCAGTGTATGTGCACGCATAACACACACACACGCACACTTCAAACAGTAAAAAACACACAGAAAAAAAGGTAGACAGCTTCCAAGGAATGATACACGAAGTTGAACTCTGGTCTCCACATGCACCTGCACACACTAAAAAGAGACTAAACCATGGCATACAGAGATATAATCTTGAATGACAAAAACCATAAAACATTTGAAAATGATTGCAAAAATCAGACAGTAATGGTTGGTTTTAGGAGAAAGATGATACAAAGAAGTAAAGTTTTGGCTGAGTATTACTTGGGGAAAATCTATTTTTCAATCTGGGTGGTAGATGTAAGTTTATTATTATAATTAACTAAACTAAATATTTGTCTTGTGACACCTTCTATATTGGTGCTTAAAAAAATACCCATTTTCGGATTTCTAAATTTGCTTCTTCTCAAGATCTTGAGTCTGTTTCTAATAAACCATTTTTTCTCATTCTTATGTTCATTTTGTTTCTCCATTTTTCTTTTATTTTTGCTTTTTAAAAAATATTTTTGTTCAAGAGGTGACTGAGCATATGACACTGACTTTGAAAATATGCACATGAAAGTGCATTCCAATGCACATACATCCACACATGTACACCCACCTCATAGGCAAACAAACATACTGAGGCACCCTTACACACATATGTGAAAGAAAAATAAGAGTTAGTGAAGCCTGAATCAGAGATATTAGTATGTAAGTGAAAGAAGAAAAAAAAAATCAGATAATGAGTGTAGGAGATTCAATGAGATTCTGAATATAATTAGCCATCAGAGAAAAAGAAAAGATGAAATAGATGATGACCTAGATGTTGAGATCACATGACTACAGAATAGAGAGGCTATTAAGGACAAACAAGGCAGAAATACAATTCATGATCATATACAGATAAAACAAAATGATCAAGGTACAGTAAGATGCAAAGCTATAAGTTTAAAAAAAATTTGAGTGTTTGTGTGTACGCACCACAGGGCACTGTGTGTCCCTGTGAAGGACCAAGGATGACTTCGTGAACCATCTTGGGTTTCTTCTACCTCCTTTTTGTTTAGCGCTGGAATTTCCCAGGTTCTGCCTCCAGAGTGAGAAGTGCAGGCTTCCACTGTTTCTTCTGATGAGTTTTCAAGTGGGATCCAAGATCTGAACTCAGGTCCTTCTGCTTGCCAGGCAATTTTAACCCATGAGCCAACTCTCCAGCCCCAAAGTGAGGCAGGATTAGAGCAGCCATGCTGGGATGGGTCTCTCAAGGTCTCTGGAATTCCTGAAGGCCATCCCCCATTGTTGGAATCACCCTGAGGGAACACTCCTGCTGAGGAACTGACTCCAATCCTCCCAGAGACAAGATGGCCAACTTCCTCATGAAGTGATTACGAAGATGAGCTCTCCATATCAAACAACTTGACCTCTAGCAACTGGGTTGGGCCCCAATGGGAATTAACCAGTGGGAAAAAGCCAGTTTCCTGGGCTTGTCTAGGTGTATATCTAACCCTGGCAACCATCTTGAGCGATCTAGCACCTCATGGCCCTCTAGTCCGTTTCCAGCTGCCTACTTCTCTTGGAGGCAATCTAGGCTCTCATGGCACTCAGTGCCATGAGTCTATTTCTTGTTCCTTGCTCCTCATGAATTCCATGCCTAGGCACTGAGTTCTCATGGGCTCCCTAGCCCCTTATGGCACTCTAGTGCCATGAGCTGTTTCATTTCTGCTTCTCATGGAGGCGCCCTACTTCTCATGGCACTCCAAGTCTGGAGTCCATGAGTTCCAACCTTTTTCTCTTCTCTAATAAACTCTACCTTAATCCTCTACACATGTTCTGGTTTCAATCGTCGGACTCCGGAACACAAGAACCCTACGACATTGGGACGGTCTCAACAGTTTCCCTGCAACATTAGCTACAGTTAAGCGTGCAAATCATCAGCTGGGAGCTTGAGCAGAGTTTAAGCGAGCTCTAAAAATCCTGTCAATATCTTTCTATATTAGAAAAGGACTTAAACCAAAAACTAAAATCTCCACTTTTAAGTTGATGTCATAGTTACTCTGAAAGTTGCTGATAAATTCACAACAAAACTAGGAACAAAGGGTTTTATTCTGGTTTATGACTGTCTAGTTACAACTGCTAGTCCAGTTTTGCAGAAGAACAAATATTAATATCAGGAGCCAAAGGAGCTGGCTACACTATATTCACAGGATTGGTGAGAGAGGCACAAAACTCACAGCCACACAGCATGTCTGTCCAAGTATGTGGATGTATGCCCACTACCATTTGTGATTCAATGTTGCCACCTGGCCCCTGTAGCTCCTGGATTCAATTAGACCCACTGAATTTAATTCTTCCAACTGAGCAGCTGCATTGCCCATTGTACCGGAACGGAACAAGAAGAAAAACAATGACAGGACTCTTCTAAAATTGGTAGCTCCCTTCTTGATAGTTTTTTTGAAGTATAGTTCTGGTAAAGGGCATGTCATCTGGATTCTCCCATTAAAGAAAATTAGGTTTTAAGACAATGAATCCAGGGGGCTGTGAGATAGCCTTTTAAATCCCATCAACACGGATAGTTCCAGAACCAGACCTTAAAACCAGAGACCCCACCTGACAAATCTCAGAGACCCCACCCAATAAATCTGAGATAAGAGAACTTCCCTAAAGACTTCATCAAGAATGTTAATCTGGTAACTGTCAAACCCAAATCCCTCCCCCCCTTCAACTATAAAAGTGTGCCACCCTGGATCAGTCAGTATCCATATCCATAAGAAGGAAAATTTGTACTAGCTTTCCCTTTAATACTACATGCCGCATTAACCTACAATCTACTTAATGACGAAAAAAAAAATGATAGCGTCTGCCTCCTCTTTCAGGCAGAGCTTCTGCCTGAATAAGCTGTTGCTTGTAGGAGCACATGCTTGCCTGACCCTTACTGCTGGGTCAAGAACAACAAGTCTGATCTGGCCCACACTTCCTGGGCTGGCAAACTTACGGGAAATCACCTCCAGGACCCTTCCTCTGGCTACCTCCCACCTATGAGGATATAAAACCACCATCCCTTCTTTTTCTCTTTTTTTTTTTCTTTTCTCTTCTTCTTTCCTTCTTCTACAATATGCCCAACTGTCTGAAATTCCATTGAAGGACCTCCATCTAGCCCCTGTGCGATGCTTTTTGGTGTATATACCTTAAAACTTTCCTACCTTACAAGAAGGATCCAAATTTATGTCTTTTCACAGTATCCATAACCTTAAAATCCATTCCCCGACATATTCCACCTTTCTGCTTTAATGGTTAAGGAAAAGTCATTGTACGTTTTTCGGATTATAGTGCCCACCCCCCTATGGATTACCTTTTTCTATATCATTCTGAGGGACGGGAGTTTGGTTATAGGCCTGGAGAAACATGGGTTGGCTATGCAAACATCAGTACTGTCTAGGAGGAAAAGACCTGACTTATTCTTAAAGCAGGATCAATTCTCTCAGGCAAGGTGATGAGTGTAAAAAAGGGAGAAATGTTGGGAGCGGGGAGGAGGGATCATTTCTGCTACTAAAGTGGTAGGGCAACTATTCCAGGAAAATAAAACCAGGCCGCCTCCCTGAATTGAGTGTTCAATGTCCTTGCCTCAACGGGGTCCTTCCACAAATCACCATCCACCTTCAAGATCTCACCCTTTTCCAAATTCATTGCTCTCACTGACCCCTCTGAAGCTGAGGATTAATTTTCAAAAGTCCACCAACCTTTAATGAGGAACTTGGCTAGATTTTATCAATTCGAGCCCTCCTGCTGCTGAGAGAAAAGACTCTTCCAGGGCTACACACTTAGAAGCCCTGTCATTAAATGGATTTCCGTGCTCTCCAGGACACCCGGACAGTCCTTAGTGGTTGGAGGTTTCATGTATAGGAAAGCCAACTCCAAATACCACCAAGCCTGCTAGAGGCCAACTTCGCCCTTACAGTTGCTTCTCTAGCAACCCACTCTGGTACAACAATCTGTACTCGTTGGGTTCTTCTACAGGAAAAGCACACCAGTAGCATGACAAAAAAAAACTGGTATTGGATACTCCTTATGAGATAAGGTCTAGGGAGTCAACAATGGAGCCTGGAGCTGAATAGATCCATCTGTTGTTGACGGCGGCGTATTCCCTGGAGTCTCGGACTTCAGTTTGTAGCAGTGAGGATTGAAACTAGAAATAGCGTTCTGGTGGATTCGGGAAGACTGGCTGCAGGCAGGAAGATGAGATTGCCAGTAGCGAAAGAGAGAGAAAGAGGAGAGAGAGAGAGAGAGCGCTTCTTTTCTTGCATGTCCATTTATCTCGTCGGTCTATTGGAAATGTGCCCCCCACATTTAGGTTTGGCCCCTCTATTTCAAATACCTTAAACTAGATAAATCTCTTTCAAGTGATGTGATTTAATCCAGGCTAGTCAAACCGATAATCAAAATTAACTATCAAAAGTTAGCTAACGTTTCTTTAAAATATTTTATTTAGTTCGTTTGTATGTGTATGTGTACAGGGCACTGTGTGTCCCTGTGGAGGGCCAAGGGTAACTTCCAGAATCATCCTGGACTGATTTCGCCTCCTTGTGTTTCCTCTGAGGATTTCTCAGGCTCTGCCCACAGTGCTGGAAGATGGCCTGGAAGTATTTTTTTTTAATGTGAGACATGGGACTGACACTCAGGACCTCTGCTTTGGCGGTAGCGTCTTAATCTCCTGAGCCATCTCTCCCAACCTAGCTGAAGATTTTAGAAATGGAGATGTGGCTCAGATTGTAGAGTGCCGAGTACTACGTGAAAAACCTTGTGTTCAATTCCCGCACTCCTAAACAATGTGATGGCCCCCCAAAAATCTTGTAACTCAAGCACTCAGAAAGTGGCGATGCAACATGAGAAGTCAGGGTTATCCCCAGTACATAGTGAGTTGTAGACCCGTTGGACTACATGCAGAGTATTTCTCAAAAAGCAAAGCAAAACACACAAGATTTTAAGATGACATAGTAGGATTTTTCTCAACTGCTAACTGAAAACTGATTTGAAATTGGAACTGGATTAAGGGTAACACATCCTCATTACCTGCGTCAATTTTTTCCCCCCTGATTTGCGTGCTGGCAATGAACCATGGGCACGTGCTGTAAAGGTCTCCCCTCGCCCAACTGGCTACAGTCCCATCATCACTTACCACTTCCTTATTACGACGATGGACCAAATTAAGGTTGCCAGGAGTCATTGGCACTCTGTCTCTTCCATAACAAGATACTGCCTAAGTTCACTCTGCATCTACCATCATATAGCACCAGTTCTCGTTTTCCAAATCACAAATGTTATCATGACACATCCCAAGTCCTAACAACGTATACAAAAACCGTGTCATATGATCACCTCGCTCTGCAGTATCACTGCGTAGTCTCACCCCCTTTCCCTATTCACTAGCTCCAGAGACAATGACTTGGTCCGACCAAGCCAAGCCTTCCCCTTGCGTCTCTCTAGGACCAAAAGATCTCTATCCATCCCCGTTCTCTCCTTCCTGAATGAAAACTCTTTCACTAAGTGCTGTCTCCACTGTCATTACACAGCATGCCTCACCACTTCAAGTACTTCCCGTACAGTAACTTGGGAAACTTACACTTAACCCCACCTCTTGGCTTTTCTCGCAGGTGCTTGCTTAAGCCCTCAAAGAAACCCTAGGTCCTGAGACTCCTGGGTAGGCTCCTCCCTTCACCCCTGCAGGCGGATGAAACCGGGTGCAAACCGGCAGCGCTCGCATACTTCTCGCGTCCGGCAAATGGTCAAACTTGAAAAGAGGGGCGTAGGAGGCTCTCGCGTGGGTCTTCTCGGCCCACCCCGCAGGCCGGGATCGCGGTCTCTCCGCACCAGCAAGCATCCGCTCACACCTCGCCCCCCAAGCAAAGGTGGGAGACGGAGAAAGACGGCGGAGGCCCCAAGCCCGGCATGCGCAACTGCTCCCACACACTGCAGCCCCCGGCGGGAGAGGCAGG
Organism: Typhlomys cinereus; assembly: GCA_023101885.1. Classification (NCBI taxonomy): domain Eukaryota; kingdom Metazoa; phylum Chordata; class Mammalia; order Rodentia; family Platacanthomyidae; genus Typhlomys; species Typhlomys cinereus. Next base: position 206,235 of record JALPQD010000687.1, on the reverse strand, counting down.
TGTGCGGGGTTTCCAGGACACGGGATCGCAGCATGTACCCAAAGTGGGCAATCGCGGGTTTGGGGGTGCGCTGGGGGCCGCTTCGTCCCGCCGGCGTCCCCGCGCGGCCTCCAGGGCGGGCCGTGCTGGCAGAGGACCCCCCCTCTCCCGGGGCGCGGGGGGCGCCCCCCACCCGAGCCCGGGTCGAGTCCCAGCCACCTCCCTTCCGCCTCTCCGAGGCGCCACGCGCGGGGGGCGCGCCGCAGCAGGGGGGCCCGTGCGGTCAGACCTGCCCCCCGGGCCTGCGCGCGCCCCCGCGCGTGGCGCCTCGGAGAGGCGGAAGGGAGGTGGGCTGGGACCTCGAACCCGGGCTCGGGTGGGGGGCGCCCCCCGCTCCCTGGAGAGGGGGGGTCCTCTGCCCAGCCGCGGCCCCGGCCCTGGAGCGCGCGGGGGGCCGCGCGGGCGGGGACGAAGCGGGCCCCCAGCGCACCCCCAAACCCGCCGAGTGCCCCCTTTGGGGTACATGCTGCGATCCCGGGGTCCTGAAACCCCGCACAGCCTGCCTCGCCCCGCGGGGCTGCAGTGGTTGGGGAGCAGTTGCGCTGCCGGGCTTGGGGCTCCTCCGGTCTTTCTCCTTCTCCCCCTCTTTGCCTTGGGGGGCGAGGGGTGTGAGCGGATGCTTGCTGGTGCGGAGAGACCCGCGATCCCGGCCTGCGGGGTGGGCGAGGAAGACCACGCGAGAGCCTCCTACGCCCCTCTTTTCAGTTTGACCAGTTTGCCGGACGCGAGAAGTAGGCGAGCGCTGCCCGGTGTTTGCACCCAGGTTTTCACTCCGCCTGCAGGGGTGAAGGGGCAGGAGCCTACCCGAGAGTCTCAGGACCTAGGGTTTCTTTCGAGGGGCTTAAGCAAAGCACCTGCGGAGAAAGCCAATAGTTGGGGTTAAGTGTAGTTTCCCAAGTTACTGTACGGGAAGTACTTGAAGTGGTGAGGCATGCTGTGTGAATGAGCATTGGGGAGACACAGCACTTAGGGGAAAGATGTTTCATTCAGGAAGGAGAGAGCAAGGGATGGATAGAGATCTTTTGGTCGAGAGAGACGCAAGGAGGAAGAGCTTTGGCTTGGTCAGGAACCAAGTCATTGTCTCTGGAGCTAGTGAATAGTGAATGAGAACTAGCAGGTGATACTGCAAGCAGGGATCATATGACACGGTGTTTTGTATACTGTGTTAAGGACTTGGATTTGTCATGATAACATTTGTGATTTGGAAAACAGAGAACTTGTGCTCTATGATGGTAGATGCCAGAGTGAAACTTAGGCAGTACTTGGTATGGAAGAGACAGAGTGCCATGAACTCACTGGCAAACCTTATTTGTCCATTCGTCGTAATAAGGAAAGGTGGTTAAGTGATGATGGGACTGTAGCTCAGTGGCAGGGGAGACACTTTACTAGCACGTGCCCTGGGTTCAATTGCCAGCACCAAATCAGGGGGGGAAAATTGACCAGGTTAATGAGGATGTGTTTACTTCCCAGTTCCAATTTCAAAATCAGTTTTCAGTTAGCAGTTGAGAAAAATCCTACTATGTCATCTTAAAATCTTGTTTTGTTTTGCTTTGCTTTTTGAGAAATACTCTCATGTAGTCCAACTGGTCTACAACTCACTATGTAACTGGGGATAACCCTGAACTTCTCATTGTTGCATCTCCACTTTCTGAGTGCTTGAGTTTACAAGATTGCATCACCTTGTTTATGAGTGCTGGGAATTGAACCCAGGGTTTCACTAGGTACTCTGCACTCTACAATCTGAGCCACATCTCCATTTCTTAAAAATCTTCAGCTAGGGTTGGGAGAGATGGCTCAGAGATTAAGACTCTACCTCCAAAGCAGAAGGTCCTGAGTTCAGATCCCATGTCTCACATTAAAAAAAAATAACTCCAGGCCACTCTTCCAGCACTGGTGGGCAGAGCCTGAGAAATCCCAGAGGGAAACAAAAAGGAGGCAGAAGCAGTCCAGGATGATTCTGGAAGTTACCCTTGGCCTCCACAGGGACACACAGTGCCCTGATACACATACACATACAAACTAACTAAATAAAATATTTTAAAGAAACTTTAGCTAACTTGTGATAGTTAATTTTGATTATCTGTTTGACTAGACCTGGGATTAAATCACATCACTTGAAGAGATTATCTAGTTTAAGGTATTTGAAATAGAGTGGCCAAACCTAAATGTGGGGGGCACCTTCCAATAGCCGACTAGATAAAAGGAAGTGCAAGAAAGAAAAGCGCTCTCTCTCTCTCTCTCTCTCTCTTTCTCTCTCTCTCTTTCTCTCTCTTTCTCTTTCTCTCTCTTTCTCTACTGGCAAGCTCATCTTCCCTGCTGCAGCCATTCTTCCCTCACACCAGAACCTAGTTCTAGTTCAATCCTCCACTGCTAAAAACTGAAGTCCAGAGACTCCAGGAATACTCCAGCCTTCAACAACAGATTGATCTATTCAGCTCCAGGCAGCCATTGTTGGACTCCTAGACCTTATCTCATAAGCTTATCCAATACCATTTTTTTTTCATGCTACTGGTTCTGTTCCTGTAGAAAAACCCAACTAGTACAGATTGTGGTACCAGGAGTGGTTCTAGAGAAGCAACTGTAAGGGCGAATTTCTCTAGCAGGCTTGGTGGTATTTGGAGTTGGCTTTCCTATACAGTGAAACCTCCAACCACTAAGGACTGTCCTGGTGGCCTGGAGAGCACTGAAATCCATTTAAATGACAGAGGCTTCTAAGTGTGTGCCCTGGAAGAGTCTTTTCTCCAGCAGCAGGAGGGCTCGAATTGCTAAAAATCTAGCCCAAGTTCCTCATTATAAGGTTGGTGGACTTTGAAAATTAAAATCCCAGCTTCAGAGGGTGTCAGTGAGAGCAATGATTGGAAAAGGGTGAGATCTTGAAAGGTGGGATGGTGATTTGTGGAAGGACCCAGTTGAGGCTAAGGACATTGAACACTCAGATTCTGCTGGTTTTATTTTTCCTGGAATAGTTGCCCTACCCTTAGTACAGAATGAATCCCTCCTCCCCGCTCCCAACAATTTCTCCCTTACACTCATCATCCTTGCCTGAGAGAATTGATCCTGCTTTTAAGATAAGTCAGGGTCTTTTCCTCTAGACAGTCCTGATGTTGCAGAGCCCACCCATGGTTTCCTCCAGGCCTATAACCAAACTCCACGTCCCTAGAGATGAGATAGAAAATGTAATCCATGAGGGGGTGCACTATAATCCCTAAAAAACTTCATGACTTTTCTAACACATTCAAGCAGAAATTTGGGAAATATGTCTGGGAATGGATTTTAAGGTTATGGGATACTGGTGAAAAGAGCATAAATTTGGATCATTCTTGTAAGGTATGAAAGTAAGGTATATACACCAAAAAAGCATCGCACCAGGGGCTAGATGGAGGTCTTCAATGGAATTTCAGAACAGTTGGGCATATTGTAGGAAGAAGGAAAGAAGAAAGAGAAAAGAAAAAAAAAAGAGAGAAAAGAAGGGAATGGTGGGTTTTATATCCTCAGAGGTGGTAGGTAGGCCGAGAGGAAGGGTCTGGAGGTGATTTCCCGTAATTTGCCCAGCCCAGGAAGTGTGGCCAGGATCAGACTTTGTTGTTCTTGACCCAGCAGTAAGGGTCAGGCAAGCATGTGCTCCTACAAGCACCAGCTATTCAAGCAGAAGCTCTGCCCTGAAATGAGGAGCAGACTCCTATCAATTTCGTCCATTAAGTAGATTGTAGGTTTAATGCTGCAATTAGTAGTTAAAGGGAAAGCTAGTACAAATTTTCCCTCTTGATGGATATGGCTACTGACTTGGAGCCAGGGGTTCACACTTTTATAGTTGAAGGGGGAGGAGGGGATTTGGGTTTGACAGTTACCAGATTAACATTCTTGATGAAGTCTTTAGGGAAGTTCTCTTATCTCAGATTTATTGGGTGGGGTCTCTGAGATTTGTCAGGTGGGGTCTCTTGTTTTAAGGTCTGGTTCTGGAACTTCCGTGTTGATGGGATTTTAAAGGCTATCTCACAGCCCCCTGGATTCATTGTCTTAAACCTAATTTTCTTTAATGGGAGAATCCAGATGACATGCCCTTTCCAGAACTAACTTCAAAAAAACTATCAAGAAGGGAGCTACCAATTTTAGAGAGTCCTGTTATTGTTTTTCTTCTTGTTCCGTTCCGGTACAATGGGCAATGCAGCTGCTCAGTTGGAAGAATTAAATTCAGTGGGTCTAATTGAATCCAGGAGCTACAGGGGCCAGGTGGCAACATTGAATCACAAATGTAGTGGGCATACATCCACATACTTGCAGACATGCTGTGTGGCTGTGAGTTTTGTGCCTCTCTCACCAATCCTGTGAATATAGTGTAGCCAGCTCCTTTGGCTCCTGATATTAATATTTGTTCTTCTGCAAAACTGGACTAGCAGTTGTAACTAGACAGTCATAAACCAGAATAAAACCCTTTGTTTCTAGTTTTGTTGTGAATTTATCAGCAACTTTCAGAGTAACTATGACATCAACTTAAAAGTGGGGATTTTGTTTTTGGTTTAAGTCCTTTTCTATATAGAAAGATATTGACAGGATTTTTAGAGCTCGCCTTAAACTCTGCTCAAGCTCCCAGCTGATGATTTGCACGCTTAACTGTAGCTAATGTTGCAGGGAAACTGTTGAGACCGTCCCAATGTCGTAGGGTTCTGTGGTTCCGGAGTCCGACGATTGAAACCAGAACATGTGTAGAGGATTAAGGTAGGTTTATAGAGAAGAGAAGGTTGGAACTCATGGACTCCAGACTTGGAGTGCCATGAGAAGTAGGGGCCTCCATGGAAGCAGAAATGAAACAGCTCATGGCACTAGGGTGCCATAGGGGCTAGGGAGCCCATGAGAATCGTGCCTAGGCATGGAATTCATGAGGAGCAAGGAACAAGAAATAGACTCATGGCACTGAGTGCCATGAGAGCCTAGATTGCTCCAAGAGAAGTAGGCCGCTGGAAACGGACTAGAGGGCCATGAGGTGCTAGATCGCTCCAGATGGTTGCCCGGGTTGATATCACCTAGACAAGCCCAGGAAACTGGCTTTTTCCCACTGGTTTATTCCCATTGGGGCCCAACCCAGTTGCTAGAGGTCAAGTTGTTTGATATGGAGGCTCATCTTCGTAATCACTTCATGAGGAAGTTGGCCATCTTGTCTCTGGGAGGATTGGAGTCAGTTCCTCAGCAGGAGTGTTCCCTCAGTGATTCCAACAATGGGGGATGGCCTTCAGGAATTCCAGAGACCTTGGAGACCCATCCCAGCATGGCTGCTCTAATCCTGCCTCACTTTGGGGCTGGAGAGTTGGCTCATGGGTTAAAATTGCCTGGCAAGCAGAAGGACCTGAGTTCAGATCTTGGATCCCACTTGAAAACTCATCAGAAGAAACAGTGGAAGCCTGCACTTCTCACTCTGGAGGCCGAACCTGGGAAATTCCAGCGCTAACAAAAGGAGGTAGAAGAACCCAAGATGGTTCACGAAGTCATCCTTGGTCCTTCACAGGGACACACAGTGCCCTGTGGTGCGTACACACAAACACTCAAATTTTTTTAAACTTATGCTTTGCATCTTACTGTACCTTGATCATTTTGTTTTCTATGTATATGATCATGAATTGTATTTCTGCCTTGTTTGTCCTTAATAGCCTCTCTATTCTGTAGTCTGTATCTCAACATCTAGGTCATCATCTATTTCATCTTTTCTTTTTCTCTGATGGCTAATTATATTCAGAATCTCATTGAATCTCCTCACTCATTATCTGATTTTTTTTTTCTTCTTTCACTTACATACTAATATCTCTGATTCAGGCTTCACTAACTCTTATTTTCTTTCACAATATGTGTTAAGGGTGCCTCAGTATGTTTGTTTGCCTATGAGGTGGGTGTACATGTGTGGATGTATGTGCATTGGAATGCACTTTCTGTGCATATTTTCAAAGTCAGTGTCATATGCTCAGTCACCTCTTGAACAAAAATATTTTTAAAAAGCAAAAATAAAAGAAAATGGAGAAACAAAATGAACATAGAATGAGAAAAAATGGTTTATTAGAAACAGACTCAAGATCTTGAGAAGAAGCAAATTTAGAAATCCGAAAATGGGTATTTTTTTAAGCACCAATAGAAGGTGTCACAAGACAAATATTTAGTTTAGTTATTATAATAATAAACTTACATCTACCACCAGATTGAAAAATAGATTTTCCCGTAATACTCAGCCAAAACTTTACTTCTTTGTATCATCTTTCTCCTAAAACCAACCATTACTGTCTGATTTTTGCAATCATTTTCAAATGTTTTATGGTTTTTGTCATTCAAGATTATATCTCTGTATGCCATGGTTTAGTCTCTTTTTGTGTGTGCAGGTGCATGTGGAGACCAGAGTTCAACTTGTGTATCATTCCTTGGAAGCTGTCTACCTTTTTTTCTGTGTGTTTTTTACTGTTTGAAGTGTGCGTGTGTGTGGTTTATGCGTGCACATACACTGGTACTCATGCACATAACAACATGTACAACATATGTGAAGGCCTGATTCATCAGAGAAAGGGTCTCTCACTGGATCTGGTATTCATTTCGTCGGGATGGATTGGCCAGTAAGTTCAGAAATCTGCCTGTCTTCTGTGCCCCCCCCCCACTCCCCAGGCCAGAGTTACAGGCACATGATACCATGCCTAGCATTGTTTGCTAGTTCTGGAGTTCTGAACTCAGGTCCTCAGGCTGTGGCAGGTACTTCTTACAGGCTACGGCAGTGAACTCCAGGATCTGCTATCTCTGCCTCTCTGCCTTCCCAGCTCTGGGGTTACAAGTGCATACCCCCACACAACCGTTTTGGTTTTTGTTTTTCCTTAATGTAGACATCTGGGACCAAATTCAGTCCTGATGCTTGTGTGGCAGCTGTTTACCTACTGAGCCATCTCATCTCTCAAGCCCCAATAGTATCTGTTCACTTAAATATATACACATATATTCCTTGTGTTGTGTATATATGTATGTGTGTATATAATGTGATTTTCTCTAGTTTTTATTCTAAAATTCTTACTAGTCCTTGAACAATTTGGACTCAGTCCTTTTGGGAGGCACTAGGTATTCAGTAGTGCTCAGTGTCTAGATCTAGTGTCTAGATCATTGAAGTTGAGAAGTGATCTCTTCATTGAGTTTTCTTCATTTATTTTAGTTTGATTATTTACCAAAAAAACTAGTGGCCGGAGAGATGGCTCAGGGTTTAAGACCTTGCCTCACAAGCGAAGGTCCTGAGTTTGAATTCTAGGTCCCCACAAATGCCAGGTGGAAATGGTGGTGGCCTGCACTTCCCTCTGGTGGGCAGAACCTGGGAAATCCCAGAGTAAAGCAAAAAGGAGGTAGGCATTCTAGGATGATTCCTGGTTCTCCACAGGACACATACTGCTCTTCGATATACACACAATTATACACGCAAAATAATAGTAAAAGTTTAAAATAAAAACTATTCCTTGTTTGCTTATCTGGCGATACCGTTTATTCAAGAAAATGTCTGTTTGTCTTATTTATCAATGTATTGATTTGATCTATTTTTCTTTGGTTTGTTTCATTTTATTTTAATCAGGGTCTCGGCCCTGATTAGCCTCAACTCATTGTGTAGCCCGGGTGATCTTGAACTCTCCATCTTCCTGCCTCAGACTTTTAAGTGCTAGAGTTACAGGTATGTCACCGTGTCGTGCTTTCATTTACCAATTTGTGTGTCATGATCTGGACATGATCTTCAAGAAATACCTATAACTGTTTCATCTTTAGAGCTTCATGGCCCTTTTGGCTCCCGGAGCAGCACCATGGCGGTCAGTAAGAACAAGCGCCTGACGAAAGGCGGCAAGAAGGGAGCCAAGAAGAAGTGGTTGATCCATTTTCTAAGAAAGATTGGTATGACGTGAAAGCACCTGCAATGTTCAATATTAGAAATATTGGAAAGACGTGTCACCCAAACTCAAGAACCAAATCGCATCTGATGGTAAAGGGTCGTGTGTTTGAAGTCAGCCTTGCTGATCTGCAGAATGATGAAGTTGCGTTTAGAAAATTCAAGCTAATAACCGAGGATGTTCAGGGCAAAAACTGCCTGACTAACTTTCATGGTATGGATCTTACTCGGGACAGATGTGTTCCATGGTCAAAAAATGGCCAGACCATGATAGAGCTCATGTTGATGTCAAGACAACTGACGGATACTTGCTTCGCTTGTTCTGTGTGGGTTTTACCAAAAAACGCAACAACCAGATCCGAAAGAAGATGATGGAAATCATGACCGAGAGGTGCAGACAATGACTTGAAAGAAGTGGTCAATAAATTGATTCCAGACAGCCTGGAAAAGACATAGAAAAGGTTGCCAGTCTATTTATCCACTTCCTGATGTCTTCGTTTGGAAGTAAAAATGCTGAAGAACCCAAGTTTGAATTGGGAAAACTCATGGAACTTCATGGTGAAGGCAGTAGTTCTGGAAAAGCTACTGGTGATGAGACAGGCGCTAAGGTTGAACGAGCTGATGGATATGAACCACCAGTCCAAGAATCTGATTTAAAATTAGATTTTTAGTAATGACAAATAAATTTTCTGTATGTGAAAAAAAAAAAAAAAAAGAGCTTCATGGCATATCAATAATTAGTTTAATTGAAGGTCAATATGTACTATTTTAGGCCAATGGGAGTCTCCCTGGACTTTTTTCTAGTCCCGACAGGATTCAGTCTTACTAAAGAATCTTTGATAGTTGCTTTGATGTCTGACATGACAAGATGTTCCAGTCTTAACTGTGCGACTCTGCCTTAGACCAGAAATCACTATTGTCCACAAAGCCCTTTTTTTGGGTGGGAACTTTTTACAAATTGATATAATTTAGGTGTTGTGATTGTTCATTGTCACAAATGGATCATTGCTCTTAATGTTTTTATTTGAGGGAAGGAGAGAAAAGAAAGAACGAGTTTAGAAGTAAGAGAACAACTGTCAAAGTCAGTTCTCTTCTTTTACATGTTTGACTTTATCAATCCAGCCCACCAGGTTTGGGCACAGGCACCATTACCTACTGAGCCATCTTGCTGGCCCTGTCGTTTTTTCTTTTCTTTTCTTTTCTTTTTTTTGACAGATTGAAAATATTGTGGTTAATAGTACTGTTTATAAATCATTCAGGACAAAGTGTTTTATACATCATAAATTTTTTTTCATCACCAGTAATATTGATTCACTAGGCTGGTGAGGTGGCTTATTGTTTAAAGCACTAGGGTTCAGACTTTAAGAATCCATAACAAACTGCTGGGCCTGCCTAAAATTCCAGCCCTGGAAGGTGGTAGAGATTAGGAACTCCAGAGTAACTGCTGAGCAAGACTAGTCTTATCATAATGCATACATCCCAGTCTGATCTTGATTCTTGATCTTCCCTTAGCCTTGCTAGCTCTACATTATGAATGGGTGCTACCATACTTGGTTTATTGACCTTTGTAAACAGAGATATAATTTAGGCCAGTTTTCTTTTTGCCTTTAGAGACAGCTTCTTTGTAGCCAGACTGCCTCTGACTTACTTACATAACTTAAGACGACCTGGACCCCATTCTAAATTGCTTTGCTAGTTCTGTTTGTTCATTCTCTCTCTCTCTGTCTGTCTGTCTGTCTGTCTCTCTCCTTCTTCTCTCTCTCTCTTCTCTCTCTCTCCTCACCACACTTTTTATTTTATTTGGTTTTTAGAAACGTAATTGCTTTGGGTAAGGCATGAAGAAGAGGTTCTTATTCTTTCTGCCATAATATTACCTTTCTAGCTCTCTTTCCCCTCCTGGTATTCCATTTTGGAGTCCATGAGTTCTGTTCTTTCTCTCCTGTTAAAACTCTGTCTTAATCTCTAAAAAAAAGTTGCCTTTCTAAAATGAGTCATGTGGGGCTGGAGAGTGGCTCAGGTGTTCAGCCTCTGCCTTGCAGCGGAAGGTCCTCAGTTCGGATCCAGACCCCACTCTATATTTCGCAGGGCCCGAAGCGGGGGCGGCCTGCGTTTCTGGTCCTGGTAGGGCGGAGCCTGTGAATCCCGGGGCAGAGTAAACGAGAGGTGGGAGGCATCCATGTGGTTCCCGAGTTCATCCGTGGTTCTACACACCTCACACACACACACACACACACACACACACCACAACACACCCACACACACATATACACGCACACACATGCATACATGCAATTGATAATAAAAAAATTAAAATAGAGTCATGTCGTAAACCCATCATGTTTTCTCTGTATCGCTTCCTTCTTTCATTCTTTCTTTCCTTTCCAATCTGAGGTTGTAGTAAATCCACCTCCTCTAAGTACTGCAATTCCACAGTACTGTTATTTGCTGTCTTCTCCTTCATCTTTTGTTTGTTGTTTGTTTGGCTTTTTGGTGTTCCTATCTTGTAACCTTGTATTTAAATCACTGGTGAATTGATTTCTACTTCCGGTCTTATAACTTTCTTTTGTTTCTTTTCTGGGTGTTTTGTTCTTGCATGACCTTGTAATTTTTAAATATTCTATTTATTTATTTTATGTGTCTGTGTTTATATCAGAGGGCACTATGTGTCCCTGTGAGGACCAAGGGTGACTTTGGGAATCATCCTGGGCTGTTCTACTACTTAGTTGCTTTTGTTCTGGGATTTCCCATGCTCAGCCCAGGAGAAATGCAGGCCATCTCCTCCTGGCGTTTTTACATGGGACCTGGGATCCAAATTCAGGACCTTCCGCTTGCAAGACAGTCTAACCCCAGAGCCATCTTTCCACCCCATGACCTTGTAATTTTTAAACTTTATTTCATTTTATTCAGAGCTTATACATTATGGGTACAAATGTATTTTTGTTGTCACCTTTTAGCACGGTCTTTCTGTATAGCCCAGGCTAGCCTGGAACTTGCAGTTCTCCTTTCCAACTTCCCATTATTGAGACTACAGGCATGCCCCACCACAATGGGCTTTCTGCCGCTCCTCTTCTCTGCTACTACTTTATCTGTGTCTGGTCCTGTGTGTTTGCAGCAGGGCCCCCTAACCTGAGGGTTGTTATTCAGATTTTGGGGCGACCCCCTTTCTCTCTTTCTCGTGGGATTTTTGCCATTTAGTTCAGTCTTGTGGCAGCCCCATCGACTCCTCAGCCCTTTGATTTTGCTGCCTCTTCTCTGGCTCTTTGTTTCTTGATTAGATAAATTGGGAACTGCCTGGAAGGAAGACTAATCCAAGATAAAAATATCTTCTCGATACTGGTCATTTTCAAGGATCTGAACCTGAACTCTGCTCTTTAAAAGTATCATTGTTTTCG